>JASPKZ010006047.1:695000-1295000 GCA_030220185.1 Diploptera punctata
TAGTGTATTTAAATAATTATTTTTAATAAACGTTTTTTCGTCCATTTGTCCATTGTAAAACACTTTCGGGGAGCACTTTTATCAGGAGATTTCAGCTATGGAAAATATATATCAAGACAAATGGAATCCTAATATGCTGGCCGATTAATTGTTGGACCAAGAAGAGGGATATTCCACAGGCGAAATATAGCAAAAAATCGTCATTTCTTACTTTCTAGGTGAGTCCGAATGTTCGAATATTGTGTAGTTACGAATGTAGAAAATATTATAGTGTTTGAAATTTTAAATGCCTGTCTCTCGGAAACCTTGCTTGATGGAGAAAAACCGATATCGTATTTGAATTCAGGAGAAAAAATACTATCAGAATCACATATTATTCTTTCTGAGACCAAAAAAAAAAGTTTATTTTTTGTTGCTCAGTGTTATCTTATAACATAATAATAATAATAATAATAATAATAATAATAATAATAATAATAATAATAATAATAATGATAATAATAATAATGATAATGATACAATATTATTATTATTATTACTATATTGTATGCCAGTTGTTCTTTTTTTTAAGTATACAGATACTTAATTCCATAGTTTTAGCTAATATTTTGAAATAAATTACTTCATCTCTTTTGAGGAAAGTTTTGCAAGCACGACAACAGCGTAGATATTTATTTTTTATAGTATGTTGTTACGAGCTCTTGTTTTATAATGTTCATAGTTACAATATAATGAGCAGAGTTGAATTATTGCTCATAATTGAAGCATGCACTTACCATTTGATAATGATAGTCTGCTATTATGAAAGACATGTTAGTTGTTTAATAATTATGAGCAATTTGAATCCGTTAATTGTGATGCATTAATATGGGCCATTGATTTAATAATTGAAGAACCCAGTTAATATCTTGGTTTGCAAGATAAATAAGACACTTTCCCTGATGCCCCGGGCCTATTTGCTAAACGTATGAGTAGTGAAAGGGATAAACCGGCTGAGCAACAATTCAGGCGGAAGAGGAGCGAGCGACCTGCCTTCAATATCAGGGTAATTCTGGGTCGACTATTTTCTCATTACAAACTCCAAGTATTGAGATATCATTAAACAAAATTGACCCAATTTACAGCACGTCTTATGATGTAATGTTTAACATTGTACCAATGTTAGCTTTGGTATTTACAGCGTTACATGACCAAATTAATGTGATTAATTGGAAACTAATCTCTCATTGTCATTGTGCATGAGGCTGGGCGGGGTCATATTACACATTTCAATTTGCAAGTCTTATTGAAAGGTTAAAAAACTTGTTACTTGAGTGGTGTGACAAGCAAGCAGAACTTTAAAAATGTACAGTAGTTTAAATAGAAGTTTCATTTCATAATGCTACATTGTAAACAAATTATATAAAAGTGTATAAATTGTATTTATCTACACTATGAGAATCAGCGACCTTTAGTTCGTAGTTACTGGGCAACTAAATCTATATAATCAACTTTTATAAGATTCATGATGTGTTCCGTTGAGGTTTATTCAAAATTAATATAAAATTATAGAATATTCACCTGAAAGGTCCGTCTCCTCAACTTAATTATCATTTAACTGTAGCGCTTTCGGGACTTGTCCCATCATCGGCACGATTCAAAACTGGTGTTTCACTGAAGATCTGGTAGAGGGGGTTGCATGTATACATGCCCCTCTACCCCTCTACCAGATCTTCAGTGAAACGCCAGTTTTGAATCCTGCCGATGATGGGACAAGTCCCGAAAGCGCTACAGTTAAATGATAATTAAGTTGAGGAGACGGACCTTTCAGGTGAATATTCTATAATTTTATATTAATTTTAAATCTATATATTGTAACAAAACACGCTCTCAAAACCTAAGATTAATAATAATAATAATAATAATAATAATAATAATAATAATAATAATAATAATAATAATACTTTATTTATTCTGGCAGAGTTAAGGCCATAAGGCCCTCTCTTCCACTCAACCAGTACAAATACAAATAAATATTCGACAAATATAGATATACACTATACTAATTATAAACACTTAAAGATACAATAAATGTAACAATGTAAATGTCATGTACAAACAACATTTTATAGGGTATTAACAATAATAATACGATAATAATAATAATAATATAAATATGATACATTATACGGGAAACACCAATTAATATATATATCTTACACTGGATAATAATGCAGTCGAGTTTAGAGCAAATATAAAATTAGATTTCTTTTAAAAGATGCCAATGTCCGGCAGCCCCTTATTTCTTGTGGTAGGGAATTCCAGTTGCGAGAAGTGGAGATGGTATATGACATGGAGTGATGTGATGTCCTATGTTGCGGTATATTAAGTAAGATACTATGTTGTGATCTTGTAAAATACACTTTGATTATTTTGTACTCTAACTACATAAATAAACGTTCCTTGACTTCTGTGCAAGTATACAGGGCGATTCTTAATCCCTATTACAAACTTCTAGGGGTTGTAGAGGAGACTTAGCAGATAAAGTTTTGATAAGGAACACATGTCCGGAAATGTACCATTTCGATGTAAAATAAGTTTGATGATCGAAACACAATTGACTGTTATTGTGTGTCTCGTGTTTCAGAATAAGTATTACAGGCTTCTAGGGGTTGTACTAAAAGGTGGTTCCACGTGGCGACCCTGTTGTTCGTTGCACAAGTGTACCTGCGATGCATGTTTTCGTACTCACGCTTCACAAGACCTAGTGCGTATTCAATAATTTCTACTGTCGCCAGAATTTGTGCAACAAGATCTTCGTCCTACTTGACAGGTGTAGTACAATCCCTAGAAGTCTGTAAGACTTATTCTGAAACACAAAACACACGATATCAGCCCAATATGTTTCCATCTTTAAACTTATTTTACATCGAAATGGTACGTTTTCGGACATGGGTCCCTTATCAAAACTTTATCTACTAAGTCCCCACTACAATTCCCAGACGTTTGTAATAGGAATTATGAATCACTCTGTATTAATAGTTGCATCTTGGACTGCGTTTAAAATGTGTCCTGATGAACTATGAAAATTACCATTTGCGCCCATTTTTACTTTATATTCACATAATAAATTAAACCGATATCAAATGATGTGCAGCACCATAAGAAGAACCCTCGGAAACACTCGAAGAGAAACTCAGCTCAGGTTTTATAAAATTATGGCTGTTCCTGTTCTTTTATATGGACCTGAATCTTGGGTACTTACAAAAAAGATATCTCACACATTCAAGCCGCTGAATGAAATTTTTAAGATTCGTAAAAGGATATACATGCATGGATAGATTACACAATGAATCAATAAGAAATTAACTGGATATATTTTCAATAGTCGATAAACTAGAAGAGCACAAATGCCAATGGAAAGAACATTTAGACAGAATGGACAATACAAGATTATCCAAAAAGATCAACACCTACAAACCACATGGAAAAAAAAAACCTTGGGACGGCCAAGGAAACGATGGACTTGAGACCGGAACAGGTCGCATTGACCTAATCCTGGAAAGGAGGAAGAAGAAGAAGAAATTCACATGTGAAACTAGCACCCAAAATTGCAGAATATAACAACAATGTTTGTTGATTGATCGTGTTTTTTTTCTCTCTCTGAAGCCCATATTGTTCTTTCTCTAAACATATTGTTTCCGCAATAAATAAATTTAATTAAATATACTAAATATACAACATATATTAAAATATTCTGAACATGGATAAAATATTATAGACAATCACGTTACAAAATTAAGTTCAGTAATTCGTTGCTGTTAAGAGTATCTCGTTACTAAACCTCTGCATTTGGTGTAACCAGTCGTCTAAACAACTATTCTTCAATACATTAATTGGTATGTATAATGTTCACAATACAAGTGGCGTAATGTTTTTTATTAATATGAAATTCATTTTATAATAGGCTAATATTGCTTTATCCCTTATATTACCAATAATGACCACTTGGGTCATGACCAAAAAATTCAAAGTAGAATCCAAAGCGCAGAAATGAACTTCCTTATAAGAACAAAAGGCTGCACAAGATTGGATCGGATAAAGAATGTAGATATAAGAACAGAGTTAAATATATATCCACTGAGGGTCGGTTTCACCAACAGAGGTAACTGTATTACGCCAGTTTCCCTGTGTATAATACATCGCTTAAACTGGCGTAATACAGTTACCTCTGTTGGTGAAACCTACCCTGAATGAGAAAATCAGAGAATAGAGAGAGAAATGGTTTACACATGCGGAAAGAATAAATGTAACAAGATTACCAAGAGCAGCATTCAACTACAAGCCAAGAAGTTCAAGGAATGTAGGAAGGCCAGAACAACTGTGAGGCGGAACAGGCAATTTTTGCCTAGCCCGTGAAGTGAAGAAGAAGGGAAGATTACCAATAAAGAATAACATTGGGCTAACATGAAATTAAATCGATCGTATGCATACAACAAAAGAAAACATGAACAAATAGAAGAATTTAAACATAAATTTATGTAACGGCTGCAGATATTATAGATCGAAGTGATATAATTAATAATAATTAATCAACTAGTGCTCTATCTCTATTGTTTCTATTTTTATATGAATCCATTCGCTTCAGCTTTAATAACCCGATGCTTTCTTGCAGAAACTTCCTGGGCCGTAGCCGAGTGGTTAAGGCTAGATGCCTTGGCGCAGAGCTACGGGACTTGTGCCTCCATGGAGGAAGACATTTTCTTATAGAATTTCGGCCAGTATGGGACTGGTGCCCACACAGCATTTGGGTAGTTACAATAAGTAGCAGCTTCAGGTTGAGGAAACCAGGTATAGAGGCTGGGGGACCCAACGTGCTGACCACATGTCACCCCTGTACTGGCAGTATGATGTCTATCTCTGTGATTAACACATGTAGATGTGAGGCCAGCAACCGGCTGGTAGCGAAGGGCCTTCTAGGCCTGTCGCGCTAGGGAGTTATTTTTTTCTTGCAAATAAGTTACTTGCATAATCATAGTCGATGTCTTGAATTATCTTTATTTCGGACCCTGAAAATGAAGATAATATAATAGTATGTAGTATTTTATTTAACGAATTCTTTAACAACTATGGACAATAACGTCACAATTCAAAGGCTGGGACTTTGAGATTTGAGGTTGTTTCTTGTGGCGCAAAACTTATGACACGGGACGCTCGTCTTTATTTCATTTCTAAAGGAGACCATACTTAGAATTTACACTCTGAAGAAACCATCACCGGGCTTGAATCTGGAAACTTCCAAACCAGAGGTGAATTTCATAATCGCTAGTTTATTGAGTGAGACTGACAACAGTACTGGACTAACACGGTGAAAGACAAGGTGTATCCGTCTTAATATTAACAATAGAGCATCATTGGAAGGGACCTACGTAATATTAATGTAATTCTCGCCAATCAATTTATCCGCTGAAGTGAACGCAATTTTGTCGACTTCAGGTGCTTAATCGCGTACCATGAGTCTTTCTCTTTCTTTCCCTCTACTCCCCAATCTCAATATAAACAGAAGAATCGCCCTGGAAAATCTACAAGGCCTGCAAACGGGATTTTGAAAAAAAGCACGCATATTCAACATTAACCCTGCAAGACGGAGTCTCCACACTGAACGCAGAGGACACTGCTACTGCCCTCCTCGATAAATTTTTCCCAGATGACCCTCCAGCTCTCGACAGCGAAGAACAGAAAATCATCAGAACACAGGTAACAGCAAAAGAGTCGCGCCAGACACCCAGCCAGAACCTGACTTCACCTACCATGAAGTAGAAGAAATAATAACACGCCTAAACAACCATAAATGCCCAGGACCCGACGGCATCGAAGGCACTATCGTCAAAAGAATACATGCGTATTTACCAACCTTCTGGATAACACTATTTAATAAATGTCTGAGACTAGGTTGCTTCCCGTCGACCTGGAAGAACGCTGCTATAATAGCAATTCCCAAAGCTGACAAGAGTAAACATCACCTCATAACTGGATATCGGGGTATCAGCCTGTTATCGATTCCTGGAAAATGTCTGGAAAAACTAATAATGGAAAGACTCAATTTCCACTTGGAATCCTCCGGGCGGATACCAAAGCAACAATACGGATTTACAGCAGGAAAATCATCCACTGATGCTATAAAAGCGGTTACGAATTATGTTCATCACAACAGACAGCAAGGACTAAAATGTTGTCTCCTCACTCTAGATATCGCTGGAGCATTTGATAATGCCTGGCACCCGGGACTCCTTGAACGGCTCTGGAACTTAGATTGCCCTCCGAATATCTTCTGTATCATCCAAGATTTTCTTCGAAATCGCACCGCCTCCTATAAACTAGGCAACGTGACCATCTCCAAACAAGTCACCAAAGGATGCCCACAAGGATCGGTTGCTGGTCCCACCCTCTGGAACATCATCATCAGTGGTTTAATTGAACAACTTTCTAACATAAAAGACCTAGATATTGTAATATATGCCGACGACATAATGATCATGCTGAAAGGACTCTCACATTCGCACATCCTCGACACTCTTCAAACTGCACTCCAAAACATAGAGGACTGGTGTAAAACACAAAAATTAGAAATAGCACAGGATAAAACAGCACTTATGCCAATGTACATCCGGAAAAGAACAGAATACAGTACTCATCCGACAGTCATAAAGTGGGGTATAAATGTTGTCTCAAGAATGAAATACTTGGGAGTTATGCTTGACTGCAAGATGGATTGGTTTCCCCACACTCAATTCCTAGAAAACAAATTACTGAAGCTTCGAAATAACCTAATTCGATGTTCCAAATCATCTTGGGGAATCTCTTACCACCACCTTCTCACTATTTATAATCATGCCATCCTCCCAGTCATCAGTTATGCGGCGGAGGCCTGGAGCCAATCATTATCCAGAAGAGCTAATATTAAATTAACGCAGATCCAAAGATCTTTCCTAATTTTCGCGACCAAAGCATACAAAACAGTCTCCAACGTAGCTCTGCAAGCAATAGCAGGGACAATGCCAATAGAGCTAGCCCTACATCTGAGCAAAGACATAAAAGCCGCTAGTAGAGGCTTGCCCACTAATGCAGTCCTGCCCAAACTTAAGAAGACTGAAGTATTAACCAGATATGGAGGAATCCATCCGAAAGACAACATCATAACAATAGATTACAGAGGTACAGTTATCCCAGCCAACATACAGATCTTCACAGATGGATCAAAAACGGAAAACCACGTCGGAGCTGGATTAGTCGTAGAAGAAAATTCAAAAGAAATTTACACCGAGTCACGTAGACTGGACAACGAATGCTCTATATTTCAAGCAGAACTTATAGGCATCCAAATGGCAGTGGACTGGATCCAACAACAAAGTAATGTAAACACTTCCTATGCAATACACGTGGACTCGCAAGCAGCACTTCTGGCCATCTCTAACAAAAGAACTACACAACCAATAGCAGTCAACACCAGAAAGAAAATTATCACTCTGAAGAAGACAACTCAAGTCTCACTAAACTGGATCAGAGGACATACAGGAATCAGAGGTAACGAACGAGCCGATTATCTAGCAAAAATAGCTGCCAGCTATAAAAATACTGTAACCTATAACTCCATCCCTATTTCTCGAGCCAAGCAACTTCTGCTAAACTATTACATCAACATATGGAATGCAACATATACCAACTCCGAGGTATCATTTCACACCAAACAGTTCATTCCCTCTATTCACCACCGGCTCTCTATATCCCTATGGCCAAACTTCATCCTTACACAATTCCTAACCAACCACGGACGCTTCCGTACATATCTTCACAGGATCAAAAAGTCACCATCTCCCCTATGTAACTGCCCCGAAAGTCCACCACAGACAGCAATACATCTTCTGACAGAATGTTCACTGTACTCTAGAGACCGGCCTCCTGTTCTAACAACCCAAACTCTACCTCAGATACTACAGCACCACATCAACACCGTCACAGTGACGAACTTCATCACCAACATCTTCCACTCACTTCAAGAATACTCTTGAACAATCAAAATACAGCAAAACAAAATGTAAATGTATGTAAATAACTAAATATCCCGTGATATGCCCATGGTAAAACACGGGTTGAAATATAATGTAATAAAATTTTAAAAAAATCACCAGCATTCTTGAAAACTCCACCCTCTCTTGTTGGCTGACCGTTACGTCACTAAGTCGCACAGCTCTCGAACAATTTATTATGCTTTACTCTAAATAAATCGTTTAAAGAATCTGATTGAAGTGTCATTAAAATGATCGCTAGCAGTTTTATGTTTCGAGGTCTATAGATTTATATATCATCATCAACAATCACGGATTAAGCCCATGTGGCTTGTTCCGGTCTCAGATTCTCATTCAAAAAGTTGAATCCATCTCTTTTTCGGTCTACCAATATTCCTGTTTCCTCTTGGTTTGTAATTAAGTACAATTTTTTGGAATCCGATCATCTCTCATTCTTTGAACATGTTCTTTCCAGTTTTTTCTAGATTATTTTATTTTATCTAACAGTTTAAAAATATTAGGTCATTTCTAATATATTCACTTCTTTTATCTAGAAGTTTGCAGCCAGCCACACTTCTCAGAAATCTCATTTCAGCTGCTTCTATGATTTTCTCTACCATACAATAGTAAGGGGACTGCCACTGCTTTATAAAATTTAAGTTTTGTTTCCATATTTGTGTTTTTAAATATTCTTTTAATTGTGTCACATATATAATTAAATTTATTAACTTTGTTAAACAGATCTTCATTTTTAAAATAGGAGATTTCATAACCCAGGTATTTAAAACGGTTCACTTGTTCAATGGGTTTCCCCTCCAGAATTATTTTAGCTCTCGCGGTATCTGATTCCTTTAAAAGCTAAAATTTTCGTTTTACTTATTCATATTTTCAAATTATAATTCTGTATAATGTTATTTAATTGAAAGAGTGATTTCTGTAGACCATATTCTTAGCTAGATATTAGAACTTGGTCGTCTGCAAAAAGTAAGGTTATCTAAGATATGATTTCTTATTTTGAAATGTGAGTCCAAATATATCTGCCAATCATATATGATATTGTCAATATAAATATTAAAAAGGGAGGATGAAAGCGGACATCCCTCTCTTACACATCTATTATTGTTTTATTTTTATTGTTTACTCCAGTTTCTATTGTTATTTTATTTTCTACATATAGACTTTTTATTGCAGTTATTAGGTGCTGAGGTACGCCTTTGTGTTTCGTTATGTTCCACAATTTATTTCTGTTAACTTTGTTTTGTTAAAAAAAAGTGAAAAATTGTACGAGTTTAAACTAAAATATGTGTTTATATACTTTTTTCATTCATTTACAGGCCAATCGTTCCCAAAACTACCTTAGAAGCTTTTTTTTTTATTTTGTACCACAAGTTTCAATATCATTCATTTATAAATTTTGGAAAATGTGAATTGAATATTTACGAATTAATAAACCATTTAGAAGCTTATGAAGAGTTAGGGACGATACCCTCTGTAGACGTCGCAGAGAGCACGAAATCCTTGCACACGTCCTTGGGCTTGTCCGTTTGGGGAATCACTGAGAAACATTTCGGCACCACACTATTTGAAACATGATGGCAGAAGCCTTGCGAGATTATGGATACACGGTTTATGAGGAAGTTCATGGTGTGGTTACTAATGGGATCAATAGACGAATAGATATTATTGCATTTAGAACACCTTCTTAAATTGGTATATTAGATCCCACAATCCGTTTTGAGAGTCATAGTGGCCAACCTGAGGAAGTTGACCCTTAAAAGAAAGCCATATATGAGCTAACAGTTGACTATTACAAAGACTATTTAACTCACGCCCCAAAATGACAGTCAATGACCAATCATGTTTCATTGAGTTTTGTTTTACAACCAATGACAGTCGTGTTTCACCTCGCTCTTTATCGATGTATCTTTATCAGCTCCTGCTTTTGTGATAAAGAAAGCTCCTCCTTTTTAATATTCTGAATAGCTCAGAGCATTATTTTTCTCCAACAAATACATTGAATATAGCAAATAATGAACGGATTCCTTGATTTTACTGAGTTGTTTACTAGAAAATAAATGAATAACCTATAATGTTGATTATAATATACAGTTTGATGTGTTTCACCATTTCTCCATTAGCGTGCATTCTTACAATATTGCGAACGTATTTGGCAATAAAATGATCAAATTGCAGTGAATAAACGTAACCTCACATTTCTGATTTGATTTCAAACATCGCCGTTTGCATTAAATATGTACATATTTTAAAACACCGATAACTGTAGTTAAATAATGATTTGTGAGTAAACAACTTAATTTTATTCGTTAAATAGTCCTAACAAATGCCACTCTCGATTTCCAAATTCTCTAGATAAATTGAAAATCACTCGTGGCATTACTTATAATAAATACCAATCAGGGCAAGAGGTACTATACCCGGATTCTTAGTTACATTTTGGAATTTCTTAGATATGGACAGAGTGTATCTTTCTAAAATTGCCATCGCTGTCATTAGAGGATCAATTTCAATTTTAAGAAACTATCTTTACAAAAATTTTACTTTATAGATTATACTTAAATTACAATTTGAAATATTTTAATGTATTTACAAAATGCATTTCTTCAATTTTGAAAATTAATTGTCTGTAGGCCATCATTTTGTCCTTGGGGCAATCCTCTAATGAGGAAACTTTTATCTAATAATTAATAAATCTCAAATTTGTGTAGTATCCTGCGTCGTAGTTTCTGTGGTTTACCATACGGTGCAATGTCTCGGTACCTAATTTAATTGGCCAAGCATATCCATAACTGATAAGTTTCAATAATCATAAAGCCAACTTCATCATTCAGGAATGGTTAAAGGTTTACTCGTAAGTACCGGATAGTTGCACATCCACAGTGAAATGTGTTGTAGGCAAAGTAATTTAGCACTCTTAATGAATATTAATTAAATAGCTTGTCTAGACATAAGATTTTATGTTTGTTTCCTCTTTGTCAGAGATGATCATCATTATGAATTTACAATAGGGCAGTGTTTGGGTTTAATTTTATTTAATTAAAATATTACTTTGCAGTTTAATATTATTATTTGTTTAGTTGTTGTATCAGCCCTAGTGTCTGCTCCATATACGACAATGGTTGAACTATCGTTTTGTATATGCGGGTTTTGCTTTCTATTGACATATGTTTGTTGCGTCAAATTAAATCTTTCATATACCCTGATATAATAAATTACACAACGAAATTAGGGACAAATGCCATATTCAAGACATAACCAAATTTATTATAGATAGACGAAAATATTGGAAGGGTCATATAGAAAGAATGGAAGAAAACCGGCTTGCAAAAAAAGCTAAAGAAGATAGACTAATGGACAGGAGAAGAACAAGAGGAAGACCAGCCAAGAGATGGATAGACAGTGAATGCACATCTAATACGTCTTCCTCCGAGGAGTGATTCTGGAAATAAACAGGATGAAAATCCTACAAATTAAGTTTAAGAAGAAGAAGAAGTTTAATATTAATTTCAACAAATTTCTATAGACTATGTAAATAATTAAATTCCACACATACATATTATAGGCTAATAAATGTAATGTATTTGTATAGGTATGAAACCTAAATAGCCTTTTACATTTATGTATCTGGAAAAAGAAACTTAATGCAACATGGTCCCTCCATAGTATTTTTACCTTGTCGTGGTGGAGTGGCTTGCGTGCTTAAATGATCCCGATATCTATGCCGGCGCGGCGGTAGAATTGCTGCCGATAGGGTTCCCTTGCCGGACTAGTCGAAGTTGATAAGCCAGACAAAAAAGTACCTTGGTCAAAAGAGTGACGATCTTTCATCGTAAAAATACAACGGCCAAAAAACGCGGACATGGGTTCCACTGGGGTAATTTTTTTTAGAGGTAACGTAATCCCCCATTCGGTTTTCCAGGCGAGGACTACTTCAGGGAATCCATGCCAAAGGCTCAAACACAGGAACATGGAATGTTAGGACTTTATACAATAGCGGGGCGCTAGAGGTATTAACGCGGGAATTAGTTAAATCACCCTTAGATATAGTCGATTTTCAGAAAGTTAGATGAACAGGAGAAGGTATCAGGAAGCTTTATATTATACTATGGGGGTGCAGAAATACCTGTTTTTGGAACGGATTTTCGAGTCTGAAGGAGGATCCTGTCCGCTATCCGAGATATTAAATTCGTCAGTGATAGTATGTCATACGTAATTCTAAAGGGTAATCGACATGATTTTGTAATGTACGTGGTCCCTCGCTGACAAGATCAAGGATACGAGAATAAATGAATATTAAATATTCAATAGTAGATTATATAAGATATATAAGCAATTAAATTGGTATGGACATGTAAGGCGAATGCAAGAAGAAAGGTTACCCAGAAAAACATTGGATTGGTGTCCACCTGGAAGAAGAAAGAAAGGAAGAACATGAAACTCGTGGGTGCAAAAATTAAGAATGACAACTAGATGACTGGAGGACATGAGGCGAATGGAGAAGGAAAATAAAACTTTAGACATAGAAATATGTGTAAACATTAAAAATCGGAATAGCCTATAAATAAATAAATAAATAAATAAAATTATTATTATTATTATTATTGCAATTATTGTTTCTATTCAATTTTAATTATTACTTATTTAATGTTGTGTGTTCTCTTTTAGGTAAGTAGTATAATACATTCTACCTAATTAATTTTTCAATGATCTCAAAATTTGTTCAAAATTTGTTTTAGTACATTGTTCGAAGCCGTCAATGTGGTGGGGGGAAAGGAATAAAGCACACAAAGTGGTCGGTTGCAAGTTGTTTTAAGCACTCAATTAGTTCATTTTACATTTTGTTCTGTGTGTGTTCATGACAGTTGTAAGAGATTTTTATCTATCTAGGTAAATCTAGATTTTATATTTCCGAAGAAATTGAAGCGCAGTTCCGATTCTTTCGAATTTTAATTGGTATACATTTCTTGCAGAGTTTTATTTATATTGAAAATAGGAGAAAAGTTAATTGCACAATATCTCTAGTTTGAGAAAAAAATCGTAGTCTTGCATGTCTCGCCTTTACAAGCAGTAATATTTTTTTTTCAATAGTTGCTAGCTTAATAAGGACGGGGATGAATTAACACGCCAATTTAAAATGAAATCCATGAAAGCGTAGTC
Source organism: Diploptera punctata (assembly GCA_030220185.1). Classification (NCBI taxonomy): domain Eukaryota; kingdom Metazoa; phylum Arthropoda; class Insecta; order Blattodea; family Blaberidae; genus Diploptera; species Diploptera punctata. The sequence goes on from JASPKZ010006047.1 coordinate 708,221, forward strand.
TCAGTAAACTGTGATCAAACTGCTTTTGAGAGAAGTATAGGAATTGTAAAGAAATACTTTAAAATAAATTACACAAGGTTATGAAAATGATTTAATTATTCCAAGGTTTGTTTTTAAAGCTAAATATGCAGAGCACTATTAAAGATATACCTTGAGCTATCAGGATTCTGAATGATCCTTTCCTTATTCTTTTTCTAAACTGTTTCATTTTTTTCTACGAATGATAACTGACACTATCGAAACCGTAGGTTCAGGCCGCGAGGACATAAGCTATCCATGCATCTCTATCTTGAACTATTGTTTTCCAATCATCCCTTGTTTAATCTACTCAAATCAGTTTTAATGTTATTCTCCAGTCTCATTCTTGGTGTAACAACTGGGGGTTTTCCCTCTGGTTTTCCTACAAGAAGCTTCCATGCACATATTCCATTCCCCATTCGTGCCACATGTCCTGTCCATCACAGTCTACGAGAGTTTACTTCCTATATAGACCATGTAGCTCATAGTTATGTAGTTTCCTCCATTCCATTCCCCATTCGTGTCACATGTCCTGTCCATCACAGTCTACGAGAGTTAACTGTTCCTATATAGACCATGTAGCTCATAGTTATGTAGTTTCCTCCATTCACCTGTCTGTCCGTCTCTCTTTGGCCCAAGAACTTTATTCCCAAATACTCGTAACATTTTTTTTTCCTTCCATAAAGTGAGAGTCTTTGTTTCGCATCCATTTAATACAGGGCAAGTCAAAATGTTGTGCAGGTTTTCAGAAATTTATTATGTGAAATGTAATGAACATATAATATCGTGAGACATATTGTATGAAAGGTAAACTCTTAAAGTTTAGTTGTCCACTTCTAAAGTTCCGCGTTCACCCGCAAGATGTCAACAGCAGAGCAGTAAAGGAAAATGGCGTTGACTGGGGATCAGAAGTCTTTCTGTGTGCTTGATTACCATGTAAACAACTCTGTGACTAGTGTTCAACGACATTTCCGTACCAGATACGATAAAGACCCGCCGGATGGGAGATCCATTCGTAAGTGGTACACACAATTTAGGGATTCAGGCTGTATCTGTAAACGAAAATCGACTGGCCGTCCGTCGACGAGTGAAGAGACAGTCGAACGCGTTCGCACATGCTTCGTGCGGAGTCCACAGAAATCCACCTACCGGGGAGCGACAGAACTTCAACTACCACAAAAAACTGTATGGCGGATTCTCCGGAAACGTTTACAGATGAAACCCTACCACTTGCAACTGGTTCAAGCCTTAAAACCCGCCGATTATGCTTTGCGATCGTCCTTCTGTGTTGATTTTCTCGCATTAATGGAAGAGAATGAGTTCCATGAGAGGGTAGTTTACAGTGATGAAGCGACTTTCCACCTTTCAGGAAAAGTGAATAGACACAATGTAAAGATTTGGGGAACTAGTAACCCCCATGCAACTCTGGAACATCAACGCGATTCTCCGAAAGTGAATGTCTTTTGTGCCATTTCCCATGCAAAGGTTTATGGGCCCTTTTTCTTTCATGAACGTACTGTGAACGGACATGTTTTCCTTGATATGCTACAACAATGGCTCCTTCCGCAGCTTGAAGCGGATAGTCCAGATTTCATTCTGCAGTTGGATGGTGCCCCTCCACATTACCATGGCAGTGTTCGAGACCATTTGAATACGGCTTTACCACAACGCTGGATAGGCCGTGCATCTCAGGGTGATCAACAACTCATTCATTGGCCACCTCGTTCACCCGATCTAACCCCGTGTGATTTCTTCATGTGGGGTCTTGTAAAGGATCATGTTTACGTACCACCACTTCCAACAACACTGCATGAACTGCGTGCCCGCATCACAGCAGCCATTGCTGATATCGACCGCGGACTGCTACAGAAAGTTTGGCAGGAGATTGAATATCGGCTTGACATCTGTCGTGTAACAAAAGGCGCTCACATAGAACATCTGTGAATATTTAAAAAAAAAAAAACTTTGAGAGTTTACCTTTCATACAATATGTCTCACAATATTATATGTTCATTACATTTCACATAATAAATTTCTGAAAACCTGCACAACATTTTGACTTGCCCTGTATAACTGGGAGAATAACAGTATTTTTTGAATCCCTAATGCATAATAGCATACATTTCCACAATTGAGCCTATGTTTATAGTTTATTGGTGCATCTCATTCCTATTTGTAATTATTGTTCCTAGGTATTTGAATTCAGCCACTATCAGGCCCTAAAAAGTGCAGTATTTCTAAGGTATATAGTCGGAAATTAATCTCAATTCTCTGGAATATACCTACGTTAGATATTCTAACATTTACACTATAGAGGTGGTCAATTGTATATAACATCATCAACTTTTTGGATTGTCTCATTGGGCTTATTCCGGTCTCATTCTGTAAGACTTTTAACAGTCTTATCTTGCCTTTGTCCACCGCTGTGGTCTCGAGGTAGCGTGCTGCCTTGTCACGCAACGGGCCAGGTTCGATCCCCGGTCGGGGCAGTTTTTCTGGGTGAGGTTTTTATCGGGGTTTTTCCTCACCTGTAAGACAAATGTTAGGAAAACTTTAAGGCCCAAACGGTCCCCGAAATCATGTGACCATCATTATCATCATCCTTCACTGGTGTGGAAAGCAACGGGAAGCTTACACACCTACAATTCCCTAGTAAAACTGCAAGCATAGGATGGAAATGCTATGATTGCAGTGAAGGACCTGCCTTTGGACAGAATTACTATGAATGGATCTTGCATTTAGTCTTCAAACATTTCTTCTATTCTCCGGATTGTATTTCATCAGTTTTTAGTATGCGGTCGCCTTTCATTATTTGTATATGATATTTCCGAACATCTCTTCTTTGGTTTATTTTATAAATTAATTTAATTATGTATACGAATGTGTCTAAATGGCACAAAGAGTAGGGTGCGTGTAGGCAAACAGTTTTCGGACACTTTTGAAATTCAGAATGGGTTGAAGCAAGGAGATGCACTATCTCCTCTACTATTTAAGTTTGTACTAGAGCATGCCATTAAATCTTTGGAGAATGAGGAAGGCTTACAACTGAATGGTATTAATAAGCTGTTAGTTTATGCTGATGATGTAGTATTATTGGCCGATAGCGAGGAGATACTAAAGGACAACACGCACACACTATTGAGTAACACTAAGAAATTAGGACTGGAAGTAAATATCAATAAAACTAAATATATGGCCACACGTAGAAATACATTATATAATGTAAATGGACAGCTAATGACAAATGAGGTAAATTTTTAGGAAGTGGCTGAATTCAAATACCTAGGAACAATAATCACAAATAGGAATGAGATGCACAAAGAAATTAAACATAGGCTCAATTCTGGAAATGCGTGCTATTATGCATTGCAGAGACTCTTGATGTCCCAACTCCTTTCAAAAAACGTTAAACTGAAAATATATAAAACTATTATTCTACCAGTTATATTATATGGGTGCGAAACATGGACTCTTACATTAAGGGAGGAAAGGAGATTACAAGTATTCGAGAATAAAGTACTTAGGAAAATTTTTGGACCAAAAAAAGATGAAGAGACAGGTGAATGGAGAAGACTACTTAACAATGAACTACGCGCTCTTTGTAGGAAGCCAGATATAATAAGAACAGTTAAGTCTCGTAGACTGCGATGGGCAGGACATGTTGCACGAATGGAGAATGAAAGACTTGCATGGAAGCTTCTTGTAGGAAAGCCAGAGGGAAAACGCCCAGTTGGTACACCTAGAATGAGGTGGGAGAATAATATTTACTATGGTTTGAAGGAAGTAGATTATACAGGGAATGATTGGAAAGCATTAGCTCAGGATAGGGATGTATGGAGAGCTTATATCCGTGCGGTAAGTAAGTAATAGTTCATTGCTTGCATCTTCAATTATTTTTTTTCCTAGTAGGCCCTACTATATATCCCGCAACAGATTTCAGAAATTTCTTTTCCGCTGCTTCAGTTCTCCTCTCCTTTCTTGTCAATACCCCCCCCCCCAAAACTCCGAACCATAAAATAAGTATTGGTACTGCCATTACTTTTTAAAATTTATGGTTGGTTTCCTTTACATTGTTTTTTAAAGATCTGTTAATAATGCCGAATATATAACTGGATTTATTGATTTTATTTTTAATATAATTTCTCATGTAGAACAATCTGTTTAAATTATTTTTCCTTCTAAGACAATTTTAGTTCTAATTGTGTCTGCTGCTCTAAATGCTAAAACTTTTTTTGAACTGGAATTTTCAAATTAAAAAAATTGTCAGTATTAACATTATTAAGTCCACCGCTGTGGTTTCGGGGTAGCGTGCTGCCTTGTCACGCAGCGGGCCCGGGTTCGATTCCCGGTCGGGACAGGGTGAGGTTTTTATCGGGGTTTTTCCTCACCTGTAAGACAAATGTCAGGAAAACCTTAAGGCCCAAATGGTCCCCGAAATCATATGGCCATCGCAATCATCATCATTCATATTCATTTAGGTTAAGCTTAGGATTAGGGACTCTGCTGGCGCACCGCTATCATCATCATCACCCATCATATCATCGGGGCAACGTAACCCCGCCTTCCAGGCGCCCCAACCTCAGAAGTGTGGGTTACAAGTATGCCATGCCAGGAGAGAAACCAGGAATGTCGAAAGACAATCTGGGGCATTTGAAAAAAAAAAACATTATTAAAGGATCGAGTAAGCCTATACCAAAGCCATTGCAACTAACGGATAATATGATTGAAGCATTGGATCTATTTTTCAAAGCTTAGTTCCTATTGGCCCGAATTTAGTTTATTGTGAGAGAAAGTAAAAATATCATTAATTTGAAATGCTGTAGATGCATTAACAGTGTGACCCACGGCTTCGCTTTATAGAAATCATTTGGACGTTAAAGCATATAGATGTTATCAACTCTTTGAACAAAAAAGTACTAGCTCAGCTTTCTTTTTCAGTAGCATTTCATAACCATGTATTGACACATGGATAGAGTTATTGGTGTTTTTATCTTTTATCTCAGTTTCTCTTTGTTTGACATTGCTTTTAAAAACCCATACATTTTTATTTAAAAAAACTGCAGTAATCTTTCAACGACTCTGGCGTTATTAAAAATATGCATGTATAAAATACTTTCATGTTAACTAATTCTATACTAACTCCGTTTCTTTCAATTTGTTTGATTTTCAAGTAGAATTCATTATTAAATGTCTAATTATATAAATTTCAATTAGATTTTGCGAGATACAGATAGAATGGTATGGTCGTATAAATGTAGAATGACAGAGACAAGATTGTCCAGAAAAGCTTTGGAAAGATTCCACATGAGAAAGGAGTGAGAGCTAAATTTAAATTTGAGATGAAACGGATAGCTGTTTGCCCGGATATCCAGCTGAACATTACCGATTGGCGCATCGTAAAGAGCGAGATCTGTTAGGTGGTGCATGAAGGATCGGGCGGTCTCGGCTGAATTCGGATCTTTTGGTTCATGAGTGAAGTTAACAAGTTGAATCGATTGCAAACACGATCATGTAAGCTTATTAGAAAACGTGCTATTGTAGTTAGAGGTTATTATAAAAGTATTTTTATAAATAATTCTAAAAAGATTTAGAGACGAAAAATGACATCGATAAAGGAAAGATCGCCTTTATGGGAATATTTTGATATAAACAATGATGATTCAAAGTTTGTTTGTTATGCAATGTTAGAATTTATCGTGGCGGTGAAGAGGAGAAAAAATGTGTGTATGTATCAAACAGTCTTCTCTAATTTGTTCTTAATTACTTCATGCAATTGGTTGATCCATTTATCAATTGGGTGTTATGGTTAGTAAGTAGGTGTAGGTACCTATTGTCTGTCCAACGGATCTGTGCTCCCGTTAGATATGCGAACTAAAGCTTACTTCCTTTTCTGCCTCGGCAAATCATTTCCCTTCCTGCATTCCTATCTCTCTTTCTTTTCTATCTCTCTCGTGCACTTGCACTCCAGTGTTGTCAACTCGACTCCAGCCTTGCACTATTCAATATCCATGGCACTGGGGAAGTTTGGCAGTATCCCTACTCGATAAGTTACCGCGGCTGGCGTTTGACGTAGTGGGAGGGGAGTGCGGTGAAATAGTAAGAGTGTATACGTGTACTTTTCAAAGAACAATGTCAGCGCTGTAGGGGCACAAATTCGTTGGTTCGAGTATACCTATGTCGAATTCGTCGAAAAAATCTTAGCAGATAGCTACATAATGTGAACAAAAATGTTTATAAAAATTCCATGCACGACAGGCCTAGAGGTTCCTTAACCTACCAGCCGGCTGATGGCCTCACATCCACATGTGTGAATCACAAGAGTTAGATGATCAACTTGCCAGTGTAGGGGTGACATGCGGTCAGCATGACGAGTCCCCCAGCCGTTACAGCTGGTTTTCTCAACATGGAACCGCTACTTATTGTAGCTACCAAATGCCTCACGATGCTGGGTGGGCACCGGTCCCATACTGGCCGAACTACGATGAGGAAAATTTCTTCCCCCATGGAGACTCGAACCAGCGCAAGTCCCGTAGCTGTGCGCCAAGGCTTGCTGCCTTAACCACTCGGCTACGGCGTAGGACATGAAAAAAATATGATTCATGAATATTTTCTTAACGTTATTAGTGTAAATTATTTTATGCTTTTATATAAAACATAGTTTTTCAATACACTTCTAACTCACCCTGCAGAGAAGTTGGTATTCATCTCCATAATTTGCCCATAGTACATACGAGCAAACATGGTAAATAACTGCACATTTTCGGGTTCCGGAGACAATACGGTAGACCCCCTAAGATTATATTTGTTATGTGGGTTAAATAAAGTATCTAAATTTTACATTTCGTATTTTTTAAATCCGGTATCCGGCTGGATACTAACTTATTATCCGTCGGATAGTAAATTTAGGCCGGATACCTTATAGTTACCGGATATTCGTTTCATCCCTAACTTAAATGGATGGATGATATAAGAAGAGGTATGAGGGAGAGAATGGAGAAAGAAGATACAAAATTTAAAACGCTTAGGGCACAATGTTTTATTACATAGTAAACCTGTTTGTAAATAAATATAAATTTCTGCGGACAAACAATTGCTTGTTACATTAAATAATTATACATGTAATAATAAAATGAATTATATGATATTTAATACATCTGCAAGGTAACTCAATCATGAAATTGGGAAATTAAACATTTGAGTCGTATACCAATCATTTACATATGTTATGCCAGAGGCGCATCGCCATCCAATTAATATTATTGTCAGACAAATTCGAACCGAGCTACATTTTATATTCATTTCTATCCATTGGTCCCTAAGGAAAGTTTAATTGGTTATTAATCAAATTCAATTACTACAAACAAACAAACAAACAAACAAACAAAGTAAATAACTGCATATTTTCGGCCTCCCGTGACTATACGGTAGACCCTCTAAGATTATATTTAATTATATCTTAGTTAAGAAACAGGTCTGCACAGATCAGATTTTTAGTATAAGACAGAAATGGGAATATAATCGTACTGTACATCAACTATATGTAGACTTCAAAAAAAGCATGTGATTCAGTTAAGAGCCAGAAATTGTGTAGAATCCTGCTGGAGTTCGGAATTCCTAAAAAAGTTCGTTAGACTTATGCGAATGTCTCCAAATGGCACAAAGAGTAGGGTGCATCTAAGGCGAACAGTTTTCAGATACGTCTGAAATTCACAACGGGTTGAAGCAAGAAGGATGCACTATCTCCTTTACTATTTAATTTTGTACTTACGCATGCCATCAAATATTTAAAAAATGAAGGCCTACAACTCAATGGTATTAATACGCTGTTAGTTTATACGATGAGTATTGAGTAACACTAAGAAATTAGGATTGGACATAAATATCAACGAAACTAAATATATGGCCCCACATAGAAATACATTTTATAAAGGAAATGCACAGCTAATGACGAATGAGGAACATTTTGAAAAAGTGGCTTAATACAAATACCTAGAAACAAAATCACAAACAGGAATGAGACAAACAAAGAAACTAAACATAGGCTCAATTCTGGAAATGCATGCTTTTATGCATTACAGGACTCTTGTCCCAACTCCTTTAAAAAATCATTAAACTGAGCATGTATAAAACTGTTATTCTACCAGTTATATTATATGGATGCGAAACATAGACTCTTACTTTAAGAGAGGAAAGGAGATTACGAAAATTTGAGAATAAGTTCTTAGGAAAATTTTTGGATGAAAGATAGATTAACAAACGATGAATGGAGAAGACTACATAAACAGTGAACTACATGGTCTTCATAAGAAGCCAGATTTATAAGAACGGTTAAGTCTCGTAGACTGCTATGGGCGGGACATGTGGCACGTATGGGAAATGAATGATGTGCATGGAAGCTTCTTGTAGGAAAACCAGAGGGAAAACGTCCAGTTGGTAGACCAAGAATGAGGTGAGAGAATAACATTAAGATTTGAGGGAAGTAGATTATACAAGGAATTATTTGAAAACATTAACTCAGGATAGGGATGTATGGTGAGCTTATGTCCGCGCGGCCATGAACCTGTGGGTTCGATGCTGCCAGTGAGTTAGTTAAGGAAAGCGTAGACTTGCAATGTTACGCCGGAACGATATATTGTTAAGGGTTTGAATGATGGGAGTAAATACAATAATATTGTAGCAAGTTTCTTTAAAAAATTTGTCTGATGGAAAGTCAGATTATTCCTTGAAATTCATATTTTGTAAATCTGAGTATCACAATTTTCACACCTGATACTGCAATAAAATTTATATATAGGCCTATATACTTTATTTAATACACAAGTGATCTTCTTGGTGATATAATATTAAAATATATATGTAGTCAATATGCCCATTTCACCAATTAATGTTTTAAAATGGTCAACAAGTTTCTACAGCCAAGCTGTCATTCTCAAGACCAGATATTGACTATATACTTTAGTTTAATTTCTCCCTTTGTAGGCACCTCCACGCCAAACCAACCTTACAGGGACGCACCCTGCTGGAAGATGATTTTAAACTCGGGATCGTATAATACTTTTATTTTTACCGTACAAGGGCTTGAAAGGCCTCCTGGATGAGTGATCACCTCAAAATCAGGGCCACCTCCGAGACAACGCAACATTTTCAAGAGACACCATTAATTCGTACATTTATACTAATCAAGGCGAATATGATATCGATAATTGTGATGGACAGATGGTCTTCGGAGATCATTATTTTGAACCGTAAAGTTTCTTAACATGTGTTTACACAACTAAAGAGAAACATTTTACCAGATTCCGGATTTAAACCTAAGATATCCAGCTATACATTAGCGTATGCTAAAATTCGGAAGGTACCGGATTCGAGTCCCGGCTTGGGCCTAAATCTGTGGCGAATCAATGACCCTGGGTTGAAACAGCCTTTAAAGGAAATGAGTTCCAGACTAAAGAAGATAGACCACTGGACGGGAGAAGAACAAGAGAAGACCAGCCATGAGATGCATAGGCAGTGGATGCACATCCAATACGAATACGTCTTCCTCCGAGGAGTGATTTTCGAAATAAATATGATGAAACTCCTACAAATTATGAATAATAAGAAAAGTTCCAGACGTTTGTTCTGGTGGTAACATTACCAAGGGATGAATAACAACCCAGGTGACATCTAGTACCTATTGTCTAGAAAGATGGGAGCGTTAACCCCCTACTACCCCAAGGGCCTCCTAAGGCTTATAGAGTGATAACTGATAAATATTTAATATAGAGCGAAATACCTTATAGAATGCATGAGCGAGGTCAAGATCTGTATAATTTGATCTTATATTCTTTGGAAGTTAAAGAGTTTAATTTCTTGGGAACCAATTCGAATTGTCGGTCAGTATTTTTTTTTTAATCTGAAATCTGGCAACATTTACAAATGCTGTGTTCTTTTAATTGGATTCTGGAGAGAGCAGTGTGACAGTTGAAGTGCAATGTAACTTGTAGCCAGATCTCGCCAGCTCGTCTGACATTTAACAACACGAAGACCACACGTGTGTTTTTCCTTGCGTTCCAGTTTACATAAGTCACATCAGCACATGACAGGATTCTGCAAGAATAACTTTAAATTTAGCAGCTTTGTGTAATCATAATTTTCGGATCTTGTTTGGTCGGTAAAATATCTTTACTTTTAAGTCTTCTCTCGAATGCATACCAAGTTAAAAGTTAAAAATGATAGAAAGATATATTTATTCCAAAATTAAATTTAAAAAAAAAACTAGCTAAAAGTACTTGGATGCGAAACGTGGACTCCAACTTTAAGGGAGGGCAGAATATTGCGAGAATAAAGTTCTTAGGAAAATTTTTGGAACAAAAAGAGATGGACAGTTGAATGGAGAAAACTACATGACAGTGAGCTACATGGTCTTTATAGGTAGCCATATAATAAGAACAGTTAAGTCTCGTAGACTGCGATGGGCAGGACATATGGCACGAATAGGGAATGCAAGAAGTGAATGGTAACTTCTTGTAAGAAAACCAGAGAGAAAATGCCCAGTTGGTAGACCAAACATGAGTTGCGAGAATAATATTAACCAAGATTTGAAGGAAGTAAATTATACAAGGGATGATTGAGAACATCTCAGGATAAGGATATATGGATAGCTTATGTGCGCGCGGCCATGAACATACGGGTTCGATAGAGCTAGTTGAGGTAGCTAAAAATATTGTATTTGTTACACTAGGATTTTGCTATTTTTAACGGTTGTTATTGATTTGAAACTAGAATAAACCACTTCCAAGTTTGTCTTTTTTGTTATAAACATTTGAATGTTTGTCGTGGATTAAATTAAACTAACTGAGCATGTTTTTTTTATTTACATATATGCTACAACCCGTGTTTCACCAATGGTATATCACGGGATATTTACAGTTTTTCAATTGTTCAATTATTGTTCTAGTTGTTCTTTTAGTTGACGGAAGATCCTCGTAAGAAATTCTGCATTTTATAATAGCTTATTTTATAAATTCTAAATTTTATGGAGATTAAATATTAGGTAATTTTCACAAAGTAAAATATTAAAATTGATACCTGGCAGGTGCCGTCATCTTCAATTAGGTTAATTAAAAAAAAAACTTTTAATAATTGAGTTTTAAATGAGAACACACATTATTCGCACAACCCTTTATATGAACAGTCAGTAGCTACCGACGACGCTGGAAGGTCGCTGATGTCAAAAGCGTAGCAAAACAAGTTAATAGCACGCCGTAGCGTAGTGGTTAAGGCACTGAGCTACAAGCCGGAGGGTCGAGGGTTCAAGTCCCGTTGGGGTCAGGATTTTTAAACTGACCCAAACCCTCTGGCGGCACTATGGCCCTGGGGTCGACTCAGCCTCTAACGGAAATGAGTACCAGACGCTTGTTCTGGGGTAACGGCGGCCGTCACGCAGGGCTGACAACCCGGCTGGCATAAAGTGTCGATTGTCTACAAAGAGTGAGAGCCTTAACCTCCTACTACCCCAAGGGCCTCCGGGCCTGTTGTGGGATCACTTTACTTTTTAATACCCCATGTACTTCTGCTGAAGATGGATGCCGGTTTACGAAAGGCTCACAGTTTTTTTTCTTCTTCGTCACGGTTTAGGCTTTTTGCTAGCCTGTTCCGGCTCCAAATTGCTGCTCTTTCCATCTATTTTTCTTTATTTTCTGCTCTCAGTCATCCTTGCTAAGTGTTCTTTCAAGTTTGTTCTGTATTTCACTATAGTTGTGTTTAATTCCTCAACGGTTGAAGCTTAAGAGGCAATCCTCCTTGTGGGGATGAAACATAGGAATCAAATCCAAAGGCTTTAAGGAGGCAGCCCCTTCAAAGGACTAACCCTGCAGAACGTTAGTACCGTACTCAGGGGACATTTAAAAATACTTACAAGCTCCAAAGAGATAGCCTAGAAGTTCTTAAAAGTTAAAAAAAAAAACATAATTACCTAGTTAAGGACGACGGTACCTGTCCGATATCTATTATAAATTTTATTTTGTGACTACTTATGTCAACAGAATTTTAATATGAATTTTATCAGTATTAAGGTAATTTTGTCTAAAAAGTTACCGATTAATATTATGTAATTATTTTTGTTTAACAACGCTCTTTAAAAGCTAATGTAATCAGAGTCCATATTCAATTCTGGGCGTGAAATGGCCAACAACATTTTTACAGAGGGCTCTTTACATGCTTCAGGTTCTCTTAGTGCTGTAAACCTACGATACGGGACCTAAGGCATTGGTTTATTTCTGAAGGAACCCATATCTCAGTATTAATTATTTCCTGAAAATCCATTGTTCCCCACCGGGTTTGAACCCGCGAATCATGGAGGCAAACCCTACGACTGATTCACGTTACGACAGATGCTTTGTTATGTATTCTGTGAAGTCGTAGTAGTAGTAGTAGTAATAATAATAATCCATCCATAGTAATTCTGCCCGAAGACAGGTCCTTCACTGCAATCATAGCATTTGCATGCTATGCTTGCAGCTTTACTAAGGAATTGTAGGTGTGGTAGCTTCCCGTTGCTTTCCACACCGGTGAAGGATGATGATGATGATGACCATATGATTTCGGGGACCGTTTGGGCCTTAAATTTTTCCTGACATTTTTCTTGCAGGTGAGGAAAATCCCCGATAAAAACCTCAACCAGAAAAACTGCCCCGACAGGTGATCGAACCTGGGCCCGCTGCGTAACAAGGCTGCACGCTACCTCGAGAGCACAGCGGTGGACAATAATAATAATAATAATAATATTTTTTTTCTGATGATGAAGCTATGATCTGAAGATAGATGTAGAGCTTGAGACTCGAGAGGGATTCCATTATTTCATTTGTTTATCATGTAAGCAGAGGTACATGCGTAATTTATTTGTAAGATATAAAACAAAATTTGTTAAGCCATTAGTCACCGTGTTCTAGCATTAGAAGTTATAAATGTACTTCTTAAATTCGAAGCAACTTTTTTTACATTGGCTTTTTGCGATTTTTAAGTGTTGTTTGGATTAGCTGCTGGTAGAATAAATCCATTTATCATTTTTTCTTGTTTGTAGTTTATATTGAAATAAGGAATATTGTTAATGAGGAACTTCGTAATTTTTACCGCTGTCCTAATATTACCAGTATTTTTAATCTAGGAATGGGTAACAGTGAATATGATATTATGATATATATTGGGAAATCTTTGTAGAAAGGAAGGCATAGGCCTAGATTGGAGGATAATATCCAATAGATGTTGGGACGGACTTCTTAATAATTAGTAGGTTAGGTTGCTAATAAATACTCGGCAGTTGTCCCTAACTGTAAGTAGTGTTTACTCAGGTAAACTCATGATGCAGGCAAATTCGCAATACTGTTCAACACACACCGCACATATGTGGTTAGCAGGATGCCGGGGGGGGGCAGTGCCGATGATAACTCAGTAAATCGCAAGGCAAAGGACAAAAATCCAGACGCAAGATGATCGGCGGTGACCCTAACTTATTACAAACCATCATCATCATCATCATCATCATAGTACATTCACGAATTTAGGCCATTTGTTGACCTGTTTCGGCCTCAAGAGAAACACCATCCAGAAGTTTTTTGAGTGGACGTCCTGGTCTTCTTCTTCCTGCAGGTTGATACCTTAACATTAGTTTGGGTATTCTGTGATCTTCCATTCGATGAACATGTTGTATCCATCTTTAGATTTAGTAAAATATCACGAGTTTACCGAAACCACGAATGTACCTGTGTTTACTCTAAATGAAAATAATTTATGTTTATTTGATTTTTAATAGGCCTATTGTAGAAGAGTCCATTACTAATCCATCCATAGTAATTCTGCCCGAAGGCAGATCCTTCACTGCAATCATAGCATGTTCATGCTATGCTTGCAGCTTTAGTAGGGAATTGTAGGTACAGTAGCTTCCCGTTGCTTTCCACACCGGTGAAGGATGATGATGATGATGATGATAATGATAAGAAGGATAATGATGATGATTTCCTGACATTTGTCTTACAGGTGAGGAAAAAAAACCCGATAAAAACCTCACCCAGAAAAACTGCCCCTACCGGGGATCGAACCCGGGCCCGCTGCATGACAAGGCAGCACGCTACCTCGAGACCACAGCGGTGGACCCATTACTAATATTGATATAATTTTAATAGATTTTCACGAAATTTTAAAGGATTGTAACATAACTCTTTTAACTGTATTTTCAATTAGATATATATATATATATATATATATATATATATATGTGTGTGTATATATAATATTCTCAACTCGTCCAACTCTGGGTCGGGTCGAGGGATGAGATGAGATGGAGCCTCTATATAGAGGTCTGTGAATAACAAGGGTACCGGCCGACCACGCTTGACGCACGATCACATGGGCAGTTGAACGAAATGAAACGAAATGGATGAGATGAGTATGGAGAAATGGTGGAACAAAATTGAGGCAGGGGAAAACGTGAGAAAAACCTGGCCAAGCTACGTGACGTCCACCATGAAACCCAAATGGAGTGACCGAGACTCGATCTCGGGACTCCAGCAGTGAGAGGCGAGCATCTAACCGCTTGCGCCACGTAGCCGCCATATGTATAACGTATTAAACAAAATTCATGAGTGATTATATAATAAAAGTGTTTAAACTATATATCATTATTTAAATTGAGTTTTCTTATTTTTAGACATTTCGCGCATATCGTTTTTACGATCTTTGGATGTACATTGATAGTTTCTGTACTGTAGTCTGTATTCGTTTGTCTTGTGCGAATGCAATATTGTAGTCTATAGCATTTATAAGAAAATATACTACTGGAGACAAAATGGAATATGGTAATGAAATTTCAACTCTATATTTGCTTTGAAAACTGAGGAGAACCCCGAAAAAAGACTAATCAGAATTAATGACAACCGTGGTTTGATTTCTAGAGCTCCCATTACTGTCTGAACTAGCACGTTTAATGTCGGTAATTAAAATTTACGATTTTAAAGTATTGGGACCTAATGTGACTGAGGATGCTGTAATAAATCGACAGAAGATTGCTGTCGTAGTTGGTATGAATGTCAGTTCCAAGAAAGAAGACGAACTATAATATAATACTTAAAGTGCTTATTATAGTTATTGCCCTCCTCATAGTAGACAATAAACTATATAATTGCAAGACATTTTATTCAAATACAATGAGCCTCTCATAATTTCAGTTTATCATATTCAAAATATCAGTATTTCCTTTCTTGACAGTATGGTATTGTTCCAGGCAGTTTGGAGCTAGTCTTTTTTTCTGAAGAAAGACTTGAACTTCTTGGAAACAAGTATGCATCGCGTTGTTTGTATTTTTATATAATGGGGAATGTTGAGCCTACACACTTGTGTGCTTCAGTTGCTGATAAAAAAGGCTCGGTTCCTGGAACAAGAATATTGTAAACAATATTGTTAGTCGGTCTCGCTCATTTCTCCACCCACACTGTTTTCCTACTGGAATTTTATTCTTTATTTATTGGTTAGCACAAGAAGAATTTCTGATTTCGAGGGTTACAAGTATTAATAAAATCAAGGTTTTGCTGAATACCGAAATGCTGATGTTTTATATAGGTCTATAGGTATATATCCTTGGCGCAGAGCTACGGGTCTTGCACTGGTTCGGGTCACCATGGGGGAAGACATTTTCTCATGAAATTTCGGCCAGTAAGGACCGGTTCCCACCCAGCATCGTGAGGCGTTTGGGTAGCTAAAATAAGTAGCGACTCCGGGTTGACAAGACCAGCTATAACGGCTGGGGACCCGATATGCTGACCCCATGTCACCCCTGTACTGGTTAGATGATCGTCTACCTCTGTGATTAACACATGTGGATGTGATGCCAGCAGCCGTCTGGTAGGCCAAGGACCTTCTAGGCCCGTCTTGCTTGGGGGGGAAATATATATATATATATATATGCGTGTGTGTGTGTGTGTGTGTAAGTGCGCAAGTGCACCAAAGTTCGATACCAGTTACTACACGATATTTACTGGTAAGATTGGTGAATGCTATACATTATACCTTCATTATTACAGTTTATAATGGCAGATAATCTTAAAAACTAACCATATAATTTTAATGTTGTGTTACTATTCCCCGCCCAAGTTAAGTCTGCATGGCTAGAAGAGAAGTGTGTTGACAAACTATTTATCTATGGAAGGGAGCATCTCTAAACACATGTAAAATATCATTACGTGGTTGTCAAATTAGTCATTCAGTGGACGGCTTATGATGGTTTCGAATCATTTAAAATCAGAGCGTTTGTCATCTCTCTATTGCCATACTTACAAAACAACACAGCGGACGATAATTAACATTAATAAGATTCATGATGAAGTTAAAAATAGCATACAGAACTAATAATAAATTAAATAACGTAAAAAGCAATAACATCGAAGAAAATAACATTCTCAATAGCAAAGGAGTACCGTATATAAATCGACATGTAATAATAATAATAGCTTTATTTTGCCTGGCAGAGTTAAGGCCTTAAGGCCTTGTCTACCACTCAACCAGATTGGAACAAATTTTATATAGGAAGAACAAACAGAAGCTTTAATGTCAGATTTAAAGAACATTTTCGAGACTTTATTCACGCAGAAGGAAAACATGTTATCCATGCAGGACATCGCATGTTAGATATTGAAAACACCCTAACAATAATGCACAGAGAAAATAATCCAGCTAAGATAAACGTACTCGAGGAGATGGAAATGTTGAAGGCAGTTAACAACAACGACCATCTGATAAATTAAATCCACCCAAGTACGTGTAACCCCTTCTACCAGATCCCAGTTCTTCAGTGAATCCTGCTGATGATGGGACTAGTCCCAAAAGCGCTACTGATAAATAACCAATAAAGTTAAGGAGACGGACCTTTTAGGTAAATATTTCATAATTTTATATATTAATTTTGGACGATAATTGGCAACGTTTATAGAGGAGGGCAAATGAGGGACAGCTCATTCCCCAGTAGTAGCTTGGTTGCCGGAGTATTTGGTCAACGACTACTGTAGGTGACGGATCATTTAAAAAGCACAGTATTTGCCAGTTCTCCCCTTACGCTCAAATAACACAATACAGGGGACAGGAAGTGGCAACATTAGTAATAGAAGAAAGAGAATCAACAACACATTCCTAGCTTATTTTCCGCATTCAGATTTAACTTGAGTATTAGTATATTATATATCTGGCTTAACTTGGCAAAGAGAGAGATGAAGATATAAGGGTAGATCCTTGACTGTTTTCTCCCAGTTACAAAAGAAAGAACCCACCCTGTTGTCAGTTTTCGGGATTTTTCCTCTTCCCTGTTTTCCCTATTAACATCTGGAGAAGAAACACCGACAACACTGGTACGAGTCAGAGAGATGAGCGCAGCCAAGTTAAGCCAGGGAGACAATAATAATAATAATAATAATAATAATAATAATAATAATCATCATCATCATCATCATCATCATTAGCATAATCAGGACAATAGCCCAAGTTAGGCCTTTTCAGAATAGATTTCCATCTCTATATTGTATGGATACACTCCATACGTTCTTCTTGGAGACATGGATGCTCCCTTTCTTGACCAACCTAATATGATTATACTCGTTTTCCAGCAGATGTCAGTGAGTGAAATGTGATCAGAGCTTAATTTCAGTGAGATATTTTGTAGGCAACTGCAGTGCGTGAAATGCAAGAAAGTGTTTGGCAGCTCTTGGGCGATCGTGCAATAAATTGAAGGCCTTACTGATGATTCATGTTTATCATATGATTACGGGAGTTTACCGTTCTGTGTTGAATCGGTTTGTGTGTTGTCCATGCAGTGTAACCCCCCCCCACATACAAACAAACAAACACTGCTTTCTGGACTAATATATTTATTTCCATGGTTCAAGTATTTCATATCATATGTTCATATTTCAGTTGTCTAAGTGTTGGAAACTGTAAGAAAGCATTATTTTGAGAAAAGTGATCGTGTTAAATATATCGCACCCCGGCAAGAATAACGTCTCAACTCAAAAAACCTAGTTTTCCAGTACAGCAAAAAGTTCACTTGCATCACAGTTCAATTGGTTTAGGAACTTGTACCTTGATTAGTTATGAATTCAGTTACTGACTTATTTTATACAGCTTAAATAAATTGTTGTTTTGAATTGGGTATTAGCTCAAATTCGCCCATTTTTTAGTTGTGACGTTTTTTTTTCGCCATTTTTTCTTATAAAACGTATCAAGTTAAAATTTACAATTTTTCAGTTTCACTATCGGCACAAAGTTCAAAAGATAAAGACGTGTGGTCACTTGCAATTTTACATTTGTTTAGGAATCAGAATAAACTTGTTCCACATGTTTATATTAATGTTCTAAAGTATCTTAGTTATTTGTGTAATTAAACCAGTTATGTGTTGTTACACTTGTGGAATGATAATGAACCAGTACCTAGTGTGGAATGCCCTGGAAAGGTGATTAATATCATTCTTCCAATTAGTTATCAATTATCGTTGTTTAACTTCGTAATACCGATCATAATATTTTACATAACATTTGCATTTAAATACGCACATATTTATCCCTATTATTTGAATTATTATAGAGCAATTCCATATGTGACTGAGTGACATTTACAATACACTTTTGCAGCAAAATGGTTGCATAAATATTACAATTGATTGAAATTAGGGGTGTTATCTACGTGATATGATAGAGGAATAGTGTGTGGTTAAGACTGTACTTAAATATACAACTTTTGAAGAAAAACAGTGCTATTTATTATCTATCAAAGTATGTGTGACTGACTGACATAAATGTCAACTCATCATGCAGCTTAACATGTTCATCAGCATCATTCTCTGAAGTGTGATTCCTAATTCAATTTTCCAAAATACCATTTGGAGGACACATTTCAAGTTACATTCTCAATAAAAAACGAAACAAAAGTCACAATTAAGACCAGAGTTATAACCTAATATATGATGTGTAACTGACTAACTACATTCTGTGACTGACTGACATATCTGAATTTTATTTAGACTTTAATATTCTGCCACACTCTCATGGCAAATGAGTAAGTACTTGATATAGTTAAGAAAACTAAAACTTTGGTTGAGGGACTGCACCATGCAAATCACGTGACTTCCTGTACTGACATCTGCTACAATGGCAACAATCACTTCAAGTGGTCTTGGCTATCGTGGCAAGGATTTGCTTCTTTATTTATATTCCAATATTTTCTCCTTAACGCTAAAATACTGCAGTAGTAGCTCTAGTCTAGCTCACACAGTTTCTTTTCGTATGTATCAGGTGAAGATAAGATAAAGGAGAGAATTATGTGCGACCCGTGTTGAACGGCAGTAGTGGATATTTTTCTTTTACTGGTCTTTGTTGGTAAACATAGCCAGTCCGTGTTCCACTACCTCCTCCATATTAATTGCCTGTAATTTACATGATCAAATACGGAAGGATTGTATTAAAAACGAAAATGAATCTCAGAAACAAAGAATAATATTGTTTACCATTGTTAAATTTAATTGTAGCATAGTTTGTACAGATCTACAGTCATCTAGCAATCATGAATATAATATTAAGCATACGATAATAATTGCAATATAGTATTCTGGCATTAGAAATATATATATATATATATATATATATATATATATATGTATATATATATATATATATATATGACATAAGAAAAATAAATGCTTGGACTGGCCTCTGAATTGAGAGGTAGCGGGAACTCGGTCTCCGCTGCCATCTAGTAGCTCACATATATATGGTATGATTAGAAAAATAAATGCCTGGACGGGATTCGAACCCGGATCTCTGAGTCTGTATCTCAGTGTGATATCCATTACACCACCAGGCGAATCCATTCCAAACACTTATTTTTCTTATATATGTATTATATTCTCCATTATTACTAGATGTCGCGAGAACTCGGTCTTCACTGCCATCTAGTAGCTGACTATAACAAGTAAGCAAATTAAAGAGAATATTTTTACTTTATAGATGATATAATTAAATGATATAATTAAACATTTAATTATATATATATATATATATATATATAGTGTCTTTGTTACACCGTCTATTATTTGAAGACGACCAAGTGGTGATTACTCACGACACGGAAGATGCATCATACACGACAAGGAAATCAATGGAGGAATACAAGAAATGGGGGATTAAATATATATATATATATATATATATATATATTAAGGAAACCGAATATCTCATGACAAAACTAGAGAATGAAGAGAAATTACGATGTGAAAATTAAGAAAGTTGAAAAATTCAAATATTTAGGATCAATTTTAGAATCCGATGAAAAAAATTATAGTGAAATGGAAAAAATAATTAATGAAGGAAGAAAAGTAATTGGAATGTTAAATTCAGTGATATGGAGTAAAAATATTACAAATAAAACCAAGACATTGATATTTAATCCATTAGTACAAAAGGTACGTTGTATAGTGCCCAGACCTGAACGTTAGTTAGACAGAAGCAAAAATAAATAAATAAATTATATATATATATATATATATATATATATTGACAACAGAGATGGATTTTTGGCAAAGGCATCAAGAAAATCGAGAATGGAGAAAATTCGAAATCAGAAAATTAGAGAAATAATATGTTTTAAACATAATATTATAGAAGTAATAGAATAAGGAAAATTTAAATGGTATGGGCACCTCAAGTGGATGGGGATTAATAGAATCCCAAAAATTATGCTGGATGGAATGCTGAATGCAGGAGGAGAAGGGGGGGGGGAAACCCAGTGAACAGTGGATGGATGAAGTGAGAGCAAACATGATCAGCAGAGACCTCAAAGAAGATGTTGAGGATAGAAATTTGTGGCGGAGCTAAATACATTTGGGTAGAAGGATATCTTACTGTAATATTAAAAAAATGCTAAATAAATAAATAACCCATGCGATTTAGAGATCGTAGATTACGATAGAGAGTTGTATCTAGCACTCACAATAGTGAAACCCTATCTCGGAATACCTAGTCCTACATTTTATACAAATTTGAACCGAGATATCTGTGACACAATACACCACAGTAACCTCATGGTATAATATAAATAAATAAGTAATCTTTCTATCAACTATAAAATAACAAATTATACAGAACATACTTTAGATTAGCATGTCAAAGATCGAATGGAATCCGTTAGTAAAAAACATGTCATAAATTATTTTCATCTCTTGTTTAATAACAGCTGTGTACATGTCAGTTCTCAACTTTGCCAACAAACTATCAATCTTGTATATTTAATTATGCTGTACTGTACTGTCTATTTAGATTTAGATAAATAAAATTGCCGTGATATAAGGAGCTTCATACACTAAGCTATTTTGATGGTTACGGGATATATCTTCCTCCTATTATTAAAGGGTGTATATCCAATGTATTGCGAGGGAACATAAATTGCGACCACCAGAGGTTATTTTCAAATTTTGGGTTCCAGGTAAACCTCCATTTCTAACAGCCCAATCTTTCTGGTTTATCGCAATATGTCTCTCTGAATGAATCATATATACTAAGTTTCGTTGCTAAATAATTGCTGGCGATAGAGTATTGAAAATGTTCTCGATAAAAGTTCAGCTTTCACGTTAACCCCCCGCTCTTGGTGGCCTGATTTTGCTTATTAACGATGAAATATCACATCCAAGCAAAAATGGCGGCATTAGGGCGATTTTTAAACGTCGGCTTTTAGGTAAATATCCACTCCTAACGATTAATCCAACGTTATTAGGTCTCTTGCGGATATAAACATAACCTAAAACCTCCCGCTCCAATGAGGTTTAAAAAAAATTAAAAGGCTACTTGTACCCCGATAGATCTGATTTTCGATATATTTCTCATTTTATTTTAATGGCATGTACAGAATTTCATTCCGAAAAGAAAAACTTAAAATTCCGGCCGATAGATAGATTTTAATATTTTTCTTTTCAGGCTTTTCTGATTTTTGCTGATTAATGAACTGGATCTTATTTTTGTTATGTGCCGAGTTTGATTTAAAAACAAACATTGCGGCTGCTAGATCGTTAACACGCACACAATGTAACTAAATTCAAAGCCCAAACTTCTAGGGATGATAGAAAAGAGCAAAACAACCCCCCCCCTTTTTTTGTTAATGGCTATGAGTCTGATACTAATAGTTATTGAATGAGAAAACCGGAAACTGTACTGTAAAAAAAGAAAAATACTTCAAAATCATTTCACTTTGCAATTCTTTACAAAATCCGTTCAAAAGCGCTGCCTTCTTCTTCGATACAAGCTCTGCAACGATTTGTAATGACTCATTACATGTCATATCCATTCAAAAACTGCAGGGTCAGCAGGTGCAAGGAACCAAGCTGTTGGCTCTTCCTCCGATTCAATTGGAGTCTCAGACACTAGGCTCTTCAAGTGCCACCACACACAAAAGTCAAGTATGGTGAGGTCGGGAGAACGCGCAGGCCATCAAATGGGTCCTTCACAGTCTATACTTTGTACCTAATTTGCGATTCAAATTTTGTCGGACTTCACGAGAGTATCATACTTAAAGTTACATCTGCAGGAATTGTGTTCTTTACAGCATAACACAGTTTCCGATTTTTTAGTCAATTATTTTAAGATGCATGGTCTTATATTTTTAAAAAAAGTTTGTTTTTGGTCAGTTCTATCATCCCAGAAGGTTGGGTATTGCATGTGGTTACACATTGCGTATATGTAATTAAAATATAAACTCCATGGCGCGACAGGCCTAGAAGCCCTTGGCGTACCGGCCGATTGCTAGCCTCTCATCCACATGTGTTTAATCACATATATAGACGATCATCCAGCCAGTATAGGGATGGCATGTGGTCAGTATGTCGGATCTCCAGCCATTATACCTGGTTCTCCCAACCTGGAGCCATTCACTTATTGTAGCTACCCAAATGCCTCACGATGCTGGGTGGGCACGGGTCCCATGCTGGCATAAATTTCATGAGAAAATTTCTTTCCCCGTGGAGACCCGAACCAGCATAACTCCCGTAATTCTGCTCCAAGGCATATATATATTGTAGATTTTCGCGGATGTAAGTATGATTCGGTTTTCCGCGTCATTAATTCAAGCTTAACCTCTGGCCACTGATTCCGACGTTTCGGCATGATCCCGCATGCCATTATCAAGAAATTTAAATTTATAATGGCATGTAGAATCATGCAGAAACGTCGGTTTCAATGACCAGAGGGCAACTTGAATCCATGACGCGAGAAAAAAGAAATATATATGTACACATAATTTCTTCATGCTTTCTTCGTTTGTGTGTGTGTGTTGAGAGTGTGTCTAATAAGTAAGATCTATGAAAATTAAAAAAAAAAGTAATGGGTCCAATTTCAAAAGTTATATTCCTTCGATATCTCTAAAAAGTGTCCTTACAATCGTCCATTTTCGTTCTTCGGAAACTTATTAGAATAGATGTAGTATCTAATATAGCCTACCTAAAGTTTCCGAAGAACGGAATGATTTTTACACTACTATGTCACTTTCATGTCTCTTAAATACTATGTAGATTTCTTACTTTTTTATTCGTAAAAATGAGATATGAACTTTTCTGTGGATATGCGATTCCTTTTAAAACCACTATATCTTCCCATCTACAGAATGCGCATCATACTTATTCACGAATAGAAAATGGTAGCCAATTTAAACTTCAGTATGATTAATAGAGTTATTCTTTACTAAGTTTAATTTTAAAATCTCTCCAGTTTTGTTAACATGTATAATTTAATAGATCAGATATTTTGAATCACCTTTCTATTATATTCTGAAATTGAATAATAATTCTTCTTTAAATTGTGGAGGTCGCTTGAAGTCACGTACGTTCGTGTTTAAACATATAACATTGAATTATATTATTAAATTATAGAGGCGATACGAACTTTGCGGGGTAGGATTAAATACTTCCTGAATATTGCTTTAATACAATGGAATATTTTGTGCATATCACATATTTTAGATTATAGTCATAATTTTTATATTTTAGTGTAAATACTGTTCTGTAACTACGGTGTATGGACGACGCACAAATATCATCCCACATTTTCCCGCCCACCCAACCACCCACCTCCTCACTATATATATATATATATATATATAGGCCTATGAATGACATAATAAGAAAAATAAATCCCTGGACGGAATTTGAACCCGGACCTCTGGGTTGGTACTCCAGCGTGCTCTCTCTCTCTCTCTCTCTCTCTCTCTCTCTCTCTCTCTCTCTCTCTCTCTCTCTCTCTCTCTCTCTCTCTCTCTCTCCCTCCCCCTCTCTCTCTCATACATATATATATATATATATATATATATATATATATATATATATATATATATACGGTCCACCGCTGTGGTCTCGAGGTAGCGGGTCCGGGTTCGATTCCCGGTCGGGACAGGCTCCTGGATGAGTATTTTTTCGTTTTTTTTCCTCACTTATAAGACAAATATCAGGAAGCTTAGGGCTCAATGGTCCCCGAAAATCATCCGGCCATCATCATCATCCTTATCATTCTTCACCGGTGTGGACAGCAACGGGAAGCTACCACACCAATAATTTCCTAGTAAAGCTGCAAAGCATAGCATGAAATTGCTATGATTGCAATGAAAGACCTGCTTTCGGGCAGAATTACTATGGATGAATATACACCCTTAGACAAAAAATGAGTCATCTCTTGATTCTATCAACCGATCGGGGAACTTCGTGAGCACTCGCAGAAGCCTTATTCACATTAACACGTTTTCAGTAATTGTACTGTGGTGTTTGCTAGTTAACGTAGTGCACACTCAAGTAACAAAAGAGAGAGCTTTCCTTTGTGTGTTTCCGTGACCGAGCGGTTTAACACACATCTGCGTTCGTAACCTGACGGGTTCGATTCCCGTTCTGCCGTTTTTTTTACTGAATGTTAGGATAGCATTTCGCCTGTAATATAGTTTCATATTTAATTTTATATTTGAGTTTTATGGCTTTAATGCACACACAAAACACAAATGAAAACCTTTTAATAATTAAATGAAGAAAGGAAATACTATCTTCTAAAATGAAAAACTTTAACAAAAACAAAATCATCAGCATCTATTGCCGCTCTCAATCTGCGGGGCGTTGATGCAAACAATTTCTACAGGCACGTGGACGATCGGCTAGAGCATCCCAGGCGTCTTGAATTTGTGCCCATAAGCCATCTTTCGTTTTTCGTGCATCTGCAGGCCAATTAGAGTTCGTCTCTATTTTCATCTTAGCCCATACATTTTCGATTGTATTCAACCTGGTGAACAGCGAAATTTGATTTGCCTTCTCCTTTAACAGTGAAATCTAATTTCGCTAAACATATTTCAGAAAGCGGCCACAGTTTCAACAATATCGATAATACAATGTAAATTATACACAGAGAAAACAACAGACACAAAATTAACATTTTACAAGAAATCGAAATTATCAAGAAGCCAAGAATACAAACATTCTCAACGAAAATGTGCCTAATAAGGAAAACCCTCTATTAGACATACAGTTAATTCAATACTACTACAACTCCAGAAGATGAAGCATGCATCGAAAGGCCTAGAGTGAAATCAACGAAAATTTTAGATAGTTAAGGAAGACGGTAGTATACAAGGTAAAAATAAATAGTAGTTTAAACAAACTAAAACAACACGCTTTATTAAAAACCGAACTAAAAAATGAAAAATAATTATTTTTTCCAAAACGCTTGGGTTAAAATTAAAGTGGTCAGCAAAAAAATAATCTCCAACATATCTAGAATAAAACTGCAGTTATCTACAAAAACAATTTTAATATGAAAAGCGTGGGGTGCTCTATATCAATTAATACTTATATTTGATAATAAACAGATATTGGTAAAAGTAAAGTCTCTAAGAAGAAAACGTAAAAACCATAAAAATCACCCAACGCTTTTGATGGTAAAATTATTTTTTTTGTAGATAACTCTAAGTTTTATTCTAGATGTGTTAGAGATGATTTTTATTTTTTAGTTTGATTTTCTAATAAAGCGTGTTGTTTTAGTTTTTTAAACTATTATTTATTTTTTTATTTTTTAGTTTGGTTATCTAATAAAGTGTGTTGTTTCAGTTTAAACAATTTTTTTTAATTTTTAGTTTAACTGATTGTCATAAACCGGAATCCCATGAAAATTTAATTGCTTAAAACTTTTCTAAAAAAAAACCTCCGGCCCGTATTTGAACCAGCGACCTATTGATTGCTGAAATTATATACCACTACAGTCCACCGCTCTACTAACTGAGCTCTTACAACGATTGACTAAAAAGTTCATAAGTCCGTAACCTATTACGCAGGTTTTTTTTTTTATTTTCCGATGATTGTGGCCAGGATTTTAGAAAACAATTATGACATTATTGTATTGTCATTGGTCCTTTACAAGTAGGCCTTATACAAAGTTTCAAGTCGATCCAATGTTTTTAAGTGGATGAAAATCGTGTTAAAAATTCCGTTACATAGATACAGGTCAAGCTAATATAAAGCGTGTAAAAATATATAATTTAACATTGTTATAACCTCAACGGTATAAAAAATTATGAACTTAAAAAGTATAGATTAATTCAAATGTCGAAATAAAATGTAATTAATTCATAAAACGTTTTAATACAAATATCACGAAAAAAAAACTGCGTAATTGAGGACGCGAACCTGCGATCTTCATTAACAGAACCAGTGACCGCGTGCTCTACCGCTGAGCTATCGGGACACGTAGAAGAGTCTTCAGTTCGTGCCACATAACACAGTAGCTCAGGGACTGTACAATTATGACTAGTTTCCTAGTTTGAACCCAGCGCTGTGCCGAGTATGACTTAGAAGAAATGTGCGTCAAGAGATGACTCATTTTTTTTTCGAAGGGTGTACAAACACACATATGTACCTACAGTGGCGTAACATCCCAATGTTTAGCGATGTCATCTCCTTTGTTACGAGTTACTAGACCAAGTTTATTTAGTTACACTTATTTTCCTAGAGATGTTGTACCGAAAGTACATTTTTGGCTTGCTAGTCTACGTCATCTCTTCCTTGTCTTGTAAGATTCGTAACAGTGTCATTCCTTTCATTTTTATCCACTCTCCTACCTTCCCCCTCCCCTGCGCCGTGAATATTGCGCGCCGCAACTTCCCCTCATCCCCATAACTAAAATTCACGAAGGCGTAGAAAGAGTCGTCGTCTGGAGCTCGGTCAACTTTTGTTTGCAGGTCCAGAGAGCCTGGGTAGGGAATCGGGGTGTGGACCCTAACCCTTGTCTGGACTGTGTATGAATGTACGTATGGTTGATCATTATTATTATTATTATTATTATTATC
This sequence comes from Diploptera punctata, assembly GCA_030220185.1. NCBI lineage: Eukaryota > Metazoa > Arthropoda > Insecta > Blattodea > Blaberidae > Diploptera > Diploptera punctata. The sequence continues at coordinate 735,606 of JASPKZ010006047.1, forward strand.
ATCATCATCATCATCATCATTGTATAATTTCTAAAGAGTGTAAAAATTATGGACGACCAATTCATTTAATTTTCTATTATTAATATTGTTTACTGTTTCTCTAATTTGTATACATTGGTCAAGTATTGTAAATATTCAGTTTATTTCTATTATTGTTATTATCAGACCTATCTGACTTGCCTTACGCACATTAAAGACCATTTTTAAAGATAATTATTTGTTGTATAAACGTGCAAATAAGTTGCTGCTTAGATCCCTAAACTCCTACGTTATATAAAGCTTTCTCATATCAATCTAACTCCCTTCCCTTTCTTGTTCTCATGATTGTATTTTGGTTAGGAATTAAGTACTGTTTTCTAAATAACTTAAATATCTTTAAATTTCCATGTTTATAACGTATAGGTTGATTAAACAGCACAGACAATATGGATCAAATAACTTTGCCTCTTATGGGCCCGGGCAAAGATTGATAAACTGCGATTGTTATTTGGAACCACTTAAGCATATTAGTATTAATTATATCCACGGGCACTGCATAAATAAAATAACAGCGGTGCAATCTCATGAATGGTATGCGGCCAGTACATCGGACCAATAAGACATAGCAGCAACTAAGATCTATTACTAGGATGAAGAAGATCGGTAAATTTTGCACACAGGAATTTATATTCGGGCTTACGGTTCTTTTATGAGTCAGACTTACGGTTTTAAAGTCCCTCTAGGAAGACTTGCTCCTTGGATTTTCCATCCTAAAAAAAATAATCGACCCGGGCCGGGTTTGAATCCGCGGCTCTCGGGACAGAGCAAGGAACATAACCACTATTCAACCGCGAAAGAAATTTTCTCGTGGAATTTCGGTGAGTATGGGATCGGTGCCCACACAGCTTCATGAAGAATTTGGATAGCTACAATAAGTACTTTCTGCAGGTTGAGGAAACTAGATATGACGGATGAGGATCTGAAGTGCTGACCACATTTCACTCCTACACTGGCTATATGATCGTCCATCTCTGTTTTTAATATATGTGGGTATTTGGCCAGCAGTTAAGGGTCTCATGCCCTGTCGTGCCATGAAGTTTTTAGTTTATGAAGTAGACTTGTTTTACGTATAATTTGTTACTTATTAGTGTAATTGCATTTGTACAAATTATTCATACTAAAAGTAGCGTTTGAATATTTCTCGTAAAATATTAATTATGCTAATAAAATTGTACTCGTTTCCACTCATTTTCAATTGTACTTTGAAGTCTAACAACTCTACTGCTTATAGGGACCTTTAGTTAAATGCGGTATTCACTAAAAGGGAATTAACGATTACATGCAAAAACTCACTTTGAAATTTCTCCCAGAGAAGCGTTGTGATATACCAAGGCCGTGTTCAAAAAAATATCTGCCGCTTTTAACTGCAAGGCGCAGAAATTGAAGCCAGAATCCAACAATGGGAACCCACTGTGCAAAGCAGATAGGCGTCCCTGCTTGAATAGAGCTGAGTGGAAATGAGGCGCTGCGCAGTGCAGACGGTAAGGTTGTGAGGGTTATCCAATCCACCAAGTCAAGAGTTGTATTATTTCCCTGTAGTTTAAATTAAGGATTTGGTTCTAGGTTTTATATTTTAGTTCCTTCCACTTAAAAACGGCACTTTTTTTTTTTCTACGCGGCTTTCGTAGATCTCATAACACTTCTGTGGGAGAAATTTCAAGACAGATTTTGGCATCCGATGGTTGACAGTTCACTTATAAGATTATGATTGATTCCGATTCTCATTCAACTGAATCCAGTTCATTAGATTGATCTGAATATTATTATTATTATTATCCTTCTAATCCTAGGCTATTCTAATTATCTTTTCCCTAAGTATTTCCCAATAAAATTTTGAAAGCATTTCTACTGTTACCCATTCGAACTGCATTTGTAATCAACAAAAGCGTGGGGTGCTCTATATCAATTAATACATTTGATAGTAAACAGATATTGGTAAAAGTAAAGTCTCTAAGAAGAAACTTTAAAACCATAAAAAGCACCCCACGCTTTTGATGGTAAAATTATTTTCTTTTTGTTGATAACTCTAGTTTTATTCTATATGTGTTGGATATGATTTTTTTGTTGGCCACTTTAATTTTATCCCAAGCGTGTTGGAATTAAAATTATTTTTCATTTTTCAGTTCGGTTTTCTAATAAAGCGTGTTGTTTTAGTTTTTTAAAACTACTATTTTTTTTATTTTTTAGTTTTATTATTTTACAGAATAAGATAAAAATGTAAATATCTTTAAATTCGATACTATTGTAGTATGAGCTAAAAGTAATATTCTTCTAAAAATATCCTCCCAGCCGGATTTGATCCAGCGACCTATGGATTACTGAAATTATATACCACTAGAGTTCACCGCTCTACCAACTGAGCTCTTACAACGATTGACTAAAAAATCGACAAGTCCGCAACCTATTATACCAGTTTTCATTTTTTTTTCTGATGATTCTGGCCAGGATTTTAGAAACAAAATATGAAATTATTGTATTGTCACGGGTCCTTTACAAGTATTCAAAGTGTCAAGTCGATCCAATGTTTCTAAGTGGGTGAAAATCGTGTTCAAAGATTCCGTTACATAGATACAAAGACACTTTTTTGATTTTCTGACGATTCTGGCCAGGATTTTAGAAACAAATATGAAAAGATTGTATTGTCACGGGTCCTTTAGAAGTATACAAAGTTTCAAGTCGATCCAATGTTTCTAAGTGGGTGAAAATCGTGTTCAAAGATTCCGTTACATAGATACAAAGACACCTTTTGATTTTCTGATGATTCTGGCCAGGATTTTAGAAAACATATATGAAATTATTGTATTGTCACGGGTCCTTTACAAGTATACAAAGTTTCAAGTTGATCCAATGATTTTAAGTGGGTGAAAATCGCGTTGGAAAATTCCGTTACATAGATAGGTAGATAGATACAGGTCAAGCTAATATAAAGCGTGTAAAAATATACGAAAGGTAGTGTTAATATGCATTATACGAAACAAATCACTGCATTTTAAATAAACTGAAATTTATTTGAAACAATATAAAACAATAAATATAGGTACTAGCCGCCATTTTATCACTAATTAGTCTCACGGCCTCCCGTAGTTTCAACTAATAAACAATGCCTACGCTCTTAACGTTAGTCAGTTATTTATAATAAACGCAAATATTTACAACAAAGATGTTATTATTTTACTATTATGTATTATTTTGAAAACACCATCGCACAAAAAATAATGTACTACGCACGTTTGTGATGTGTTTTACAGATTTTCAGAAATTAAAAACCTTGCTATCGTTCAGTTTTTAAACATTTTCCATGCTTCTGTAAAACACACTTCCCAACTTAGCATCATAATATACTATTTACCAATATTTTGTTACATGGCTTGGACTCCAGTAAAATTCAAAGATCTCCAGTGGGGATAATGAACATGTCGTGACACTAGACATCTGTTGAACAACTTATTTCAATCATCATATTGTGAATCTTGGTAATATCGTAGGCCTATAAATTTTAGCTTTCAATATTTGACGCCATTCTGTAATTCTATTAGAAAGCATTTAGTTTGACATGAATGTATTTCGTATTAGTTTCGCTTTACTGAAAATGTTTTATATGCCTAGGGCCTATATATAGGATAAAACAGTCTACAGTATATGTTGAAAAACTGGAAACATCCAACCAGTCACGACTTTTAAAAATTGACATGGTACTAATTGACACTTCATTAAGAGCACTTGTGTGCAAACAAACATGCTTGACCAAGGAAAAAATTCTGTATGTTATTATGTACACTGAAATTATTATTTAAAATTCTGTCAAAAATGTCACATACATGAAAAAGAGAAAACAATTGACATTAGATTAAGTTCCTATTGTTTCCATATATCAATGGAAATGTTTTATCTCTCCTTTTCGATTCATTTGCTAGCAAATGAGGTGGTGCCACTAAATAAAAATTAAAACACTTGTAGGAAAGGTTAGGAAAATCGTTTGTGTTTTTCGTTTTTTTATTACAGAGTATCATTATAGTTAACTGTATTGATTAGCAGCAACGCTACACAATTACTGATGTTAGGTAGGTCAAACTAAGTCATTATGGAATATATTTTTCTTTTTATTCTTCTATAGTATCAGTAAGAAAACAAATACATATATATTTTTTTTAATATTATCATCCTCTTGTCACTAGTTATATATTATTTTCCTATCAATATATTAGGCCAGCTTGGGAATGAAAGTGGGGTATGAAAGCTTCTAGTGGGGAAACCAGAGGAAAACCCCAAGTTTGTTGACCTAGAATAAGGCGGAAAAATAGCATTATTTGAGGGAAGTAGATTAGGCCTATAATGGGGTGATTCGAAAAATTAACTCAGGATAGGGATGTTTCCTGCGCGGCCAAGAACATACGGGTTCAATAATGCCAGTTAGACCTACATTTTAGATTTTTTTTTTTCAAAATAAGTGGAATATCATTGGTCTTGTGAAAGCCGGTGGATACCAGTATAGATTTGTCATGTTTTAGAATTAACATATTTATGAGCACAGAGCCACTAAACCCATGATTATGAGGCTATTTCTTAATTAATGATATTTGAATGAAGGAATTAATATGGACCTTCTAAAGATATCGGCGCCCTAGCCGAGCAGTTTAAGGCTTGATGCTTTTGGTGCAGATCTACGAGACTCACGCTGGTTCGAGTCTCCATGATAGAAAAACTTTTCACATGGAATTTTGACCAGTTTGGGATAGGTGCGCACGCAGCATCGTGAGGAATTTGGGTAGCTATACCAAGTATCGGCTCCAGGTTGAGAAAACCAGATATAACGTCTAGGGGGACCCGACATGCTAACAGCACGTCACTCCTATACATGTTAGATGTTCCTTCACTTATGTGGTTAACATACGTGGATGTAAGGCCAGCAGCCGGATGATAATCCAAGCTAGGCCTATCGCGCCATACAGTATTCTTGAGGTAACAAAATTTTTATTTTAAAACACATATTTCATGATAATGTGTACTATTCTTGTATGGCTGTACTTTTCATACCTTTTCATTAATTAAAAAAATGTGAAATGTAATCACTAGAAAGAAGATTGAAGAACATAACAGCAGAATTCAATAATGTATGTTGTAAGTTCTCAATTGGAATTAGCTGATGATGGAAGTAAGATCTCCCGAAACAAGTTCTAAATCCTACCAATTAAGTGAAGTTCTGTATTTCCGACAATTTAACAACATTTACTGTGATTTAAAATTCTGTGATTGTTCTATTGCTAATTCATTATTCTAAATCCTTTCTCTTTTTTATTTTTCATACTAATAAAAATTAGCAATTATTGTTAAATGTATTTTTCTTAAATTAAATGTTGTATTCTAGCATTGTTTATTTGTTATTGTGATACAAGTGTTGACTCAGCACCAGTTGTTCCGTTTAAATTAATGAATACTTATTTACAAACTGGGGAAAAAAAAAAAAAAAAAAAAAAAACAGTCAGGAAGTGCATAAAATAAAACGTAATAACAACTACTAGAATAAACCTGACAAGTCTCAGATTTGGAAGATCTACATAAATACTTTTACTCTATGATTTCTTCATTAAAGGCCAATTATTTGAAATTGTAATAACATATTATAATATTAAAAGATTCCGGGCTATGTGGCCGTGGTCTATAACTGGTGTTTCTTCCAAACGTTTCTCCCTCAACTGTGGAGGCATCTTCAGTGGCGAGTGCTTTTAGATCATATTTTCTTGTCGTAGACTCGACTGTGGTCGTGGTCTATAACTGGTGTTTCTCCCAGACGTTTCCCCCTCAACTGTGGAGGGCACCTTCAGTCGCGAGTGCTTCTATGTGATGTTTCCTTGTCGTAAACTCGATAGATAATCTGTACTGTAAACATGTATTTGTTTATTTGTGCTGGTTGAGTGGAAGAGAATGCTTTATGGCCTTAACTCTGTCAGAATAAATAAAACGTTATTATTATTATTATTATTATTATTATTATTATTATTATTATTATTATTATTATTATTATTATTATTATTATTATTATTATTATTGAGCGATTCCACGAAAATGTCATACCGAGGTGAGAATTTTGAAACTGGCGCAGGAATAAATCTGTTGATGTAATATATATCTATAAATATCAAATTTTATAATTCTCTAAGAAAATGTTTCAAATGTGCATTATTTTAATCTAATAATAGCGATAGAACTTGTCATATTCCAAACCTGAAAAAATACGCAACATTTTACCAATTTCTTGTTTAATGATTTGGTCGTAAGAATTCTTTTTATTTCACGAAATCGTTTGTTAAACCATACTTTGGTCCTCCTTGGTCGTAAATTAAACAATATTAATTGGATTCTAATATTCTATATACCTTAAATGTGTCCTATAGTTAACTGTAAGTTATGGTCAGTCAATCAGTCACAGAAAACGGATAAAAATTACTGTACACAACATAATAATTGATGGATTAAAATTTCCTCTTGGATTCTACATGGTTTAGGAAATCTGGTAGACTGTTCAGCTCAGCTGTTTCATTAAATAATTACTGGCCCTTCTTCTGTGACAATTTGAGCTAAAAGGCAGCCAGCGGAAGGATTTTAATGTAGAGTAATTACATGAGAATGTCATACCGATGTGAAAATTTTGAAATTGGCGCAGGAGTATTTTTTCGATGAGATATTTTTTTGCAGATGAAATTTTCCGATTATAGAAGTTAATGTTTGAAATAAGGATTATACTTACTCACAGGCACTATCGAACCCGTAGGTATTATTATTATTTTCAATATTCTCGTATAATCTAAAATTTGGTGTTGTATCATATTGTATATATATATATATATATATATATATATATATATATATATATATAATCTCCATCCCTGCTGAAATGAAGATGTTGAGAGCAATAGCAGGATACCAAAGGACCGATAAAAAGAAAAACGAAGATATAAGAACGGAACTTAATATATTTAATCTCTGTGGAAGAATAAAATATTATCAAAATGCTTATCTTCAGCACGTATTACGAATGAATGAACAGCGCATACCAAGAAGAATGTATAATTATAAACCAAAAGGGAGAAGAATGTTGGGAAGACCATTGATGAGATGGAAGGACCAATTCGACCTATAATGGGATCGGAACAGGCCGTTGGGCTTAATCCTTGTTGTTGATGATGATGATCTCCATCCCTCCATAGTAATTCTGCCCGAGGGCAGGTCTTTCACTGCAATCATAGCATTTTCATGCTATGCTTTGCAGCTTTACTAGGGAATTACAGGTATGGTAGCTTCCCATTGCTTTCCACACCGGTGAAGGATGATGATGATAATGATAGATATGGTGGTGATGGCCGGATGATTTTCGGGGACCGTTGGGCCCTAAAGCTTCCTGACATTTGTCTTACAGGTGAGGAAACCCCCCGGAAAAAACCTCACCCAGGAGCCTTTCCCGACCGGGAATCGAACCAGGGCCCGATGCATGACAGGGCAGCACGTTACCTCGAGACCACAGCGATGAACACACACACGCGCACGCACACGCAAACACACACACACACACGCACACACACACACATATCGAATGTACAATTAAACATAGGTTCAATTCTGGAAATGCGTGCTATTATGCATTACAGGGACTCTTGTCGTCCGAACTCCTTCAAAAAACGTTAACATGAAAATATAAAAAACTATTATTCTATCAGTTATATTATATGGATGCGAAACATGGACCCTTACCTTAAGGGAGGAAAATAAATTACGAATATTTGAGAATAAAGTTCTTAGGGAAAGATTTTGGACCATAGAGAGATGAACAGACAGATGAATGGAGAAGACTACATAACAGTAAACTATATGGTTTTATAGGAAGCCAGATATAATAAGAACAGTTAAGTCTCGTAGACTGCGATGGGCAGGACACGTGGCACGAATTGGGAATTAAATACGTGCATGGAAGCTTCTTGTAGGAAAATCAGAGGAAAAAACGCCTAGTTGGTAGACCAAGAATGTGGTACAATAACATAAACTATGATTTGAGGCAAGTGGATAGTACAGGGCATGATTGGAAAAACATTAGCGCGGGATAGGGATGTATGGATGGCGGTCATGAACCTATGGGTTCGATAGTGCCAGTACCAGTGATAAATGAAGTATGTTGATTTTGACTTGAATGTTGAAATAAATTGATTACTCAGCAGTGCGTATCGTCATGTGAAAGATGTTGGTAGTGTAATGTTATTACTGAATTAAGCATGTTAAAGCACATATGGTTGCTGACCTCACGGTGTAAACTCATGGTGCAGAGTATAAACACTGAGTCTTCAAAATTTCCACACTGCAACATGTTTAAAATAGTATCTTGCCTCACTTCTAGAAACAACAGTTCATCGTACTGGTACGTTATAATTTGTTCTTGATAACTTACTAATTCACTGGCTCTTTCGAACCAGTAGGTTTATGGCCACGTCGAAATAAGCTCTCCATACATCCCTATTCTCGAGAGTTAAATTTATTCTATGTATAATAGTGTTTTTTTTTTCATTTTTCTTCTTGTATATTTTATATTTCATTCGTTAAGTCTAGATTAAATCAAAATATTTTGTAAATAATAATTATATTATAGACATTATTTGTAATAGGCCTATTTATGTTTATTGTACTTAGATGTAAGAATAATTTTTGTATTTTTTTAACCTGGTTGAGTGGTAGACAAGGCCTTATGACCTTAACTCTGCCAGGTAAAATACATATTATTATTATTATTATTATTATTATTATTATTATTATTATTATTATTATTATTATTATTATTATTGTTCATCATCATCACTCCAGGGATTAGGCAATTGCCCGTTCCGACTTCATAATGCATCAGCCCAACGTCTTCTAGGTCTTCCAACATCACGTCTTCCTCTTGTTTGATAATTTCTTGCTAACAATAGATATCTCTCCTTACTCATTCCATCCATATGATCAATCCATTTCTGTCTGTAATTCGTGACCTTATCCAGTAAAGGCTGTACTTTCAATTCTTCTCTTATATCCTCATTTCTTATTCTATCAAGTCTTGTACATCCTTTAACTTGTCTTAAGAACCTCATCTCCGCCGTTCTGTATTCTATCCTTCTGTTTTTTTCATTGGTGCCCAAGTTTCACATCCATACAATATTGTGGGAACCGCCATAATATTATACATTTTTATCTTTGTTTCTTTTCTAATTTTATTTTTGAATGTTCTCTGTATTGTTCCACACACCGTCTGAAATTTATTTATTTTGGAATCAATATCTCTTTCCACTTTATAGCCAACATCACAGCCCAAATATTTGAAACTAGACACCTGTTCTATACTTTGATTTTCTAAAATAATCTTGGATCTCACTGGATCTCTTCCTCTAAAAGCCATGGTCTTCGTTTTCCTTACAGAAATCTTTAGATCATATAATTTACATATTTAATTTAATGCATGCATAGATTTCTATAAGTCGTCTTCATTTTTCTGTATTATGATTACATCGTCAGCAAATAGAAGATTATTTATGCACACTTTATTATCTATTCTTATTCCTGGATTCACTAAAACTTTCCATTTATTTAATATATCGTATATATATATATATATATATATATATATATATATATATATATATATATATATGGGCTATATACGAGTTGTGATCAATAAGTTTCCGGAATGGCTTCAAAACAATTATGCCATTGAGGAGTTTTTAATTTTCGCCCAGGCTGTACACTCAGAATTTCCTTGTGATGAATTTGAGGGGTCGCGCAACCTTCTCTGACCTTGCAGTATGCTGGTAGAAGCTCTGAAGTGAAGACATGTTTTGTGCATGCGGCGATTTCTCTGTGTAGCAACAATGCGGGATTACGAGGAACAAAGAACATGCATCAAATTTTGCTTTAAACTTGGTAAAACTGCAACAGAAACATATCAAATGTTAAGAACAGCTTATGGGGAGGAAGCAATGGGCAAATCTCAAGCATTTGAGTGGTTTTCGAAATTTAAAAGGGGCGTGACATCGATTAAGGATGAAAATCGTCTGGGACGAACAACTTCCAGCAAAACCAATAAAAATATCGATCGAGTGAGGGAAATGGTATTAAATGATAGGCACATTACAATTCAAGAACTGTCTGATGCACTAGCACTCTCGTTTGGAAGTGTTCAAAGCATTTTGAAAGACGATTTGAACATGCGAAGAATTGCTGCGAAGTTTGTGCCCCGCCTCCTTTCAAATGACCAAAAGGAAAGTCGTGTGATTGCCTGCACAGATCTTAAAGAACAGCTTAAAATTACCCACTGGTTCATGGAAAAGGTTATTACTGGTGATGAAACATGGATTTATGGCTACGATCCAGAAACTAAACAACAGTCTTCGCAATGGAAGAGTCCTGCATCTCCACGCCCCAAGAAAGCCAGACAAGTTCGATCGAATGTGAAGTCAATGATGATTTTTTTTGACATTAATGGAATTGTGCATAAAGAATTTGTACCACGGGGTCAAACAGTGAATCAAGTGTACTACAAACAAGTGTTGCAAAGATTGAGGGAGAATGTGCGACGCAAGCGAACAGAGAAATGGAGGACTGGTGACTGGTTCCTGCATCACGACAATAAGCCCGCGCACAAAGCAATTTCTGTCCGCCAGTTTTTGGACAAAAATATGATGAGTACTGTTCCCCATCCAGCCTATTCTCCAGATCTGGCTTCAGCAGACTTTTTCCTGTTCCCACGGCTAAAAATTCGGCTCCGAGGACATCGTTTTGAGGACATTGATGTCATCCAGCGCGAATCGCAGAAGGCATTGGACACATTTAAAGAAGACGACTTCCAGAAGTGCTTCCAGCATTGGCAGAAGCGCTGGGAATAAGTGTATCAACTCCCAAGGTGACTACTTCGGAGGGTGACACTGCTGAATAGAAACTTTGAAGTGTTGTGTTGTGTTTATGGCCTCATTCCGGAAACTTATTGATCACACCTCGTATGTATGATTATATGTATGTGCTGTGTGTTATAATTACCGGCATAATACACCATTGAGCCAACTGCTCAAGCCTTAATATGGTAATGATAACTAAGAAAAAATAAATGCGCTGGACGGGATTCGAACCCGGATCTCTGAGTCTGTACCTCAGGGTGATATCCATTACACCACCAGGCGAAATCACAATTCAAAACATTTATTTTTTCTTATATATGTATCCTCCAATCTCCCCATTATTCACTAGATTCGCCGCTCCGAGAGAAGGTCGGTCTTCACTGCCCATCTAGTAGCTGACTCAAGCAAGTAAAGAACATTAAATAAAGAGAACATTTTTTTTTTTTACTTTATAACATTGACGCTTTATCGATGTTATAATTAAATATTTAACATTGAGCAATGCAAGCTTAATATGGTATGATACGAAAATGGGGAATATAATACATATACAAGAAAAATAAATGTTTGAATTGGATTCGCCTGGTGGTGTAATGGATATCACACTGAGGTACAGACTCAGAGATCCGGGTTCGAATCCCGTCCAGGCATTTATTTTTCTTATCATACCATATATATATATATATATATATATATATATATATATATATATTATTAAACAAAGTGGGTGATAAACTACATCCTTGTCGTAATCCAGCATTTGTTTTGATTGTATCTGTTCTTTTGAATCCGGTATCTATAATTATATTTGTGTCTTCATATAATTTCTTTATTGTTTCAACAAGGCACAGCGGGTATCTTTTCATTCGTAATATTTCCCATAATTTTTGTCTTGTTTACTCGATCGAAGGCCTTATCCAAATCTACAAATCCTATGTGAGTTTCTAAGTTATGTTCTCTTCTCTTTTCTATGAGTTGTTTCAGTGTAAAGACATTGTCTATACATGACCTTCCCTTTCTGAATCCACTTTGATTTTCATTTTCACTTCTGTTATGTTTCTCAATCTATTATTTATTATTTTCATATATATCTTGTAGCCAGTATTCATTAAGCTAATCCCTCTGTAATTCTCGCAATTTCTCCGGTCTCCTCTTTTAAATATATTCTTCACAATTGCTGTTTTCCAAGTAGTTGGAATCTCACAGGTCTGCCAACATATATTAATTAAATGAAGTATTCGTAGTTTACACAATATTCCACTATATTTGACTAACTACATATTTATATTATCTAATCCTGTTGCTTTCCTATTCTTAGTGGTTTTCAGAGCCATTTCTAATTCATTTATGTCTATTACATCAATATTTCCACTTTTATTTCTTCCTCGTTGTTCTCTATTTCCTTCAATTTCCTCCTTTTTCCAAAGTTTTTCATGATGTTGTATCCATTCTTGTTCTGGGATTATATTCAATCTGGCAGAATCTTTCTCAGTCTGGTTTAGATGTCTCACTAATTTATAACCTATTTCTTGTCTTCCATACATATCATGTTCTACTGAGCTTATAAATTTATCCCATGACTCCTGAGGGGCTTTTCTTATAATGCTTTTAGCAATTCTCCTTTTCATTTTATATTCTTCGTAAGATTCTTCTGATTTCAGTCGTAAGTATGTATGATATGCTTCTTGTTTTTCATTCACTGCATTTAGTATATTCGCATTCCAAATTCTCAAGCCCTTCCTATTTCTTATTCTATTTTTCTTTCCTAATATCTCATTTGCTGTTTTATGTATTACATTTGATATATTTTCCCATTCAATATTTATATCTTCTGACGTCGCTATCTCTGATATATATATTTATTCATTTATTCATTCTGCTTTCATAATGTTGTGTAATACTTTGATCTTGTAATAAATATACTTTATATACTTCTTCTTGGTTTCTTTTGTTCTTTATGTTATTTTTCCGCCATTTAGCTATTGTTTATTTTACTTATCACGAGATAGTGATCAGAGTATATATCGCTGCCTCTATGTACTCTCACATCTGTTACCAAGGCTCCAAGCTTGTTGTTTACGATTAAATAGTCAATTATTGATCTTGAGTTATATCCACTTCTTGTATATATTTATGTATGTCCTATTTTTGGAAATAGGTATTCATTATTTTTAATTGATTATAGGTTGAAAACTGTCTCAAATCCTGTCCATTATCATTTATTGTTATTTCTTCATTATATCCTATTGCATTAAGTATAGGGACATTGCCTACTCTGGCATTTAAATCTCCACTTATTATTAGATGATCTTTTGTATATTTATCAACTAATGTTTGTAATGTTTTATATATATATATATATATATATATATATATATATATATATTCTTCTTTCTTACCTTCCTCTGGGGCATACACAGCAATTATCATCATATATCCTCTTTCAATTTTAAATCTGGCTATCAGGATTCGTTCATTTATGAACTCATAGCTATTCAATTTGTTCTTCCATTTTTCATCTATTAAAATTGCTACTCCACACTGCGCTCATGTTGTCTCTTCTACTCCGCTTTACAACATAGTATAGTGTTTTAAGTCCTTTGTTCCTTTTAGTTTCTTTTTTGTTTCTGTTATTGTTGCTATATTTTTTTTTTCATTAATTCTCTTTCTAATTCTTCTTCTTTTGTATTTATTCCCCTTACGTTCCAATTTCCTAATTTCAAAATATCCTTTATTCCAAATCGTATCATTTTATCTTGCTTGGGTCTGTTCCTTTTATGACAATCCGGCTGATTTCCATGAAGCTTCTCAGTAAGATGAATGTCTCCTGGAAGCGTTACGAGCGCTTCGCAGGACCTCCTCTGAGCCTCCAAACATGCTCCTCTGGGTATTCACCCCCCAAGAGAGGGCTGCTTCTTCCGCTCTTCAAGCCCTACAAGTTTAGCTATGCTATTCCTTGTCGCCCTGTTGACCGTTGAAGACTTGACGAAGATGTGGCCGCCCTATATGGATACAGACGCCATTCCCTCGTTGTGAGCTATACTTAATTCTCCTCGCCTCTTACCCACCAGCAAGATTAATCTAAGTCAATCTTCCCCAGTAGAGTCGTCTGGTTCATCGGGTACTAAGCCCCCCCCCCACCACGCCAAGGTGATAGCTCCTGGGGGGATTAGTATTATTGTTATTATTATTATTATTATTATTATTATTATTATTATTATTATTATTATTATTATTATTATCCTGAGATGTTTCCCAGTAATCCCCTGTACAATCTACTTCCCTCAAATCGTGGTTAATGTTATTATCACATCTCATTATTGGTCTACCAACTAGCCGTTTTCCCTTTAGTTATGCTAGATGAAGCTTCCATTCCTCTCTTTCATTTCCCATTCATGCCAAATATCCTGCCCTTCTCAGTCTACGATTCTTAACTGTTCTTATTATATCTGGTTTCCTATAAAGACCATGTAGCCCAATGTTATTGAGTCATCTCCATTCGTCTGCCTGTTCATCTCTCTTTGGTCCAAAAATTTTTCGAAGAACCTTATTCTCAAATGCTCGTTATCTTTTATCCTCCCTTAAAGTATGCGTATTCTTACAAATAAAATATGTTAAACAGAGGCCAGGGCTTTCAGATTTCCATTACAAGTAAAAATGACATTTAAAATTTTTAGTACTTAAAAAAAGGGGGGGACACTTCCACATTTTAATAACATACCATTATTATTTTGACATACGTTAGGCCTATATATATATAGTGTAATGATTACGCAGTATCAGAATTATTATTAAACGTATGCGAAGATATGTTAACAAATTTGCTAGAGAAAAATTTTAATTTGGGATTTTAGGTAAACTCCCACTTCTAATTGTTGGATTATACTGATTTTTAAAATAAAACCTACCTCAGTTTATTTCAATAATAAATATATATATATAGGTTATATATATATATATATATATATATATATATATATATATATATATCCATATCCATAGTAATTCTGCCCGAGGGCAGGTATTTCACTGCAATCATAGCATTTTCATGCTACGCTTGCAGCTTAACTACGGAATTGTAGGTGTGGTAGCTTCCCGTTACATTCCACACTGGTGAAGGATGATGATGATAAGGATGATGATGATGGCCATATGATTTCGGGGACCATTTGGGCCTTATAGTTTTCCTGACATTTGTCTTATAGGTGAGGAATAAACCCGATAAACTGCCCCGACCGGGGATCGAATCCGGCCCGCTGCGTGAGAAGGCAGCACGCTACCTCGAGACCACAGCGGTGGACAGTATGTATATACGAGTTTTGTCGTGAAACTCAAAAATTGCGACCGCTAGAGTATTTTTAAATTTCCGTTTCAGGGGAATCCTACTCTTAATGGTTTTAGAGAATAATATTTGGCGGCTAAACACCCACGGAGTCTGAAAATATGCATCTACAAATTTTCATGAAAATCGATAAAGGACTTTTGGAGATTTAAGATTTTGAACAAACTGATATTTACATGTTTATTTATATATATTATGCTCCCAATTGTTTAAGATAGGATATCGAATTCATATTCGGCTAGTTCAGCCCTGGGCGCCTAGATACTCAGTGTGAGTGCTCCTCTCTTTATGTACAATAAAAATTTCGATCCCTTAGTTGCATCCATAAGCAGCATGAAATCTGATCAGTCCGGTACAATGCATTTTACGTCACCAGTATATTTCTACCACAGCATACGCATTTTGAAAGACACAGCACCTGATTGGTTTGTATTTTCTCTTATCAGTTGTCAGTGAGGGAACTGTTTGTGTGAACGCACCAGCGCTCTGAGAGTGCGTAATCCCCACCCCTGGGTTGTAATTGATTTTTTATCATTACCATCCAGTATTATCTAAGTTTCCTCTTTAGACCACAATAATATCTGGTTACGCTATGTAACAAAATATTATTATGCGTTTTTATGTTAACTACAAATTATTTACCATTGTTAAAAGGTCACTTTATGCATATTTTGCACGCTTGAAATATCAAAGGATGCATATTATAAGCGTGAAATATTTTCCGTATGTTTAATTACTTCGAATATAATTTAAACGTTTTCTTTTCTCACATAACATTAAAGAAAGTGTTCAGACCGATGCAATGCAATGAGACTTTGCTTCTTCTGTGCGCTTCATCTTAATTTCATGATACAATATTTTAGTCCACCGCTGTGGTCTCGGTGTAGCGTGCTGCCTTGTCATGCAGCGGGCCCGGTTTCGATTCACGGTCGGAACAGTTTTTCTGGCTGAGGTTTTTATCGGGGTTTTTCCTCACCTGTAAGATAAATGTCAGGAAAACTTTAAGGCCCAAACGGTCCCCGAAATCATATGGCCATCGCAATCATCATCATTCATATTCATCTTAGGTTAAGCTTAGGATTAGGGACTCTCCTGGCGCATCACTATCATATCATCACCCATCATATCTTCGGGGCAGCGTAACCCCGCCTTCCAGGTGCCCCAACCTCAGAAGTGGGTTACAAGTACGCCATGCCAGGAGAGAAACCAGGAATGTCGAAAGACAACCTTGGGCATTTGAAAAAAAAAAAAAAGTATTTATAACAGCTATTAACTATGCTTAATACTTCATTTATGCATATATTCTATTTAACATGGATTGCAAGTTATATTAAAATTTTCATTCGTGTTTAAATGTAAAGGAATACACAAAAGTGGGCTATCTTTGTGATATCTACTATTTGCTCTACTCTATAACATAATTATGAAATACTTTGTAAGCATTCTGCATTATGTGCTTATTTTTTTTATTAAATCGCTGTTAAGAATCCGACTTACGCAGTCAGTTTGTAGTTGCTTTCCTGATTGAATATTTTAGGTGATCCTACTACAAGCCTTAGTGGAGGCCATTGGGATAATAACGGCTTTCAACTTTCGAGACAATTAATAAGAGATGCCAGCGGGTTGTCAGTCATGCGTGACGGCCTTATTTAACTTACCCCCAATCAGTTGTCTGGTTCTAATTTCCGTTAGAGGCTGAGTCGATCCCAGGGCATTGATTCTATCAGAAGGTTTAAGTCAATTAAAAAAATTCCGACCCTATCGGAACTCGAACCTCATACTTTCCGACTAGTAGCTTATTGCCTTAACCAACCACGATACAGTGGATATATGTAATCTTTATTTGGTACATCATCATCAACAACAATCACGGATTAGGCCCGTGTGGCTTGTTTCGGTCTCATAGATTCTCATTCAAAAGTTGGATCCATCTCTTCTTCGGTCTACCAACATTCCTGCGTCCTTTTGGTTTGTATTTAAGTATAATTTTGGGAATGCGATCATCTTCCATTCTTTAAACATGTTCTTTCCAGTTTTCATAGATAATGGTACAATTATATTATTTATTAATGTAATTCAAATAATTTTGGAAAATGTTTTCAGTTTTTTGGCTCAATTTTCATATAAATTACTTCATATTTACACTATTTTCAAATAAATAATATAGCTCAGTCACTAGCAAGTAAATCACCCAGAATTAAAAAAATGCATTTAATTAGCCCCCCTCCAAATTGTTGCATTTTGTGATGGTGATGTCGGTGTGTCCACCGCTCTGGTCTCGAGGTAGCGTGCTGCCTTGTCACGCAGCGGGCCCGGGGTCGATTCCCGGTCGGGACAGGCTCCTGGGTGAGGTTTTTTTCGGTGTTTTTCCTCGCCCGTAAGACATGTCAGGAAGCTTAGGGTCCAACGGTTCCCGAAAATCATCCGGCCATCATCACCATACTTATCATTGCTATCATCATCCGTCATCGGTGTGGAAAGCAACGGGAAGCTACCACACCTATAATTTCCTAGTAAATCTGCAAGCATGAAAATGCTATGATTGCAGTGAAAGACCTGCCCTCGGGCAGAATTATTATGGATGGATGTCGGTGTTTGTTATTTGGCCATGCGAGTATTTGGCATGCAAGATGAAATAAAACCAGTTTAATGCACCAATACAGATGATAGACTCTCAAAACGAACATACTGTAGGTTTTCAAGATCATGACATTGCAGTTCTTGAAGAGTCTTGGGCGCCCCACATGTTTTTTTTTTTGACCTAATTGATTTCTGTTGGTTTTCGTGCTCCATATTTTTATATCATGCTTATTATTGTGACAAGAGTTCCAGGCAGATGAGGAATTACAGCAGTTGGTACTGCGAATTTTTATGATTCCGTTAATTTACTCCTAAATTAAATCAGTTCTGAAATCTCCATTACCGTATCTACCTTGTTCAAGGTTTCCCTCCATTACCTTTTTTTTCGGAGTTTAACTTATAAAAACTCCTTGGGATCCCTTCTCTCGTACAAAATTTTCATTCCTTATTGAGACTTGCCACATTTCACATCTTCTGTGTTTTTCTTTCAGTAAGTTTCATGCGCTAATGTCCAATGTCAATCGATGATATTTTATTGTTGAAGTGCATTCCTTCTTGATGTATTACACGAGAACGGACTTTTTTTTTATTGATTTCGAATATCACTGAACAAGCTGTTAACTAAAGAGGTCTATTTGAACCGTATAAATTTGTCACATTTATAGAATACTACATTGTTCATTACCGGTAATTTATCTAGTTTTAGAGCCTTCCTAAATGTGCATGGCTTCTAATAAATAGTATATTACGATGCGAGGCCGCGAAGTGTTTTTTACAGAAACGAGTCGAGCGATAGCGAGGTTTTTAATTTCCGAGATTCTGTAAAACACTTCACAAACGTGCGTTGTACATTAATTTTTGCGCGATGGCGTTTTCAAAATAATAAATAATAGTAAAATAATAATATCTTTGTTGGAAATATTTGCGTTCATTATAAACGATTGACTATCGTTAACAGTGTAGGCAATGTTTATTAGTTGAAACTACAGGAGGCCGTGAGACCATTAGTGATAAAATGGCGGCAACTACGTATTTATTGTTTTATATTGTTTCAAATAAAGTCCAGTTCATTTAAAATGCAGTGATTTGTTTCGTATAACGTATATTAAATCTGCCTTTTGGATATTTTTTGTATATACATTGTATGTAGGGCAGCGGTTTTACTTCTCACACGCGTTTTGTATTATGTAATATTATTGTATAGTTATTTTATTACAGTATAGTTATTTAGGTTGGCAACTCCGAAATGTAGGAAGTTGAACTTTCTATCATGGTCGTCATTGCTGTAAGTACGATAAAACGCATTATCGCGCAAAAACTTAATTTATTTGATACAAAGCTTAATGCATTTTCTGGTGGATAAATACGAAATCGTAACTGGAAGGCCAGCGGAAGGGTGGAGATTTTTCTTAAGTCATTTGTGCTTAGAATGACCCCTATAAAATGAGCATTGAGAATTACCATTGGGTATAAAATCAACCAGAGTGCATGTTAAAAATTCTACCTAATCGTAGTGATATCTAAGAACCGTGAAAACTTTCGTCCGATTTCCTATAATCCTTGCCTGTTAAAAGTATATCTTCACTTTTTGTATTATATTTCCACGATATATTATGTGAATATCTAATGGACAAATATTTTCTTGTGTCTATTTGCGGAAAATGATATAAGAAGGAACTTGCTTTTGTACTTGGGAATCTAAGGTGTAGTCGTTTTCTAAATTCTAATCCCCATTGAACTTTGTATCCTCAATAGTGGATCCTCAGTTTTCCATATCATTATACCTATGGTTTTAGGTTTATCTCTTTTCTAACATCCATAACCTTATTTTTTTTTGCCATTTTTATATAATTCAATGCAACGACCTAGTCAGAGCAAAAATAGTAATCAGTAATGAAATAATAGAACAGATAGCACACTTTATATATCTTGGTTCAGATATAACATATAATTATGATTGGGATATACATAATAAATTAACTGATATCAAATGATGTGTGCCACCATGAGAACCCTCCGAAAGAATCGAAGAGAAACTCAGCTGAGGTTTTATAAAATTAGGGCTGTTCCTGTTCTTTTATATGGATATGAATCTTGGGTACTTAACAAAAAAGATATCTAACATATTCAAGCCACTGAAATGAAAATTTTAAGATCCGTAAAAGGATGTACACGCATGGATAGATTACGTAATGAATCAATAAGAAATGAACTGGAGATATTTTCAATACTCGATAAACTAGAAGAGTACAAATACGATGGAAAGAACATTTAGACAGAATGGACAATAAAAGATTACCCAAAACGATCAACACCTACAAACCGCATGGAAAAAGATCTTTGGGACGGCCAAGGAAACGATGGACTTGAGACCGGAACAGGTCGCATTGACCTAATCCTGGAAAGGACGAAGAAGAAGAAGAATCTCATTAAGTGTCCATGTTTGTAATTAAAACTGTTTTTGTATTCTATTTTTTTGCAAGAAGAGTTGTTAAATCCTGGTAGGACACGAGATTTTTTATGTAAATCTGGAGCGTTGCACTTAGTAACAAGTGGAGTTTGAGAAACAGCGAATATTCATCAACGTACGTGGTAGTTGTTACTTAAGACACTCCCAGAACTGATGTAATTTTAATGTGCCATCACGTAGTAATTAAGCTATGTGGGACAACGTGAATATGGTCCGCAGTGCCTGGGGACACTCGTCTCATCAGCGCTCCTGTTCCGCCTGCTCATAGTAAAAACTAATTTCCACGCTTCCAAAAAAAAAAATTGTTGAGTATTCTGTAAACGTTAGAGGTGCTTAAAATTATTGCATTATATTCTCAGTTTTCCATTTGGATGTTCCTACATCAACATGCTAGCATGACATATTGCTATCCCTTCTTCATGACTCTATACTTTTAGAATGTCATACATACGTAGTGTTCTGCCCAATAGCAGGTCTTTCAGGGCACACTCAGCATTCTCCACTCTTCTCTTAACTCAGCTTTCCTTTTTGTATCCGCATTCAAACCATTTATTCTAATATTGTCTATATTTTTCTGCCTCTTTCTTTCCGTTGACCATTCCTTCTAGGGCATCCGTCAGCAGGCAGTTTCTTCTTAGCCAGTGGCCAATCCAATTTCTTTTCCTCCTCTTTATGAGTTCCAGCATTGTTCTTCCTTCGCCCACTCTGTCTAGCACATCTTTATTTTTTTATTTTGTCTGTCCAGTTTGTACGTTCCATCCTTCTCCATATCCACATCGTTTTTCCTCATTCCGTCGTAATGTCCAAGTCTCTGCACCATACAATGCTACACTCCACACAAAGCACTTCACAAGCATCTTCCGTAATTATTTTGCCAAAGGTCCGCAGAAAATGCTTCTCTTCTTGTTAAAAACTTATTTTGCCATTGCTTTCCTCTGCTTAGTTCATGTTACTACTGATAGTATATGAAGTTCTCCACTTGCTCAATGGCCTCATCTTTAATCCTCATGTTTGTCTGGCGATAAAATTATAGTTTTTTCCCCGAGTTATTTTAATTTCTTAATTTATTCTCGTTTATTTGTAATTTGACTTAGAGCGTGATCATAATGGTGAATGAAGGAATGTTAGTGAATTCTTATAAGTTCCGAGGATTGATCCCGGTGGATTAGTAAATACACTGATGTCCAAAAGTTTAGGATAATTTGTAAAACGGAAAATCAAAATGCTTAAAGAGGAGCAAGGAGTAAAAATTATTTATCAAAACGTTTCTCAGTACATTTAGTTTAGTTTACATACTAAATTATAATCTCTCTTCAACAATGAAAAAATTAATAGCAATTATAAATGAAAATTGCATTTTTGCAGTTAAGCCCTGTTCCATAAATCATTTTTAAAGAGAGTTATGATATAATCAGATGTAGTGTAAGAACAGATTGCAGTAAAATGGCACAAAGACAACATCTGGACCCTCTGCTTCGGGGTAGAATTATTGGGCGGCTAGAAACAGGGCAGACACAAAAACTGAGGTCTCCATAGCACTTAATGTGCCACAAAATGTTATATCTAGGTTATGGCGACGGTTCCAAGAGACCGGAGACGTTAGGCGAAGACCAGTGGGAGGTCGTCCAAGAGTTACAGATCCTCAGCAGGATCGATATCTTGCGTTAACTGCAAGAAGAAACCGAACAATGTCTGCCAGACAATTGAGTTCAGAACTTGCGGCCGCCTCAGGTATCAGAGTATCCAGACAAACTGTCTATAGAAGACTCAGAGCTGCTGGTCTGTATGCTAGACGGCCTGTAGTAGTGCGTCCCACTCACCCTTGATAACAAGAGAGCACGTTTACGGTGGAGTCAGGAACATCGCGACTGGACTCTAAATCAGTGGAGCAGCGTGCTATTTACAGACGAGTCCAGATTCAGCTTGAACTGTGATTCGCATCGTGTGACTATCTGGAGGGAGCAAGGAACTCGTTACAACCCCATGAACATCATGGAAAGACATCCATTTGGTCGCGGTGGTCTCCTGGTATGGGGAGGTATAATGATGAATGCACGCACAGAGCTTCACATCTTCGCAGGTGGCACTGTTAATGCTCAGCGGTATAGAGAAGAGATCCTGGAACCTCATGTAAGACTTTTCAGGGGAGCTGTGGGTCCAGAATTCATATTCATGGATGACAATGCCCGACCTCACAGGTCACAACTGGTGGATGAGTTTCTTCAGGAGGAAGATATCCAGCGTATGGAGTGGCCAGCGAGGTCTCCGGATATGAATCCTATAGAGCATGCATGGGATGCCTTAGGGAGACAAATTGCATCTCGTCAGCCTCCTCCGAGGACACTTCAAGACCTTCACATTGCTCTTCATGAGGAGTGGAATTTGCTGAGCATCGAACTCCTGAACAACCTCATAACTAGCATGCCACGTCGATGTGAGTCTTGTGTAGCTGTCAGGGGTAATCACACCCCATACTAATCATTTAAACCATTGTTGTTCAACTTTTATGTTCGAATTCTGAAATGCAGTTTTCGTTTGTTGTGAAAATGACAAGTGAATGACGTATTCATGCCATTGTTTCTTTCGTGTCATGTTTCTAATTATCTGTGACATGCCCTTACCAAATTTTGTATTATTCTGACAAATGCTTTATAATAAGTCGGCAAATGAACTAATTATCCTTAACTTTTGGACACAAGTGTATATCGCCTGTCTAAGTTTAGTTTTTTTTAATTCTTCAGAAGAGCTCAGTTAAGTTTTAGATACCAGTACTAATCAATTCACAGTAATATCACAGTTTTGGGAAAAGGAATTTAATACTTTTTGAGCCCAAAGTATACATTTTTGTGTGTAAAACTGATAAAGAAGAGTTAAGAAATATCATGAACAAAAAAGTTTTTTAAGTGGAATTAGAACAACCTGGTTTTAAGCAGGCGATATATATATATATAGCACAAATGTGAAGCGTATTTTATTATAGCCTATGGTGCAGAGACATGGACGTTGAAGCAGAAAACATATATAAATTATTAGTTCACAGAAATGTACTTTTTAAGAAGATCGACAAGATTATCAAAATTAGACAAAATAAAAAATAATACAATAAGATAAATTATGAATGTACAAAGGGATATTGTACAAGATATTGAAGATATCCAATTAAGATGGTATGGGCATATAATGAGAAGAAGGGACATAGAATCAAACAAATAAGTACTGAAATGGATACCTCCTGGAAAAGGGAAACATGGTAGAACAAAGCCAACGGGGATAAAGGGAATTCAAGACAATGTGAAGAGATAAATATGACAGAAAACAGGCACGCAAGACCGGGAAGTGTGGAAGAAAAAAATGTATGGTTGAGGATACCTACGTATATAACAAAAACAATCCTGAAATATTATATACACACACAATGTTCGCTTCGAATTCGAGAGTTGTGGATTTAAACCTGTCCTGGATCGATGGGTTTTTAAGGTAAAATCCCTGAGCATCGCCGCCTTCGGAAGAGTAGTAAAGCAGTGATCCCCCATGTTATAGATTGTTGGCATGTAAAAGTCACTCAAATCTGAAATTAGAAGCCTCTGAGAAAATTTTGTCAGATTTTTAACCCGCGGGCTTGAATTGGTCGCTAATGTCCTTAAGTGTTAAAGAGCGTTGTTAAGTAAAGATATTAACAAGTAGTAAGACATCAGTGGTACTACATGTTTGGGTAAGCGCATTTGTTGACGGAGACCGCTGACAGTGTAGTCTAGTAGAAAGTTTGTGAGCGGTGCACATTGCAATATGTAAATTATCTTTCTGCCTTGTGAATTAATCACTTTTCTTGGAAGACTTCTAGGCGTCTCCATACTTATACAATACAAACGTAGGTATATAATATAAATTGTTGTATCGACATGAAATCACTGTTCAAGAGCGAACGATATGGTTACCAGTGCTTATTAAAAGGCAACTGCGATTCTTTGCCCACTGTACACTGCTTTATATTACGTCACGTGTAGCAACAAACAGTGCTTCGCGATGTGTCCGCCTGCAGAGATATTTTGAATGGTTAATACCTATAAAATGATGATTTGTTTAGGAATAGAGGCGACCCATCCTCTTCATTGTTTATCGACATTCCAACTTAAATTCTACCTCCCTTAAAAATAAAACTTTACAAGTATATTGAAAAAACGAACATAAACAGAGGTGACTCGTATTGATGGAGTGATGGAAGCACAATTTGTTTTCGCACCTTGCACAACGAATAATCATGACATTTTCACAGCTTACTTCACGTTCATTTATCTTATTTGCACTCAGTATTTAACACCTTATAATCATCTCGTTTCCATATACATGTTGTTGGAAACCATGAATATTTAATCATGTCTCGGAAACGCGGGGAGGAAAATTGGTAACGAATTTTCAAAATACTGCCGTTTTGAGACGTTTCGAAAGTGATATTTTTATTCGCTATCGCAATTTCAGTTAGTCGACGTTATAGGCCTTTCCCCTGGCAAAAAAAAAAAAAAAGAAAACTTGTCTAATGGTTGAATTTTCCCCGTGGTTCCAGGAGGAATCTATGAATCAAACAGTAGAACGCAAAAAGGGAAGAAGGCCTCCTTAAACCAGAACCGGAGCTCATTCCCCCCCCATTTTACCTGATTTCGTTGCGGAGACAATCTGCCATATACATATTTTTAGAAACTTTAGGGCCGAAAGTGCCTTTAGCCTCCTGTAATACAATAAATAATCTAGGTAGTAGAGGCCCATCCGTACTAATAGTGAACATAATATGAGTATATATTAGTATAAGAATCAGGTTGAGAAAACTAGTTATAACGGCTGGGGTCCCGACATGCTCACCACATATCACCCCTATACTGGCAGGATGATAGTCTATCTCTGTTATTAACACATGTGGATGTGAAGCCAACAGCCGGCTGGTGAGACCAAGGACCTTCTAGGCCCGTGGCGCCATGGAGTTTTTCTGTTAGTATATCGTCCTTTTCTCTCTTATTTCGCGCTCCAACTCAAACTATGATCGGTGTTAAAGATTGAAGATGGGGGAATTATTAATAGCCACTCTCTAGCTGTTTCCAAAAATAAACTAGCCACTTTGTCTTTTTCTTCTTTCACGAAGGCATGAGACGCAAATTTTATTTTTCTGCTTTTAGTTTTGTGTGTTATTTTGAAGCGTGAGATAGAGATCCATGTATTGGATCCACTGAAATTACGTTTTGTACATGAAATGTCTCTTGAAATTTCCTCCGAATCTTAATCGATTACATTTTGTTAGAATCTTACTGCTTTTACAAAGAGAGTATATAATTTCTCATACACAATATTATTTTATTTTCCATGGGGTGAAGGGGCATGAATTCAACCTGTTTCTTCTAAGTGTACAGTTGCCTCCTTGACATCCTGAAAGTAATTTGCTACGAACATTGGACAATTGCTGTTGTTTATCGCTTTCGTTAATCCAAAATGATATGGCTCTTCTTTTATAATCTTTGTTAATATTTTCTCTATTTTTTTTTTCTGTGGACAGCAAACATAATTTGGGCTAGTGGTCTTCGATAGAGATCTATATTTCTAATTACTGGATTTCGAAGATTCTAACTGGAGATTCGAACCTAGACTCTTACTGAATTGTGAATTTCGCACATTGAAGACGAAGTGTTACTATTTTCACGGTTTCTGCCTTCTTCCGGTATGTGTAAATTTTTTTCTGACATTACATAAAAACCGGTAGCATTATTTTCAATTAAATAAATAATGTGTCTGCTCATTTCCATTTCTTCAAAACTCATTTTGTATGACGAAAATCCTTTATCATGAAAATATCGCAACGTAAACTCGAGTATATTAACTGGATTCATGTATTCCTCTTCACAGACACAATGGTTAAACTATGGTAAACATACCCTATACCTGCACGTGCGCAGTGCACAGTTCCTTCACCTACATCCCGTGTATATCTTACAATATATTCTAGTACTTGTAGTTATACGTTACAGCTAAGTTTTGTTTCACGGGTTTTATAAGGATCATGGACTGTACTCTCAAATTTTCAGATATGTACCAATGTGAGTATTCTGATAGCTTCCTTGTTACACGGATTCAGAAACAAGTTGTAGAATGGATAAAAAATATGGGAATCCAATTACGATTTTATTTAGAATGTTTTATTTTATTTGTTTTAGGAATATTCCACAATACGGTGTTTCTCCTTCAACCTAAGATGATTTGTCGCCAGAGGCCCTGTCTAAAGCATCTTCTTATCTCAAATCTCTAGCTTCCATACTTTTCCTCACTCCATCTATCCATCGTTATCTATGTCTACCGCTTCCACTTCTTCCATTAGCTTTCCAATCAAGGATCATCTTTGGTATTCTATTCAGAAATGTTACTTAGGTATATACCATGGAAATATTTAGGTAACAGACGAAGATACACAAAATTGAAATACAAAATGGAACGGAACTCTGCCAATGAACTTTAACATATTGTTGTGGGATGTTGACTGAGAGTTTTACCGAGTAATTGCATTAATTTTTGCAGTACCTTCTTCAGGTGATTATTTGATTTGTACTTTTTCTTTTGCAGTCTCTCAGAATTCATCCCGATCCAAGTTGTGAATCATACCTGACAGCCCAGCTAGTGCGCACAATCTGGCGCTAGATTATATGGTCCAAAGGCTTGAACAACATATTATTCTGTAATCTATAGTAAGTCACTGGAGTTCATGGGTTGCTTATATCAAACCACTCGACCAACAATCTGTGAAAGTTTGTCGGTTTAATTCTCTTCCATCCTATATTTGGAGTGGCTTCCTAAGTGGATAAGTTTTGAAAAAAAAATATTTGTAAGTTGGGGATGCGATTTTCAGTTTAACAGGAACACTTTAATGGAAATGAAATAATAATAATAATAATAATAATAATAATAATAATAATAATAATAATAATTCCTATCTATTTCCAGATGTAATTTCTGTTCTGTTCGTTTCTGCCAAATAGTGACTATAATATGGGAAGGAATCCACTGAAACACAATTTTTCTTCCTGCTTAGACGTTGAATGATGTTTCTTATTTCTAATACTTGTGATTTACCGTAGATGGACTGTACAGTTTTGATATAGACTGAATTGATGAAATTAAATCACAAAATATAACCATCTTTTCAAATTTCTTCAGTTTAGTACGTAAATGGTAAAGGGTAATTCTTATTGCTTCTACCTCCACATCAAATTGTATCTAAACTTGTATCTCTTTATATTTGTCGTGAACTGTAGCGTAGGATACATATGAAAATTCTTTAATTTAACTTCTAAAATGTTTACAAAAGATTTCCTAATTTTCTGCTAATAGACTCTTCTTCACAGTTTATTTTGTAACTCAATTCTTCACACTCGCTGACGGATTCACCCACATATCTTTCTTGTCTTCGCATTTAGGTCACTTCTACTCGGACACAACTGACTATCAGAACCTCACATCTCCTTATATATGGGATGGAAGGAACAATCTGAACGCCAGTCCCGACCTCTCTCGAATACAAAGTTCGAGAAGCTGTATCTTCTAGAATATATGTATCTGGAAAATGATTCCTCTACAAATCTCGTCCGGCGAGGTCCTTTGCATGCGGTACAAGACTAGAATCCAACCCGTATTGTCTTTTAAGGAGTTATATATCGCTGTCCACGAAATTCGAAGCCAGTAATTTGAGCCACGTATCGCAATATATTTTTTTCAAATTATGATTCTGATGATCACCTTATTGGATTGAATTAGTCTAATCATATAACGCGTTTTTAAATACGTTGCATATCAGTGTAGATAAACCTGATACACATCATTGCTTTTCTCCCTGTTTCCCTGTTTTTTGTAATATCATTATATTATTACAGATGATCCATTTAGAATATAATACATGTATCTCTCAAAATGGTGTTTGAATTTGCCTTGTATGGTATGTTTCAGCTTGCAGATGTTAGATTAAAATGGCGATAAACGCTGCTAGAGCATGTTGCTTATCCTAAAACGGCATTCAAATAATCCGTTTAAAATAATTCAGCGCGATTTAGTCCGTCGGACTCGTGAACCATAAGTGGGGTAGGCAGGAGATGAAGTCTCTGTCGTACTATTTTCTTACCTGTTGGATCTTGGGAGCTCCTTGCTGGCCCACAACGGCGGTAGGACACGTCCCTGGGAGGTAGACTAGGGCACGACCCGGATCAGCGCAGAAAAGGTGAACTGCGCTGACTTTCGATTAAGCCTACGGGCTCGTGGACCAACTGTGGATTTGCCAGGAGATGAGCACCTGGATGTATTAAAATCTCACACTGCGGGCTTGGTGGGTCAAGTCTAGCCAGTCTCACAACGCTGCAGGATGCGTCCCTGGAGGTGGAACAGGGGGATGGTAGGTGGATCTGCGATGCTGCACGCAAAGCAGTCCTCCCGGCCAGGCTCGAGGAGCCCGTGGATCAACTGTGGGGTTGTCAGAGGTGAGCGTACTGACGTACTATGAAGCTTAGCATTTTCCCGAAATTGTGACTCCAACATCTTGTCCCGGAGTGTAGGTTTTAAGCCGAAAACTTGGCGTGGGTAGCGAAAGTAGATAAAGGAGACACAAGCAGTTGGGATTTGGGAGTATGGGTTGTGTGTTCGAGGTATCCCAAGGGGTGGGAGCGGGTCCAACTGTCGTCCTTCAGTAGGAACTATAGTGACCAGGCCTAATAGAAAATACTGACTTTGCGAGAAGCGCGAACAGAGATATCAATAAGAGTTCTGAAGTGTGGAAATAACTCAGTGTCAGCACTATGTTTTGTTCAGTATGCGGGCTTACCCTGAGCGATTTCGTCACAGGGCATCCTAATGATTATGACTGATTTAGAATAAAATATTCACCCTGTTCGTAATTTTATTATAGTTCCATTCAAGCTCAAATATGTAAAACGAAGACATATTGTGGCTGATAGAACTAGATTGCAGATTTGATATCTGTAGAATCACTAGAGGAGTTCACATTGACACTTTATTTTTCTAAATTAAAGATACGTGGTTACATCCAATCCATAGTATTTCTGCCCGAGGGCAGGTCTTTCACTGCAATCATAGCATTTTCATGCTATGCTTGCAGCTTTACTAGGGAATTGTAGGTGTGGTAGCTTCCCGTTGCTTTCCACACCGGTGAAGGATGATGATGATGATTGGCCATATGATTTCGGGGACCGTTTGGGCCTTAAAGTTGTCCTGACATTTGTCTCACCCAGAAAAACTGCCCCGACCGGGGATCGAATCCGGACCCGTTGCGTGACAAGGCAGCACGCTACCTCGAGACCACAGCGGTGGACGTGGTTACATATTTAATATAATAATAATAATAATAATAATAATAATAATAATAATAATAATTATATATATGTATGTATGTATCCTCATTCCGTTTTAGGCCATGTGGCTTGTGATGGTAAACCTAAGTATGAGGTCTTAATGTTTTACCGATATAACGAAGAGGTCTTGAACTTTCCACCGATATTTTGGTCTTCCTTGGTCCCTATGTCCAGTTGGAGTATATTGGAATGTCAATTTTGGAAGGATATCTCTTGCCATTCTTCATAGACGATTTTCCCATTCTTGTTGGTATCTTTGTATATGGCCTATCTTCATTTAAACTTGGTACTCCTAACAGTGATCGTAAGAAGCGCATCTGGCTTGCTCTAAGTTTATGAGTATTTATTTTATTTAGAATCCAAATTTCACTTCCCTATTTTAGAGCAGCTTTTGATGTGTTGTCTTAGTTTTGTATCTGTCCTTATCTGTTCACCAAAATGTCTTCCAATTCATTTTATTATATGTTTGTAATTTTGAATCAGTGCCACTCTTATGTTCTGCAAATACACTTCCTAACTATGAGAAATAGGACACTTCCTCTATGATTTTTCCATCAGTCTCAATTTTCATTCGTTGTATTTTTTTTTTTTTCACACATTGTCATTGCTTTAGATTTTGAAGTGGAAATTTTCATAGTATATTTGCTGGCAATTTGGAATAATTGATACCTATTTGTAACGGAATTTTCGAAAATTCTGTATGTGTGCACTTAACTCGAAATTAATATAAATTATACTTAGGTACATTATGTTGTATATCTCTCATCTAACTTGGGTTTAGTCATTGAAATTTAGAGTAAATTGGAAGATAATTGAGATGTAATGTTGTGGAAAGCTTGGTTAATGATTATATACTACGAATATCTTACTAGCTTGTTTTATTTCCGTAGGTAATGCCCGGTTTTCTTTATGACTTCCGTTATTTCTTGAATTTTCCGGTAGGATGGTTTAGAATAGTGTTTAATTTCCACGGCGTGTTATCAGGCAGGCTACATTATGTCCCGGAAACTAATTTTATTGTTATGTTACTTTGTTTTAAAATTTACATTAGTCAACTTTTTTACTTTTGAAAAAAAAAAGGTTGTTAGAATAAACAAAGTACTTACTAGGCTACTATATAATATGTTAAACTATGTATTTTTTTTTCTTGCCCAACATATTAGCAAGGTTGGGTAAAAGCAGGCCTACTTTACGGGCTTCGATGACCATTTTATATTCACACACAATTTGTCTAGAGAGTGAATAATTTTAAAACTTTTTGAACAGAATTGAACTATTTTTATGCACGATTTGTTCATGATGACGTAAAGTCACGTTTAGTAGCTTCAAGTTCTGAAAATTGTTTGTTCCGTAAATAGAGAAAGCTGTGATTTGGGTTAAGCCATGATTCCTCCTTTAGTATTTTATATCCACTTTTATTTATTTTTTATCTTGTATAAGAGCATAATATCTATACTTTTAAATTGGATCCATGTCCACTTCCAAATAATCACAGGGGATATATGAGTCAATTTTTGTAATTTGAGGTAAAGAATCTGTGAGAAATGCTTGTTTCAAGTTTCGCGAGATCTTGTACTATTAACAACTAACAAAATAAATTAAATGTCAACTATTGCAGTTGTTTTTAATCATTAGATGTTAGTAAATAATTTTCGGATTTGGGTAAATAGTTTTCGGATTTGTTTACTTCCACTTTTTAGTTACAGCCTCTTGAGTGTAGAATATCCTTGCTACCAGCCGGCTTTGGAAATTTACAGAGGAGTAACATGTAGTCAGCATGTCGTGTCCAGCGGTTATAGTTGCTTTCTCGATCTGAACATTGCTTACTGTATCTATCCAAATTCCTCGGAATGCTGGATGGACACCGATCTATACTGACGAAATTTCATGAGCAAATTTGTACCCCCATAGGGACTCGAACCAGCGATGTCCCGTAACTGTCGTCCGAGGACGGGATATATGTTTATTATTATTATTATTATTATTATTATTATTATTATTATTATTATTATTATTATTATTATTATTATTATTAAACATTAACATTAATACAATTCATAGTAAAACTCAATTGAAGTGTTAGTCACAATATTAAAATTCTTCTTCTTCTTCTTCTTCACTTCAAGGCGATTCGCTTGTTCCGAATTCACAGTGATTCTTTCCATCTCTTCGTAATTCTTCTTACATCCCTTAATCGTTTTGGTTTATAATGATATGCTATCTTGGGCAATCTTGTTTCTTCCATTCTCTGAACATGCTGTTCCCAGCGAAGCGGTGTTGTTGAATTATATAATTTATTGAATATATTTCTAATTCATTTGTTATTTCATCATTTCTTATGTGGTACAATTTTGTGCATCCTTTGGTCCTTCTTAGAAAGGTCATTTATGCACTTTGTATTCTACTCGAACTCCTCTTATTTGTTACCCAGGACTCACTGCCGTATAAAAGTACCGGTACCGCCATTGTTTTGTAAAACTTCAATCTTGTATTAAAATTATAATATAAAATTATAATTATAATATAAAATTATGTACCTTGAAGGTCCGTTCCTCAACTTCTTAGACAATCAAAAACTAAGCCTTTCGGGATTAGTCCCATCATCAGCAAAAGAAAGCAGGTCTACTGTCATCGATCCTTGTTGTAGTACTTGGCTTCAAGATATATAATTTTATAATTGTATATTATAATTTTAGGGGGCACGCCGTAGCGTAGTGGTTAATGCAGTGCGCTACAAACCGGAAGGTCGAGGGTTCAAGTCCCGGTGGAGTCAGGATTTTTAAACTGACCCAAACCTTCTGGTGGCACCATGACCCTGGGGTCGACTCAGCCTCTAACTGAAATGAGTATCAGATGCTTGTTCTGGGAGTAAAGGCGGCCCTCACGCAGGGCTGACAACCCGGCTGACATCAAGTGCCGATTGTCTACAAAAAGTGGGAGCCTTAACATCCTACTACCCCAAGGGCCTCCCGAGGCCTGCAGTGGGAACACTTTACTTTACTATATTATAATTTTAATATTATTAATAGTATTATTATAAACTTGTAATTAACTGCAATGTTATAATAAATTTAAAGTTAACAAAATTGAAATCCCTTAATGAATGGGATTTTCATAAGCTCACTTGTCAGGTCAAAGCTAATTATGGGTTTGAATTTAATTATCAGGGCCCATTTAATCATAATAAAATTAAATCAGTGAAGTTCCACAGGGAACATGAGATGGTAATAGAAATACACGGCCTACTGTATACAACAAAATATTCAAAAGTACAAGGAATGTTGAAATTCTAAGATCTCCAGTTTGTTTTCTCAGGATTAGGAGAAGCTAAAAAACATTCGATTTGGTTTAAAATACGCCGGTACTCTTTGCAAATGAGTGACAGAAATGCAAGCACCGTACGATGCACAGACCCCCTAGTGTCTGCAGCTGGAATAAGGAGTGTTTTTGTACTTGAAATAGTGATGTTCTCATACTAGTGCGACACCCATTGAAATTCATCGCAAATTATATGAAACATGTAATGATGATGTACGTTCGTAGGTTCAACAGTTCAGAGAAGGCTGAAAATAGTGTGCAACGCACGAAAACAGCCACTCAGACATCATGATTGCAAGAGTGGAGCAAGTAGTTTTGGAGAATTGCTATTTAAGTGTGAAAGATATCCTCCTAAAGGGATCTCTACACCCAATAATTGAGTATTAAGATCTGAAAATGCGGAAATTGGATGCCCGACCATAACGCAGGAGTAATAAACAATAGTTTTAAAAAACTAAAAGAACACGCTTTATTAGAAAACTAAAAAATGAAAAATAATTTTAATTTCCAATACACTTGGGATAAAATTAAAGTGGTCAACAAAAAAATCATCTCCAACACATATAGAATAAAACTAGAGTTATCAACAAAAAGAAAATAATTTTACCATCAAAAGCGTGGGGTGCTCTATATCAATTAATATATTTGATAATAGACAGATATTGGTAAAAGTAAAGTCTCTAAGAAGAAAATGTAAACATCATAAAAAGCACCCCACGCTTTTGATGGTAAAATTATTTTCTTTTTGTTGATAACTCTAGTTTTATTCTATATGTGTTGGAGATGATTTTTTTGTTGACCACTTTAATTTTATCCCAAGCGTATTGGAAATTAAAATTATTTTCCATTTTTTAGTTTTCTAATAAAGCGTGTTCTTTTAGTTTTTTAAAACTATTGTTTATTTTTTTATTTTTTTAGTTTCAATCTTTTACAGAATAAGATAAAAATGTAAATATCTTTAAATTCGATACTATTGTAGTATGAGCTAAAATTAATACTCTTCTATAAAAAACCCTCCCAGCCGGATTTGAACCAGCGACGTATGGATTACTGAAATTATATACCACTAAGAGTTCACTGCTCTACCAACTGAGCTCTTACAACGATTGACTAAAAACTCGACAAGTCCGCAACCTATTATACCAGTTTTCATTTTTTTGATTTTCGGATGATTCTGGCCAGGATTTTAGAAACAAAATATGAAATTATTGTATTGTCACGGGTCCTCTACACGTATACAAAGTTTCAAGTCGATCCAATGTTTCTAAGTGGGTGAAAATCGCGTTGAAAGATTCCGTTACATTGATACAAAAACACTTTTTTGATTTTCTGATGATTATGGCCAGGATTTTAGAAAATAAATATGAAATTATTGTATTGTCACGGGTCCTCTACAAGTATACAAAATTTCAAGTCGATCCAATGTTTCTAAGTGGGTGAAAATCGCATTGAAAGATTCCGTTACATTTATACAAAAAAACACTTTTTTTGATTTTCTGATAATTATGGCCAGGATTTTAGAAAATAAATATGAACTTATTGTATTGTCACGGGTCCTCTACAAGTATACAAAGTTTCAAGTCGATCCGATGATTTTAAGTGGGTGAAAATCGCGTTGAAAGATTCCGTTACATAGATAGATAGATAGATAGATAGATACAGGTCAAGCTAATATAAAGCGTGTAAAAACAGCTTGCTCACGCTTCCAACTCACCTGAGTTGGTTCTTGGTGGATTTTTTTCTGTCTCTCTCTCTCAGCGAAGGAAGGTACTGTCTGTGTTATTTCCAGTAGTCAAAAAAGTCTTGTAAAATCATTCGTAGCGGCATGAAACCATATCATCAAAGTTGTGGAAGTACGAGTATGTATATCTGTAGGGAGATTATCTTGAGAAGTGATTAAATGTTTCATAATTTTGGTGCAGAAATCGGAGACTTTAGAACTTGAACGCAACTCGTAATATGGATTTAGTTATGAAGTGTTTAAGACAATAATGAAACGCAATAATTTAAATAAAATATAATCGTATGCAAAATTTCAGTGGTGTGAAATATGGCGATTGCACTGAACATGGCACAAGACTTCTCCTTCCAATCAATAAAAAAATAATTGTTCAAATTCTTATAAAATTTGAAATAGGAATTTTGGCCCTGTGATATTGTTGAAAACAATCCGAATTCGTCTGGTCTAGATGATGTAGTTGTTCACGAATAATACAAAATTCTAAGATCGATATTAGTCGTTCGATAAAAAAAATAATAAATGAATGATTTAAAAAAAGTGAACTATGACCTTGGTTCTGAATGTATTACAACTATAACAAACAGTATTTTTTGGGTGAAACTATGACTATGAAACGATCATAAATATATGGAACATTGTACTTCATTTTTGGAGCTTCATCAGGAATGGTGGGTACTTCAGACTTCTTTGCTTAAGTGTAAAAATTGGGAGGTGAGATCGACGAATAGATAAGAATGGTGGTCTAGAATTACGAAGGCCAAGGTCCGTTTTGGACTGTAACGCCATATATGATGATAATGTACCTCAAACTTTGTTTTTTGCATATGTTTTGAATCTTATACTGTATAGGTCCACCGCCGGTGGTCTAGAGGTAGCGTGCTGCATTGTCACGCAGCGAGCCCGGGTTCGATTCCCGGTCGGGACAGGCTCCTGGGTAAGTTTTTTTTTTCGGGAGTTTTCCTCACCGGTAAGACAAATGTCAGGAAGCTTAGGGCCCAACGTTTCCCGAAAATCATCCGGTCATTATCAGCATCCTTATCATTATCATCATCATCATCATCTTTCACCGGTGTGGAAAGCAATGGGAAGCTAGCACACCTATAATTCCCTAGTAGAGCTGCAAAACATAGCATGAAAATGTTCTGATTGCAGTGAAAGACCTGCCCTTGGGCAGAATTACTATGGACGGATGGATACGGTGTATGCCTAATTCTTATGGAGATATTAGAAATATGAAACCATGGTCCTAATTCTAACTTCATTTATGATCAATGGTCATCAATTACGCTTTAACATCCAAGGTCATGTCTGATTCACGTCTTTAGTGATAGGGTGAAATTATGGCTATGATGAAATTCATCTAGATAATGACATCCCAACCCAGCATTTGCCTTAACTTCTGATGAAATAATCATAGTAAGGTTATTGGACACCGGGACTTGAACCCGGGTCTTAAGAATACGAGCTCCATAACACTACCTCTTTAATCAACTTGCTCGGTTTTGGTTTTAATAGTAAATATTACGGAAACAATAAAAAAAATAATGCCCCAGTTTGTTCTTTTGGACATTTCTGGTGTTCTCACCTGGCAATGGCGTAATTGTAACCCACTTTTGAGGTTGGGGTGCCAGGAAGGCGAGGTTACATTGCCCCGATGATATAATGGGTGATGATGATAGTGGTACGCCAGGTTAGTCCCCAATCCTAAGCTTAATCTAAGATGAATATGAATGACGATGGTTGCGATGGCCATATGCTGTTCGGGGACCATTTTGAGCCTTAAAGTTTCCTGACATTTGTCTTACAGGTGAGGAAAAATCCCGAAAAAAACCCCACCTAGGAAACTGTCCTGAATGGGGATCGAACCCGGGCCCGCTGCGTGACAAGGCAGCACGCTACCTCGAGACCACAGCGGTGAACCCAATAAATATAAGTAACAAAATCGTAGTTGTGTAGGCCTACTTGTTTTAACAATTGACTGATACTCTAACATTTTTTTTTTTCAAATGCCCCCGGTTTGTCTTTCAACATTCCTGGTTTCTCTCCTGGCATGGCGTACTTGTAACCCACTTCTGAGGTTGGGGCGCCTGGAAGGCGGGGTTACGTTGCCCCAATGACATGATGGGTGATGATGATGATAATGGTGCGCCAGGAGAGTCCCTAATCCTAAACTTAACCTAAGGTGAATATGAATGATGATGATTGCGATGGCCATATGATTTAAAATTACAAATAAATTTTAAGAAAAAACTTGCACTGATCTTTGAACCATGAATCTCATGTTTTATTTGCTGAAGCCTGAAATGTAACGCTTGGCTTACCTTTCTCATCTTATTTTATTATTGACCTGGATGTAACCATTAAAATAAATGTTCTTCCTTGAATAGAATGCATGATGGGAACTCAGCTTTTATTATCATTTGAATAAGTAAAAGTTTGTATAAGAGTAAATGTTATACATAAGTGACGTTGTGCATACGTAATCGGGTAGGGGAGATCAACATTGGTTTTAGATATTAACACGTGAGGGGTGTGATTGTGTTATTGTAGATACAGTTTGTATTCCTCCGTGACTTGGCGAGTTTGTTTCTTCACTTTGATACACCGCGAACTGGACCTTCTCTTCAACTTGAAGATTACTTCAGTATGATCAGAATACAACATTATGAACTTCTTACACTTAACCTAAATCCATCCATAGTAATTCTGCCCAAGGACAGGTCTTTCACTGCAATCATAGCATTTTCATGCTATGCTTTGCAGATTTACTAGGGAATTATAGGTGTAGTTTCCCTTTGCTTTCAACACCGGTGAAGGATGACGATGGTGGCCGGATGATTTTCGGGGACCTTAGGCCCTAAGCTTCCTGACATTTGTCTTACAGGTGAAGAAAAACCTCACCCAGGAGCCTGTCCCAACCGGGAATCGAACCCGGGCCCGCTGCGTGACAACGCACAACCTAAATATCTTCGTCAAATATTACCTATAATTAAAAAAAAATCGTTTTTTTTTTCCCTGTAAAATGTCCAACTTACTCCCTTTACCACAAAATCTACCTTAATGGTGAGCACTCTTCCCTCAAATAATTATATTCCTACCCAGGTGACGAATATTTATTTAAAAAACTGACTTTCCATCCTTTCTCATAATAAAAGCCATAAATCATGTTAGATGGCTGCCCTCTAAAAAAACTAAATAGGTTACAAAAATGAAACATAAGGTTTTACAAGTGTTTTTTTTAAAGTTCATTTCATTTGACTGACTCCAAGGAGTGACAAGTCTAGAAGGATCTTGACCAACTAGTCTGCTGGTCTGACATCCACTGTGTTAATCATATATGTTGACAATCATCCAACAAGTAGAAAAATAATTTCGTTAGCATGTTGAGTCTCGCTGACGTTATAGCTTGTTTTCTCAACCTTTCAATTAATTTAAGGTTTCTCAATTATAAGTTATTATCTTCTATTTTAATCCTGTATATTTTTATTCAAATATTTATTATTTTAGTATAGTTTTATCCTAATTTTAATTTACTTGGGCTAGTATATTAGTACAAATATAATTAAATAAATCATATTGTAAAAAAAATATAATGCATATTTTTGTTTAAAACGTATTTGCGAAATATTTATACCATCTAATACAGTAAACCTATAATGTTATTGAGACACACGTGGTATTGATTTTGGATCCATTTTCCTTTATGGAAAATCCACTTCTCCTGGGAATTCCACATTGTCATTACTTTTTATAGTTTAAACTTTCCATATTAGTGTTTTCGCATAAATATATTTAATGCACATGATATAAATAAAAATAACGTGTCTCTCAGAAACTACCTGCACTAAGCAAATTCCTTACCAAGTCTAATTTATGGTCCGATTTTTTGGTGTAGGGAATATATCCTTTGTTTATCATTTAAATCCTAAGTATTCCATAATGCGAAAAAACAAATATGGCAGGTGCTGAAGATATTTTTATATTACGGTTTTTAGATAAAATCCCCCACCCTTTTAATAGTATGATTTCGTTGTTTTTTTAATAATATCTGTCTCGTTTTATTTCAATAGCGTGTACTTGGTTTCATTGATAAAAACTCGACCGCAAGAGCGATGTTAAAATTTTTGCTTCAGATGAACCTTTACTCTAAATGATTCGATTTTGCTGGCTAACGAACTCTACTTAATTTTTTTTAATTTAATTGAATGTATTTATTTAACCTAGTGGACTTATGGTCATTCTCTTCTACTCACCAGGACAAACATGTGTTGCGTTAAAATAAAACACTCACAATAATATTCGATACTGACCGATTATTTCGCCAAACTGGACAACAATAAAAGTAAGTTAACGCAATGAAGTTAATAATTAAAATTAATAATAAATTGTACACAAAAGAACAGTCCGTATGTACTGTACATGAACAAAATGGAAATTGTAATGAATTAATCTTCGGTTACATATATAAGCAATCCGCATAAAATGTGACGCATTGTAGAGCGGGCTTTTGAATTTCACGGGCGGAGACAGGAGTCGGGGACTCTCCTTGTATGATAGAGGATTCGTGAGCTATCGATTCGCGAATCGAGACATTATTAGCAGCTAGTTTCCTGTGAAGAATCAGTGAAATTTTGTGATTTTTTTTTAAATTCCACCACGTTATCATTTCGACATTCTGATATTCTCTCCTGGAAGGCGGAGTTACGCTGCCCCGATGATATATGATAGGTGAGGGTGGTAATGGTGCGCCAAGAGAGGCCTTAATCCTAATCTTAATTAATATGTTAATTATGACCAGATGATGTTCGGGGACCATTTGGACCTTAACGTTTCCTGGAATTTCTCTTACAGATGAGGAAAAACCCCGAAAAAAATCACTCAGGAAATTTGTCCCGATCGGGGATCGAACCCGGGCCTGCTGCGTGACAAGACAGCAGTTTACCTCGAGACCACAGCGGTGGACACATTTTGTGAAATAAATAAAGTTAATTTTGAAATTTTCTGTGAACATCTGTTGAGTTTATTCAAAGGAATTCTGTCGGAACCCTACATACTGTCGGCCTATTGACAATGTTGATAAATCTTAATACTTATTTTGCAATATAAACTGTAAGATATTATTCTTAAAAGAATACTATTAGTGATGAGATGTTTCTGTTAGTTACTTACTAAACATTTCTTCATTTTGCTTTTGAAAAAAAAATGTTTTAGTTTGTTAGTATCCGACATAGGATGGAAGAGAATTACGTGTTCTGACAGGTGAAACTATGAATGATTGTGATGTTAAAAGATTCCGGGCTTTGTGGCCGTGGTCTATAACTGGTGTTTCTTCCAGACGCTTCTCCCTCAACTGCGGAGGGCACCTTCAATGGCGAGTGCTTCTAGGTGGCGTTCCCTTGTCGTAGACTCGACTGTGAATTCCACAATATGAATGATTGCAATAGGTGGCATGATGAGTAGAGATATGTGCTAATGGGATCGTTAAATTAAGAAGTCGCCTACGATTGACGGTCAATTATAGGTTTCTTTTGGGACGAACTTTCAACAATACTACAGACATTATTAGCCGAGATAAAGGTAGCCGTCCGTCAATGTGATTAGCGAAGCAATATCAGAGAGTCTATCGAAACGGTGTGATAAATAATTTGGGTGATTATGTGTGTAGTGCTTTACAGAGAAGGAATAAGGAACGGACGGTTCCACGATCTCGTAGAAGTCATGTCAAAGCGTAAGTAGTTTCTTATGCGATTTAATGAATTAATTATTCAGAAGATTGTATTAAGTGTGCGATTTATTTGTTTGCAACCGATTGCCCGGCGTTTCTCAAGTATTATGTATCCCCGAAAAGAATGGGTTCGACTCTGCTTTCCGTTATTTTGGACTTTTTTATATTCCACCCCCTTTTCATCCCCTTAGGTGTATTTACGGTGAATATTGTGCTTAAATGATATTGAAACTGTCGCCAATTAGCTTAAACTAGATTCGACATTAATTTTGGTGAGTTTTTACATATTATTTTTCACCTTATCTGAGGGGTTCTACGAGTCAAATTTGGTTTTAAATTTCACGGGACTGCCACAAATGGGCATAGCTACCTCGAACTCTACGAACAATTGTTTTTAGTCGTCGCCCCATCTCACTCCATCCCAAGGTGCTTAGGTGCCTCTACTCCCGTCGACACT
Organism: Diploptera punctata; assembly: GCA_030220185.1. Classification (NCBI taxonomy): domain Eukaryota; kingdom Metazoa; phylum Arthropoda; class Insecta; order Blattodea; family Blaberidae; genus Diploptera; species Diploptera punctata. Next base: position 776,571 of record JASPKZ010006047.1, read on the forward strand.
TTTATCGGTTTGTAAGGTATATACATACTAGCTATCTAGTTTATGCTGAAACATACATAGGTTGCTTTTTAATTTCAACTCTTTCTCATTCCTCTGAGGATGTTAGAAGCATTTTACCCCGTATAGTCATTTAGTCGTATCGTAATTTATTGGTGTATGAATTTGGTTGAAATTGTTACAGGCATTCGAGAGTTATTCTGGTGCACAAACACACAGACACATTCAAATATACTTCAATTTACATTTGTATCTGTAAATACTCCTAGACATTTGACTCTCTCATTCTAAGGGATTTGAATCCTATTAAGTAACGCTTGTGATACTGTATTTATGTTAATTGCAGCTAATAGCCTCTGACGACCCATAATGATTGCTTGTAACTTTTGACTTTCTAGCATTTCCATATATGTCTGTCCCAAGACATTTGCTAGTCGAGGTACTCATTAATTTTGAGAATGGCGTCATTTTGAGAATATTAATTGTTATATATTTAGTTTGATTCCGAAAAAAAAATTGCTTCTGCAAGAGCGTTAAACACACACACACACACACACACACATATATATATAATATATTGCTATGATCATCTTTAGATGTCTACTACGTAAGTGAATTAATTGAAGATTTGTAAAAAGTTCAGAAATATTTTCATGAGAGAACAATAGCTGTATTTTTTTTCAGAATTCGATAAAAATATTGTATGTAAAACTTAAGTAACCTTTGGATTCCTCATATTCTGTAGTTTGCGTTAAATGAAAATTGTCAACTTGAATCCGCTTTCTTAGCTTCCATGATACATTATTTATTATTTATTTAATGCAGGGCACTTGAAATACAAATCATTCAACCAAATGACAGACCTTATTAACATATTTATAATAACTATACACGATAGAAACAATAACATAAAACACTATACAAATATAAATAGAATAATCTTAAGTAAATTAGGAGGTTTGCAGTGAGATCATTTTCCCTCTTGCCTCCCAGTAGCGTTGATGGAGTGTAGAAGTTGTTAGTGCAGAACAGTGTGGAGTAGGTGGGCAGAATCCATAATACATTATTTTTGGCACTTTCTGTGTTAATATGTCAGATTTAGTGGGGTAGATCGTTCGGACGTAATCCAACCTTCGTGTCCAATGTCGATATAATTGTCTTGAGCACGGAGTACCTTCAGATGAATAAAATCGTGTCTGAGAGATGTGTGGCGAACAACAGAACTGCTGGAGGTAGGTCTTTGCTATAATACACAAAAATCCCAACACCTCAGCTAACCATTTCATGCCTTTTTTTTTTTTTATCTATCTTCGGGTTTTTACAGCTGCTGTCTTCCCGCGCCAAACCTCCAAAACCTACGATCTTGGGCATCTTCAATGCTTAGCCCTCTTGCTTGCATTACTGTCTTCATGTTTTCCTTCCATGTTAACTTTGGTCTCCCTCTTTTCTTCTTTCTGGTCGGTTGCCATTGATAGTGTTGTTTCGGCCATCGCTCATCTTCCATTCTTATAATATGTCCTAATCACTTTAATTCCTTCTCCTCAATTCTTTCAATTATGCTTTCTTCTGCTTGCATTAGTTTCTAATTTCCTTATTTGTGACATGTTATAATTTTGACTATCTGACACTTCTGCGTAAATAATCCATTTCTAGAACTATTAGTCTATTCTTGTAGTACTTATTGATTGTCCATACCTCACTACCATACATTGCAACAGATTTTCTTGCCTTCTTTCATGTCTTTATTTAAGCAAGAAGCAGTACTTCCGATAGTGTACTCCACGGAAGAAAGATCCGCTTGTTGTTTTTATATCCATTGATTCTTACTTACTTACTTACTCACTGGCACTATCGAACCCGTAGGTTCATGGCCGCGCGGACATAGCTCTCCATACATCCATATCCTGAGCTAATGCTTTCCAATCATTCCCTGTATAATCTACTTCCCTCAAATCATAGTTAATGTTATTCTCCCACCTCATTCTTGGTCTACCAACTGGGCGTTTTCCCTCTGGCTTTCCTACAAGAAGCTTCCATGCAAGTCTTTCATTCCCCATACGTGCAACATGTCCTGCCCATCGCAGTCTACGAGTCTTATTATATCTGGCTTCCTATAAAGACCATGTAGTTCATTGTTGTTTAGTCATCCATTCACCTGTCTGTTCATCTCTCTTTGGTCCAAAAAATGTCCTAAGTACATTATTCTCAAAAATCTTGTAATCTCCTTTCCTCCCTTAAAGTAAGAGTCCATGTTTCGCACCCATATAATATAACTGGTAGAATAATAGTTTTATATATTTTCAGTTTAACGTTTTTTGAAAGGAGTTGGGACATAAAGAGTCTTTGCAATGCATAACAGCACGCATTTCCAGAATTGAGCCTATGTTTAATTTCTTTGTGCATCTCATTCCTATTTGTGATTATTGTTCCTAGGTATTTGAATTCAGACACTTCCTCAAAATTTCCCTCATTTGTCATTTGGCTGTCCATTTCCATTATATAATGTATTTCTACGTGTGACCATATATTTAGTTTTATTGATATTTACTTCCAGCCCTAATTTCTTAGTGTTACTCAATAGTGTGTGCGTGTTGTCCTTTAGTATCTCCTCGCTATCGGCCAATAGTACTACATCATCAGCATAAACTAACAGCTTATTAATACCATTGAGTTGTAAGCCTTCCTCATTCTCTAAAGATTTAATGGCATGTTCTAGTACAAAATTAAATAGTAGAGGAGATAGTGCATCTCATTGCTTCAACCCATTCTGGATTTCAAAAGCGTCCGAAAACTGTTTGCCTACACGCGATTCTATATTCTTTAAATGCATATTGATTGTACAGTTTTTTTCCATGAAGCTATACAATGTACTAGACTCTTCTCCTGGATACAAATAATGTAGTCATATAGCCAAGGGTAGATGACCTAAAAGTCTAGGGATATTATATTGGCCCTAAGAAACATTCGCAAAATATAAACATTTGGGCGTATTTTTAATCTAATAGCATTGACTTGAGTTTTTTTTTTTTCAATATCACTATGTTGTCTTATGGCGTTTCTGACATTCTCTCCTGTATTGACAGAATTGTAACCCACTTCTAAGGTTGGGGCGCCTGGGAGGCGATGATGTGAAGAGTGATTATTGATAAATAAGCAACATGCGATTACTTAAATTTACAGTTAAGCTAAATTACAGACTACGGGCGACCACAGGAATAATACCCCCTGAAAAAAATTCTGCAGTCTTAGCGGGAAACAAACCCTAGACCTCATGGACTGTACTCAGAAACTCTCAACACGTGATCATGAGGCAGGTCGGACAAAAAATATTGAGAAGTTTTAAATGAAGGTGTTTTGGCATTATTCATTACAATTTTTGCTATTATTAGTGTTAATAGGTGAAGTTTATGTTTTGCGTGGTCTTATTATTCCATTAGCTGTACGAAATTTGCTGAAACCCATTATGATCATGAGGCAGGTCGGACAAAAAATATTGAGAAGTTTTAAATGAAGGTGTTTTGGCATTATTCATTACAATTTTTGCTATTATTAGTGTTAATAGGTGAAGTTTATGTTTTGCGTGGTCTTATTATTCCATTAGGTGTACGAAATTTGCTGAAACCCATTAAGAGCACGCAGTAAATAATTGATGTGAATGTGGTGTTGGATTGAATTGAGTTGTTGGTTGGAGTTGCTACCCTGGACTTTTTTATTTTAATTGTATAATAGTTAGCAATCCCCCTATACTCCACATGTTGTGAAATCAATAGCATTAACAGATCCGCATTTCATTAAAGTGTCACTGTAGTGGTCGCATCGCCCGATTTCCAGGTAACGTTGGAGTGGCCACGCATGTTCCTACATAAATCACACGTTTTTGTTTGTGTCGTCCCCGCCATGTTTTCTGTAAAGAGAATTGAGATGAATGTGAGCTGTACCATCCTCGGACTCTCCCAGGTGTGTGCTTTATGAATTCAACACTGCTTACAAAGCTGTCCTGCATTCATGTACCCACACATTTTTTTTTTCTTTAGTATGCTGTGTCGGCAAAGTATTCTAATCCAGGACGTAAGGTACAAAAAATTTCGTATCATGACAGCTCCGATATTGAAGCTACAAACACTTAAGATGCTAAGTACCCAACTAACTCATTCACTGGCACTATAGAACCCATAGGTTTATGGCCGCGCGAACATAAGCTCTCCATAAATCCCTATATTGAGCTATTTTTTTTCCAATTATTTCTGTATAATCTACTTCCCTCAAATCATAGTTAATATTATTCTCCCACCTCATTCTTGGTCTATCAACTGCCTAGCAATATTATAATTTATATGATTCTTATATTGTTGATTAGTAAATTCTTGATTCTTTCTTGATTTTTATTAAGTTTGGATGTAAATATTAGGAGTGTAGGAATTCTTGAAAATAAAAGCAATTTATTTGAGTATTTAACTCATGTCCCTAATGGTAGTCAATGACCAATCACGTTTCAGTGAATTTTGTTTTACAACCAATTACAGTCGTATTTCACCTCGATATATTTCAACTTCTGTTCATCATATTAAAGGAAGCTCCTCCTTTCTAATATTATGAACAGATCATAGTATTATTTTACAGTGACTGACTCTCGAACAAATACGTTGAATATAGCAAATAATGAACAGATTCCTTCGAACTACACATTTGATAATTATGTGTTCATTAATTGTGTTTTTAAATAATACTTTTACGAAATTGTTTCCCAAAAAAATAATTAATAACCTATAATGTTCATTATAATATACAGTTTGATGTGTTTCATTTTTTTCCACTAGGGTGCTTTCTTACAATATTGAGATCCTATTTGGCAATACATAATATAATCTAATTGCTGTGGATGAACAAAAGAAGCATAACCAAACATTTGTCTTCAAAACATCGCCGTTTACATTAAATATATAAATATTTTAAAATAACTATATTTAAATAATGATTTGTGAGTAAACAGCTTAATTTTATTTGTTAAATAGTCCGAACAAATGTCATTGTTGATTTCCAAATCCTCTAGATAAATTTGAAATCACTCGTGGCATTACTTATGACCAGAGACCGGAACTTTGACAAGAATGCCTTTTTAAATGTGTTAAATCCATCTCCAATTTGAAACTGAATCTGTACGATTCGTACCATTGTGATTAAAACGCCCAAGTTTTGTGTTGCCTTTTTTAATATAATTGCTTAATGTACGAAATATGTTTTTGTTTTTGCCTTTATTTGAATTAAACTATTATTTATTTATTTATTATTAAAAATGCCTACAGGTCTATTTTAATTTATTTCTATAACCGCTACAATGAATGTGACTTCACCGAATGTATATTATTGTCGTTCAGTCGGTTCATATTCTCCTTTGCAAGAATGAGTGCTGCCGAACAAAAAACGTATAAATAACAGTAAGCATTTTAATTATCTCTTGAGTTTATTTCAAAAGACAACAATGAATACGGGTCTAACTTTAATTTTCTTTCAGTTTTCATTGCGACGTTGTTGTAGCTAGCAGCAAGATGCCCTTTACGTAGTAAATTGCAAAGTTACATTAGTACGTTTGGATCCGACGTATTTTCTACCGACGGTTAAGTACTCACGTACAAAATATGTGAGCAGTCAGTGAACTACGAAAAGAAATATTTCATATCGCAACATATCAGTAGATCCAAACACAAAAATGCACTTTCCAAGGCTTACTGTGAAGAATATTTCTTTGCTTCCAACAGTAATTGCAACATCGAGTCGGAAATCTCAATTTGCATTCGACTTATGTAAATCTTTTCTTGGTGCTGGAATTCCTTTGTGGAAATTACAGAATCCTACATGTAGACAGTTTTTGGAGAAGTATACGAACGAATCTGTGCCTAGCGAGTCAAGTTTGCGAAAATGTTACCTATGTAAATGTTACGATGAAGTAATTAAAATCATTAAAAATAAAATTAAAAATAAAAAAATATTGATTTATATCGACGAGTCAACTTGACCCTACGGGTCGTTCCATTGCCAATGCCATTATTGGGCCATTAGATCCTTCAGAATATGAATCAATGAAACCATTCTTGCTCACAACAGTGCTTGGAGAAAGTTAACAATTCAACTATCGCGCAGTTATTCGCTAATTCATTAAATTTACTGTGGCCTGAAGAAATTCAATATGAAAACGTGTTAGTTTTCATCACTGACGCTGCACTATATATGAAAAAAGGCTGGAATAACTTTAAAAGTGCTATTTCCAAACATGTTTTATGTGACCTACGTAGCACACAGCTTTCACAGGGTGTCAGAAGAGATACGATGCTTGTTCCCGGATGTCGATAAATTGATTTCCAGTATTAAGAAGATTTTTTGTGAAAGCCCACCAAGAATTCTGACATTTAAATACATTGCACCATTTATACATCTGCCCCCCCCCCATAACGAGATAGGGGACATGGATCTCAGCAGCACTTTACTACGCTTCAAATTTCCTAAGTATAACTGAGGTGGTGAACGCTCTTGAGGATGAAGCATCTTTAATTGTAGCAGCCAAAAAACTTCTCACTCCTTCTGAAGTGAAAAATGATTTAACTTTCATTGCGGCAGAGTTTGGTTTCCTGCCACAAGTGATCTGCCAGCAACAAGAAGAAGGACAGCATTTGACAAAGTCAATGGAAATTATGGATGATGTAGTGCAAATACTGGACAGTGTAGAAGGGAAATGAGTTACATTAGGTAAGGAAAAGTGTAAACAAGTGTTTTCGAAAAATTGTGATCTTGATAAACTTAGAAACATTAAAAAAAAATCTACAAGGTGACAATTCTGTTGCAGTTGAAATGGATCCTATAATGATGTATGTTTTAGATTTGCTGCAATAACCTCTGTCGATGTTGCGAGATCATTTTCTCGTATGAAAAATATGTTATCTGACAGGAGACTCAACATGACTCCAGAGAACTTAAAAAGCATTTGGTTGCCATGTGCAACGAATAAGGTATTGCAATACATAGGCCTTGTAGAAACATTTTCTTTTTCATTTTTTTGTGTCAATCACAACACTAGCATTTTGTTAAAAAAATTAATGTTATTTAAAATATGACGATCGAGTTATTGAATAGTGTAATCTAGTAAATAAACGGGTGTAGTGCAAGGTTTTTTTGCCTGTCTATTTTAGCTATTTATGATGCCTTTTTGCCCGCCTATTTTAATGATTCATATTGCATAAACTTCCGGTCTCTGCTTATGACTATTTAACTCATGACCCAAATGGGACTCAATGACCAATCACGTTTCAATTAATTTTGTTTTACAACCAATCACAGTCGTGTTTCGCCTAGATGTTTATCTACTACCTAGATATTTATCATTAAAGAAAGCTCCTCCTTTTTAATATTCTGAACAGGTCAAGGAATTATTTTTCAGTGACTGACTCTCGAACAAATACGTTGAATATAGCAAATAATAAATTAATTCCTTCGAACTACACATTTGATAACTGTGTGTTCAATAATTGTGTTTTTAAATAATGATTTTACAGAGTTGTTTTCTAAAACAATAATTAATAACTTCGTTATAATATACAATTTGATGTGTTTTCATTTTTCTCCACTAGCGTGCATTCTCACAATATTGCGATCTTATTTGACAATAAATAATATGATGTAGTTACAGTGGAGAAACAAAAGATGCACAACCGAACATTTCTCATTTGTTTTCAAACATCGCTATTGACATTATATATATATATATATATATATATATATATATATATATATATATTTGACATTTGGCAATGAAGGCAAATATGATATGAAAAGAATGCTTGAGTCGGGATTTGAACTCGAGTCTCTAAAGTTTGTACCTTTAGCGCTCTAACCAACTGAGCTACCCAAGAATTCCAAGACAAACATACAATTTTCTTATACATGTAGTATTCTCAATTCACACAATTCTTCCTTGTGTGAATTGAGAATACTACATGTATAAGAAAATTGTATGTTTGTCTTGGAATTCTCAGTTGGTTAAAGCGCTAAAGGTACAGACTTTAGAGACTCGAGTTCAAATCCCGACTCAAGCATTCTTTTTTCTTTTCATATCATATATATATATATATATATATATATATACAGGGTGGACCGCTCGAATGGACCTAATTTCAATTGCTTGTTACTGGCAAACGGTTGAAGATAGAAACTTAAAACAACGTTCATATTACAGAAAAACTCACCAAGTTTTGATATCCAGATCACCACATCTCTATATGAGCCCCAGCAGTCACTGTGACGATATCAAAGCGATGAACAATTTCTTGCCAAGTACGTTGGAGTATGTCTTCTGGAATGTTCTCAATAGCCTCTATGATGCGCTCACGAAGATCACGAAGGTCTTTGACTGGGATGGTGTAAACTTTATCTTTGACATAGCCCCAGAGAAAGAAATCCAGTGGTGTTAAATCGGGAGATCTCGGGGGCCACGCGATTGGTCCTCCCCTACCAATCCAACGGCCAGGGAAAAATGTTGTCCAAAGTCGTACGAACTTCATTGGACCAGTGGGGAGGAGCACCATCTTGCTGGAAAACGATGTTAGGCTGCAGTTGTTCAATTTGTGGAAAGAAGAACTGCTCCAGCATGTCAAGATATGTGGTACCACGAACAGTTTTCTCGGCGAAGAAAAACGGTCCAATGACCTTATTATGTGACAAACTGCACCAAACATTCATCTTCGGACTATCACGAACATGCTCTTGAATAGCGTGAGGATTCTCCGATCCCCAGATCCGCACATTATGCCGGTTTACCTTGCCTGACAAAATGGAAAGTGTCTTCGTCCGAGAAGAAAATCTTGGTCATGAAGTCAGGATCAGCGCCGACGAGACGGTCCAGCATCGTATTGGCGAATTCCACTCGTTTCGGCATGTCATTCGGCTCCAGACGTTGCACTAACTGCACTTTATATGCGTGCAGTTTGAGGCATTTGTGGACAATCCGTTGTAATGTCGATTTTGGTATTTGAAGTTCCCGCGAAGCTCTTCTTAATGACTTCCGGGGGCTTCGCTCAAATGCGGCTTGAACATTTGCTACCATTTCATCGGATGCTCTGCGACCACCACCATGCTTCTTCAACACAGATCCTGTAGCTAATAATGTATCACGCCACTTCTTTATGCTTCTAGCAGTTGGAGCATCACGGTTAAACACACGCCGGAACTCCCTTTGAACTCTAATGATTGATTTAAACTCCGCATACCACAAAACAGCTTGCGCTTTCATCTGCGGAGTCGCCATTTTCACAAACAATTAAATCTAAGAACGAGAAACGTATCTTTGTGCCATCTACCGACAGGATTCGAAACTTGGTGAGTTTTTCTGTACTATGAACGTTGTTTTAAGTTTCTATCTTCAACCGTTTGCCAGTAACAAGCAATTGAAATTAGGTCCATTCGAGCGGTCCACCCTGTATATATATATATTAAAATAACTATATTTAAATAATGATATGTGAATAAACAACTTAATTTTATTCGTTAAATATCCTGTAGATAAATTCACTTAGTGATTCGTGAATTTATCGATAAATTGGAAATCGCTCGTGGCATTACTTATGATAAATATTTAATTTGGGGCTAGATTGTTGACATAAATCAATGAGAGAATATATAATCAAGTAAATCTAATATTTTTCTTAGAGAGATTAAAAATATGGGAAGGCAAATTTTATTTATCATTATTTATTTTTGTTTTGTTGAATATGACGATACAGGGAGTCATGTAGTTAGAGTAACGGAGTCTATTCACCTTGATTTGTTTTCTTACCTGGATTTCTCTACTTTTCAGTTTAGTTACCAAGTCAGTTGTCCGCACTAGACCGAGGTTCTAGACCCTGTAATCGAGAACAAATTTGTACAGTATAGTTGGGAATTGAATCTACTATGCTAACCAGTCTAACCGTCAGATCACAGAGATGTAGTGGTACATAGTAGGGCCCTATAACCACAATTTCTCAAAAAAAAAAAAAAAAAAAAAAAGCATACGAGATAGAGGATTTTTTTTTTTTTTTTTTGTGCAACGCTCTACATCTCGCCAAGTTACCAATTCATTTTCCTCAGGATGTTAAGAACAATATTTTGATTTACTCCATACTAGCTCCGTCTTCTAAATAGGCCTATAAGGAGATTTTGAATATGGGGTTGGTACACATAATACTTGACCTATCCCCAAAAGAAGAAAGTTTAAAACGTTGATGTCAGGAGATCGTGAAAGTTGGACGAATGCCCATCATAGCTTAAACTAACTCTCAAGGAAGTGTCTATCCAGAATTTCCCGAATATTTTTTCTTCTCCATAGGCAAGTTACTTTGGCACAATCGCCATTAAGTCATTCTACCCTGGACTTCCCAATAGCGATCTATTTCACTGGATGATTTCACTGCTTTGAAGCTTTTGAGATGTAGCCTGAGTTGCATAGCGTGCAATATGAATTATGTATTCTTATTATATGTAGATGATGTCCCAAACAGTCGTGGCCTGTTGCAAGACGAAAAGTGACTGCGACTGGTGCCTTCTCGAAATTCATTAGATCAATATGGAGATACTTGTTAAAATATTACTGGTATCTGCAACTCTTTCACCTAAGTGAATCGGAGGTACAGCTCGAGTCCAAGCTCTTGTGTTTGCGGGGGGAAGTGTGGGGAGTGGGGGAGGTACACTTCTCTGCTTCTCATAGTACTAACAGCTGAGACAGCAAATTCCTTTCAGACACACGGAGCTGGGTCCCGAGCTGTATGTTATTGGTCCCTTAAAGTATGACGGTTGAATTCTGTAGACTGTTTTGAAATTGAACTACGGTTCAACCACTGATTCTCCGGCTCTGACGTTTTCACGACAGTGTTGCCGATATGGATATTCAATGGAAGGGGCCTCTTTATGTATGCTGTTAGCAAACATACAGCTGACACCATCTAAGGAATTTCAAACCTTACTGCGTCAAGAGCAGTGATTGGTTGTGGCAACCATTTCCTTATTGGCAGTAGAGGTCAAGTTCTCCCTTTAATGTCTGCCAGTCATCCCCTATATAATCTATTTCCCTCAAATGATTGTTTTTGTTATTCACCCACCTCGTTCAAGTGTGTGTTTTCCTCCTGGTGTTCGTACAAGAAACTTCCAGGCTCGTCTTTAAATCTCCATTCGTTGCGTGCAAAATTTACACTTAATGGAGTTAAGTTAACTCAGTATACTACCACAACCATTTAACTTATTTTGTAATATAATAATAATAATAATAATAATAATAATTTATTTTATCGTTTTCGTTCGATTCAAATATGCAAAATAGAAATAAAGAATAGTTGTAGAGATGTAAAATATTGTGGGAGAAGCATTCCTATTGTAATGTTATCGACCAATGACGCATTATAATATTGTACCGGGATTTTGTGGACACTCCGCATATTTATCGGTAACATGATTTTAAAAACTTGATATTTATAGTACAGTAAAACTTGTTCAAAATGGAATCGCATGGGGACAATTTTTTCCACATTAGACAAAATTCCGCATTATAAAAAAAAACAAAAATTATCAACCAATCTTAGATTATAGAGTACCGTACATGTCTTTTTACTTACCTTGGATTAATTGTAATTTCGCTGCCGTTGAGAAGTGAAGTGTACTATGTACGATCGATTTCGACGGTAACGCGCAAAAAGCAGTCCGTTTCGTCAGCGTTATAAATGTTTATTAGGCGCGTATCCTGAAATTAAAGTACGCAGTTTCGGTTTCCACTCACTAACTATACTTTCGTCCACATCCTTTGATTCCCCGCAAATTTCATTACACGCTGCATTGAGTCGTCTTTTAAAAATGTACAGCCAACCTGAAATCGTTATTCTCTAGGGATATAGCAACAGCTAGAGCATTGGTCCGGAATTTTGGAGATTTTTTTTTTCGTGTACTTGTTAAAACATTCCCACACTACTTTGTTTATTTCTTCATTTGTTTATTTTTATTGTTTTTTTATTTTCGGCTTTCCTCTTCATTTGATCACTTCCTTGCACCCATTCATGAATTATTTTTTCTTTGTGTTTTAAAATCTCATAAACGTTTGAATTTAGTAATTATTTCACATACTGAGAGATTGTTTTTCTGTATCTTCAATCACTTTCACTTTTTCGTTTGAAGACAATGATACATACGATTTAGCCATCTTTATTCCGGAAATTCAGAACGCTGCCTGTGAAAGATACGTTCACAATCGGTCTCAGATCCTAAACTATATTAAGATTTTACAGTGCACTGGTTATTTGTGAGACATATGTCACACGCCAAATATATATTAAACGAACCTGTATTTCGCATAACGGGTGTGCAGTGAAGCCGAATGAAAATTTCAGAAAGAAAATCTACTTCGACCGGTTGCAGTAATCATCCCTTATTGTTACTTCCCCTAACGGGAATTTAATGAAGTGGAAACTAATTTATTTCTCCCTCAATCTTTCCACCTTATAAACATTTGTTTCGTGAATTGTGTAGAAATATCATTCCGTTCCTGCGTTGGACAGATTCCGTTTTATACAAAATAAATACAAGTAAAATTGCTTTTAATTCGCCGGGACCAATAAATTTGTTCTCATTGGACAGATTTCCGCATTTTTCACGTTCCAGATTAAACAAGTTTTACTGTATTTTGATATATATTTTATGGGAAATGTTTTTTTTCTAAGCATTTTAATCGCATTCTAATGCACATAAGCTTAATATCTTATTTAAGCTATTAGCGTGAGATGGGAAACATTGTTGACAATTAATTCACATACTGGTTATGCACAGTGTCAGAACGAGGTCATCTACGCCTATCATTCTCTTCTCAAGGAAGCAGTTGCTGAGAACTTGGTTCGTTTCCCGGAAAGGTTACTTATTACGGACAACAATTCTGTCACTTACCTTTGACGTCAGTTGTCTGTCTAGAAAAAAGGTTTATCACACCTACAGGAGTAAAAGCAGCTTCCGGTGATTAAAGAAACCTACTTTTTTAAGTATTGAAATAAAAACGAATCAACTATGCCCAGCTAGATGAAATAAATAATTGTATATTGCAATATGAGGTTGGGAAGTGGTACTTACAGAATCGAGGAAAATGTTTAAAAACCGAGCGATAACGAGGTTTTTAATTTTTGAGATTCTGTAAAACACTTCACAAACGTGCGTTGTACATTATTTTTTGCGCGATGGTGTTTTCAAAATAATAAATAATAGTAAAATAATAACATCTTTGTTGCAAATATTTTCGTTCATTATAAACAATTGGCTGACCTTAGCAGTTTTGGCCAATGTATATATGTTAAATGCCGAAAATAATTATTGAGATTACAGCATACCTTGATATCAATCTCGCATAAAACTCCTCACTGCCCTATGTTGTGGCCCAAGAAGCGTGCATTATGATGTCACATTGTTGTCGCGCGGAATGTGTCAGTAATGTAGATGACTGTGAAAAAAAAAATCCTATTACCCTATCGCAGTGCCACCTACCGGGTCCAATTGTGAATCTAAATAACCCAGGAAACCACTCAAACATATACACATCATTTAATGAAAATTGGTCCAGTCGTTTAGGCAGTTTTTTAATTTTGGATTTCAAGTAAACTTCCACTTCTAATTGTCTGATTTCATTCATTTTTGGATAATGTCTACCTCGGTTTAATTTAATAGGATGTATACTGACTTTCGTTGCGAAACGTCGAAAATTGTGATTGCTAGAGCGATTTTAAATGTTCACATAATGTGAACTCCTACACATAATGGTTTTAGAGGGTTTTGTGAATCTAAATCATTCAGTAACCGACTCAAACAAACAAAAATTTTCATCAAAATCGGTGCAGTTTTTTAGACAGTTTTTAATTTCGGATTTCAAGTAAACCCCCACTTCTAATTGTCGGATACTTACCTCGGTTTATTTCAATAAGATATACTGAGTTTCGTTGGGAAACATCGAAATTTGTGATCGCTAGAGCGATATTTAATTTTTCACTTCAGATGAAATCCTACATCTAATGTTTTTGGAGGGTTCAATTATGAATCTAACCCGCTCAAACACGCATAAAAAAGTCTTCAAAAGAGGCCCAGTCGTATAGGCATTTTTAATTTCGGATTTCGAGTGAACTCCAACTTCTAACGGTCGGATTTCGCTGATTTTTTTATAATACATACCTCGGTTTATTTTAATAGGATATTCCGAGTTTTGTTGTGAAACATCGAAAATTGCGATCGCTAGAGCATTTTTTAAATGTTCGCTTCAGGTGGATTCCTATACCTAATGATTTTAGAACATAGGTCTAATAGATAACGGCTAAACACTCGCTTCATCTGAAACCCTGAATATACAAATTTTCACGAAGTTCGGTTGAACAGTTTCGAAGTCTATAAAGGACAGACTGACATACATTCGTTTATATATGTATACTGTATATCGATGTTCATTACACCACAAACCCTGTTAAATTTCATCGCAATGCATCATGCTATTAAGAAGAACTTTAAAAGTGAAAACATAAAATGGGATGAATACTGTCATTTTCTAGCCTACTACCGGTATGAATTATGAAAAGTATAACAATCACATTAAGTACTCAAAATGGTAACTTTTACAGGAATACACATGGCCAAACTCAGAGTTGGTTCTTCCAGTGTTACGAGCTGGATAGAATTAATAAATTGCATTAGTACATTCCTATTTCTTCTCTGGCAGTTATCGGAATATCTAGCTGTGTAGACAATATCTTTAATAAATCCCCAATGGAAATATTGTATTAGTGAAAGGTCAGGAGATCGAGCAGGTTAATTAATTCGCCCCCCCCCCCGGCACCAACCCACCTACCGGGCTATTTTTTATTCCATAACACACACACACACACAAAGTGTTATGTGCTGGCATCCATCGTACCGGTATCGTATGACCTGGCTGTTTTTTTTTTTTAAATATGGCCTCCAGATTTCCAGAATTGACTTTTTATGAAGTTGGCGTACTCCCCACCATATTTGTTACCATTAAAGAAACATGGCCCATTAATCACATTACCAACCATTCCGAACTAGAAGTTGTCTCTCGTTGAACGTTGATGTTCCTTCTGTCTGAGCCATCATGATTTCTCGACTGCCCAATAACGCATTTTTTATATTCACTTGTACGTTATGTGAGAATCTTTAAAAAGTTAACCTGTAAAAATAAGGAGGTAATTTTGAAAATCTTTTGTCATAAAGTAAGGAATAAACAGCATAAACATCGAAGGAGTTAATGCGTTCTATATTAATGTATAGTATTTTCTTGTTGATGAAAAATTATGTTCGTATTACCCCTGAAACATAATCACCAAACAAAAATTTAGAAATCGTCGCGTTTCGGTAGCTAAGGTATCATTATCAAGTCTGAATACTGAAGTAAATGAAAAACAAGTTGGAATTGTGTTAAAACAAAACAGTTTGCTATCCAAAACGCGCCGACTATTTTAACCCTTAAATTGGCAAAACACAAATTTCTTCTGTTAGTTATTTGAATGTGGCGGACCGGAGTGAAAATGGAATATTGTGAAACTGTTGTTATTATTATGTATATTGTATAATTGGGCACACATTTAAGTGGTTTATTTTTGTTCTTTTTTCTGATTTATTTAAAGTATTAAATTAATTAAACCAACTGACGTATCCAAAAGGATAGATTACGAATTTCTTCTTATATCTTGTAAGCCCATATTTCCTTTAACAGAGATTTAGGCGCTCTCCCCCTACAGGGAAGAATTTGAACCATACTAACTTAGTTACACTTGTTTTCGTATAGATGTCATTTGAGTGGTCCGTGGTCAGCGTTCCGCCTAATACTGACATCTAGGAAACCAAGGGAGCACTAGGGCGGGAAAATTAGGTAAATTTTGCTTAGATGCCTTTTCATTCAGGCTTAAGGGTCTTTTATGAGCCTGAAAATCTTCAGACTCGGGACCCACGGCTTAAAGTCCCTCCCGGAGGACTTGCCCCTTGGATTTTTCCATCCTAAAAAAATCCATCGACCCCGGCCGGGTTTGAACCCGCGACCCTCGGGACCAGAGTCAAGGAGCATAACCACTAGTCCACCGCGGCCGATACGTTACGAATTTAAGGGTTAAAATTATTGTTTGGTGATTGGGTTTTAGGTGATTTTATTTTCAATTTACATTCCACTTCTGTAGACAACGATACGTACGCTATAGCTAAAATTGCATGTGTATAGGGAAGAGTATAGGATCAGTGTAAATTTGACGGTTCGTGTGATGATTGTTTGAATGGTGTACGACGATGAAGTGAAGGCGAAGCCGAATGTTGTCACATAGCTTTGTCCTGTTGATAACCACCAAGGTGACCGAGATGTTTAACCTTCTACGATGGACTTCTTATAATTTCTCAACATACAGTATGTGCTATGTAGGAGTACAGTGGTTTGGAATTTAATACCAGTAATTAAATGTTATTAAACCTATAATACTAAACTAGACATTTTGAGCTATTTGATTTTATCTTGGGAATAATCTTATTGACATTGATGATTGCGACCTCGATATCTGATTCAGATTTTTTTTTAATTGTTAGATGTTTTAATTTAAAGTTAATGTTGTTGAGGTGAAGTTATAGATCTGCAAATTATACTAGTATTCCATCCATAGTAATTCCGCCCGAAGGCAGGTCCTTCACTGCAATCATAGCATTTTCATGCTATGCTTGCAGCTTTACTAGGGAATTGTAGGTGTGGTAGTTTCCCGTTGCTTTCCACACCGGTGAAGGATGATGATGATGAGAATGATAAGGATGATGATGGCCATATGATTTCGGGGACCGTTTGGGCCTTACAGTTTTCCTGACATTTGTCTTACAGGTTAGGAAAAACCCCTATAAAACCTCACCCAGAAAATCTGCCCCGACCGGGGATCGAACCCGGGCCCGCTGCATGACAAGGCAGCACGCTACCTCGAGACCACAGCGGTGGACATATACTAGTATTAATACTTGTAAAATCCATTGTAAATCGCCGTTGAGGATATGTAATAAAATGTTTCTTTTAATACCGCAGGTTGTCCTTTTGGACATTTCTGGTGTTCTCTCCTGGCATTTGGCGTAATTGTAACCCACTTCTGAAGTTGGGGCCCTTGGAAGGCGGGGTTACGTTGCCCCGATGATATGATGGGTGATGATGATGATGACAGTGGTGCGCCAGGAGAGTCCTTAATCCTAAGCTTAATCTAAGGTGAATGAATATGAATGATGGTGATTGCGATGGCCATATGATGTTCTGGGGCCGTTTGGGTCTTATAGTTTCCTCACATTTGTCCTACAGGTGAGGGAAAAACCCCTATAAAAACCTCACCCAGGAAATTGTCCCGACCGGCGATCGAACTCGGGCCTGCTGCGTGACAAGGTAGCACGCTACCTCGAGACCATAGCGGTGGACAAATGTTAACATAAAATATTAAATGAGTATCTGATATATCAATCGTCATCAACAAAATTATTTTCTGTTAAAAAAAGTAAACAAATTATTTTTAATTGAAGACGACTGGTATATCAGGTACTCATTTTATACTGATATTATAAATTCCATTATTTAAGAATAAAATTATTGTACTTATGATAAGTTCCTATTTATGTTCATCCGAAATACAAACTGATATATGTACTGATATAAATTGTAATCTCGGCTATATGGATCGCATATTCTCAGGAAAGAAAGGTAATTTGGACTCACGAATCACAGCAGTTAGTTTCTATGTAAAGGTTACAAAGAAAACTCCGCATCGACATGTTGATTCTTTTCCTGTATTGCGAGACTTTGGGTATATGATGTAACATGCGGTTAACATTTCGCCTGATATCTGATGAATACGATACCGTTACTTTAATATGTAATAACAGGTCTACTGCTCTGCTGTCTTATTGACTCTTGCAATCCTCCTGGTCTTGCATGCCTGTGTCTGCAGCTTTCTGAAATTCGGCCACGCAAATTACCGAGTGGTTGTATAATGGTGCAATTTTATTTTTTACTCCTAAGCGCATAGCACTCGACATACACCATTGATTTTTAACTTATTATTTGAATATTGTATGTATTTTCGTATCTACATTTAATATTTGGAAAGGTTATTTTACATTATTTGGAAGACAAGAGGATACAATGATTTTTAATTGTGATAAAAATAAAAGATATGCCTATTACATGTGAAAAAGCCATAACGTGACTTTCCATTATAAAATTAATAATAACTAAACTAATTAATTCTGTTGTTTATGTAATAGTAGGGTGAGTGCGCATTTCGCTAACCTCCTCCACTGATCCATATTCTCAGCCAACTGAACAAAAATTATATATTTGATATCCGGTTCCTTATGATTCATTCGAATGTTATACTCCTACCTACGCTTAAGTTATGTCTTCTTAATGGCCTTTCACCTAAATGTTTCGCAAAACAACATCAATCAGCTTGAGTTAATGTATGTATGTATGTATGTATGTATGTATGTATGTATGTATGTCGGTAGGTATGATTTAGGAATGTTTAAAATGGGGTAAATGTATTTATTGTTAGCGATGATGGTAAGAATGGAAAACAGTCAAAGTTCTTTGATTTCACAATTGTTTACACAAACGTTCCAGTATTCTTTATTGCTTTTTCACAATTTCACTCTATACGTATACACTCATAATTTTTAGCTAATAGTCTCTTCTTCATAGTTCATTTTAATTCAGTTCTTCACGCTCGTAGACGTTTTCACTTACAAAACTTTCTTGTTTGGGTCGTATTTCTATACTTTGACTGGTCCGCTAACATGACTGACTCTCGTGACCTGTTCTCGCGACTAGTCATAACCTCGCACTCTTTATATATGCGAGGGTAAGAATAATCTGGACTTCTCTCGAATTGAAGGCTCGAGAGGCAGATTATTCTAGAATCGATGTATTTGGAAAATTATTCCTCCAGAAAGCATTTCTGAAAAGGTCGTTTGGAAATTGCAAATTACCCGAATTCAACTCCTATTGCCTTAGAATGAGTCATGACATCGCACGCGAAATTCAAAGGCGGCAATTTTAGCAACGGATCAACAATGCGTCTCAATATGTATGTATGTAGGCCTTTGTCTGTATTAGAGATCGCTTACGGCAGCCCGAAATTTTTTGATTGAAACATAGAAATACGGGCCGAGCAGCTTGTAAATCACATCAAGCCTTATGGCTCGAGCCCCACGACCCGAAACCTTCTTTTGTGACTAAGCAGCAGCAGCTCTGCATGTGCATTGGCAGAAAGAGGAAGCATTCATAATTAAAGTAGGCGTACATTATGTGATTTGAGATATGTATTATTTTATTCCTGTTCATACTTGTCTACATCACGCTTCAGTGAATGTTTTATAGATTAGCTTCCTAACTGCAACACCAATTTACTACAGATTGTATTTGTTGTCTGGTACACAAAAACCAGTAATTTATTTTTAATATGACAAATTTTTCATTGAACTATTTTGTAAACACTATGTAAAATTCCATGTACAGTAATTATTAAATCTATAAGAATGTATTCTTCTTCTACTGGCATGCAGCTCTGATAGTTCAGCTATTGCCTCCTTGATGACAGCCCATTCTGGGAGGCTGTGGGCTAATCACCCTCAACTCTGAAACCAATCTGATTCAGAAACCTAATAAAAATAGATTACTCAATATAATTCTAAGTAAAATATTAGTAAATAGTGAAAATCAGCTTAAAAATAGTAAATTAAATAGTGGATGTTATGTAAATAAAGTCCACCGCTGTGGTCTCGAGGTAGCGTGCTGCCTTGTCATGCAGCGGGCCCGGGTTCGATCCCCGGTCGGGGCAGTTTTTCTGGGTGAGGTTTTTATCGGGGTTTTTCCTCACCTGTAAGACAAATGTCAGGAAAACGTTAAGGCCCAAACGGTCCCCAAAATCATATGGCAATCATCATCCTTATCATTATCATCATTATTATCATCCTTCACCGGTGTGGAAAGCAACGGGGAAACTACCACACCTACAATTCCCTAGTAAAGCAGCAAGAATAGCATGAAAGTGCTATGATTGCAGTGAAGGACCTTCCCTCGGGCAGAATTACTATGGATGTAAATAAAATATTTTTCTACGCATGAGAGAGTTTATTACATAATTATAATCTGAACTTAATTGTATGTAAAATACAAACAGTAAGTTTCTTGTTCTACTCGTATATATTATAACTATAAGATATGAGTATGATTACACAAAATATCTACCTACATTTAGGATTTCGTTTAAAATGTTTTCAATAGTAGTTACTAAAATAATAATAATAATAATAATAATAATAATAATAATAATAATAATATAATTGACCACTAAGTAGAAAAAATAAATAAAAAGGGAAAACTTCCAAATAGATGGATAGTACTGAGCTTATAATCTGAAAATAAAATCTTTGCATGATAGACAAGCTGAACATCCTATAAATTAAGGACAAGAAGAAGGGTAAGGTATGTCTCATGTTGAAAACCATATAGGGTAAACTGAGGTATCTCCATGATACAGTAAACTTGTGATACGGTCTTACATCTGTGGTTAGCAAGATATCTCCGATCATTCTTCATCTGTGTTTGTGTCCTTTGCATTGTAATGTCCCGTGCTATCTTTGGGGGTGGGCCCGATATCCTGATAATCATAGATATGCAGCTTGTCTATGAAAATATCACTGGTTTACCCGTATCACGAGCTTATCTTAGTTTACCCTATTTGCAACTTTTCTTGCTCAGCTGCAGTTTTATTTTACAGATGCGTGGACATATTTCTGGTTGTGTGGAAGAGGCCTTTTCCTTAACTCTGCCAGAATAAATAATACATTATTATTTTATTATTATTATTATTATTATTATTATTATTATTATTATTATTGTAATATCAAAACGTAGCTCTTTGGGTTGAACCAGTAAACTTTGTTTCTATTTGTAGTTTATTACATATCCACTAAATCTAATTTAAAATAATTATATTAACTAAGGGTAACAGAGTGGAACCCTTGATAGAGGTCCACTCCAGGGAGTAGGCGCCCCTGCCCTTTTGTGAGCTCCAGGTCCCACTCGCCCAGTGGGTAGTACCTGGGTAGGGCCCCGTCCACAGGGTTACGTGGGGAGAAGAGAAGTCCCCAAAGCCGTAGTGAAGGCAACTTCTCTAGGAGACGAACACTCCGAAATTCCAGTTCCCTGCCCTCCAGGAAGAGGGGTTTGGCTAGAGGCTGGTAACCTCTACTAGTAAAAAATAACTTACTCATAAACTTCAGCAGAAGAAAAGCCGGATTGATAAACCTTATGACGACCACAGCAAGAAAAAGTATAAAAAGAGTTTTGGAATACATGACCAGCTTAAAATAGCGACTTGGAATGTCAGAGGCTTGGGAAGCAAAGAATTTGAACTAACAAAAGAAATGAAAAATAAAAGTATAAATATATTAGCTGCCTCAGAAACAAAGAAAAAATTGAAAGGATCACAAATGATAAATGATATGATGATGTTTTACAGTGGAGTAAGTCAGAAAGAAAGAGCGAAAGCAGGAGTGGCGATATTTGTGGATAAGAAATGGGGATCCAAAATAGACACGTATAATTGTATTAACGAAAGAATAATGACAATGCGATTTAAGCATAATAGAGGACATATGACAATTATAGCAATATATGCACCGGAGGAAGGGAGAGATGAAGAAACAAAAACATTTTATACTACTCTACAAAAGGAAATAAATAGATAAACAAGAACGACATAATAATATTATTAGGAGACTTTAATGCTAGAGTGGGGAATCAACCAGTGGCAAATGTAATTGGGATCCATGGAGAAATGTTATAAATAAAAATGGACAAGAATTAAAACAATTTGCAATTTTTAATGATTTTAAAATAACAAATACATTTTATAAGAAAAAAGATATTCACAAATACACATGGTCAGCACGAGGTTTTCGTTCACTGATAGATTATGTGTTAATCAATAAGAAAGCATCATCATTATTAACAGATACGAGAGTATTTAGAGGAAGTGACATCTATTCAGATCACTATTTAGTAATCTCAAAAATAAATATATTAGCGAGATGGAAGAAAACTAAAAACAAATATAGAAATAAAGAGACCACATTCAAAGTACATTATTACAAGATAAAGTATACAAAATCTGTATCAGAATAGGCTAAATGAACAATTAATATTAAAACCTACTTCCGAAGAAATAAACCGAGAATGGGATAATATAAAAGAAAGCATTGATAAAGCAGCATATGAGGCATTAGGAACAAAATATAAAATATATAACAAGAAGGGTTTAAGAATATGGAATGAAGAATTAGAGAGGATAATAAAAGATAAAAAAGAGGCTTATCACAAATATTTACAGAATAGAACACCAGAATTAAGAGCTGATTACAAACATAAAAGTGCAATAGCCAAAAGAGAAATTAAAAAAGCACACAAAGTCAGTTGGGATAGATATATAAGCAGACTAGAATACGATATACATGGGCAGCAAAAAATAGCCTATAAAGTAATGAAACAACTAAATAAACAAGAAAATTATACAATACAGATCAATGCAATTGAGGAGAAACAATGGGAAGAACATTATAAAAAACTGTGGTATAATGAAAATAAAATAACTAAAGATAACATATATGAGTGTGAGATGGGAATAGATATGATAACAATGGAAGAATTAGAAGAAGTACTGAAAACAACAAAGAACAGAAAGGCAGCTGGAATAGACGGATTAATATGGAATTAATAAAATATGGAGGAATTTTTTTAAAACTGAGATTATTACATTTTTTAAATTTATGTTGGAAACAAGCAACAAAACCAGAAACCTGGACAACAGCAATAGTACAATCTATTTTTAAGAAAGGAGAACGTAACGACTGCAACAACTACAGAGGAATAAACATTTTAACTGCAGGATATAAAATATACTCAAGAATCTTAACATTTAGGTTAAAAAAAATAACAGAGGTAATGTTAACAGAAGAACAAAGTGGATTCAGACCAGGGCGTTCATGTATGGATAATATATTTACGATAAAAGAATTTATAAACAAAAGAAGAGAATATAAATATGGAAACACACATAGCTTTTTTTCATTTTGTCAAGGCATTTGATAAAGTAGACAGAGGAAAACTCTGGACAATTTTAAAAGAAAAAGGAATTCCGAAACACTTAATAGCAGCTATAAAGAGTTTGTACTGGAACACAAATTTTGTTATAAAAACTAGAAATGAAGTAAGTAAAAATAAAATTCATACTAATCAAGGAGTTAAACAAGGATGCAGTATCTCTCCAGTTTTGTTTAACCTATACATCAATGATATAATAAAAAAATGGAACGAAGAAACAAATAAAGGAATAAAATTAGATAAAAACACACTACTTGAAAACATTATTATATGCTGATGACCAGGTAATAATAGCAAATACAGAAGACGAACTTCAGAGGAATATTTTTAAACTACATAATATATGTGAACAATATAATCTCAAAATATCCATAGAAAAAACTAAGGTAATGGCATTCCAAGGGAAAAATCAAATCAGATCGAAAATAGTAATAGGAAACAAAATCATAGAACAGGTGTAACCATCTCAATTATCTAGGATGTGACATTTCATTTAATTATGATAATGATATAAATAATAAAATAGCAAAATTCCAGGGAATATGTGGTACGATAAAACAAACACTAAATAACAAAACAACAAGAGAGACCCAACTGAAATTTCATAAAATGTTGGCAGTACCGGTACTGCTGTATGGTTCAGAAGCCTGGATACATAAAAAACAAGACCTAAGTAGGATAACGGCGGCAGAAATGAAATTTTTGAGATCTGTTAAAGGGTGCACTAAGGAAGACAGAATCAAGAACACAGAAATAAGACAGGAACTTGAAATATTTGCAATAACTGATAAAATGGATACATATAGACAAAAATGGAAGCAACACATAGACAGAATGAATGAAGATAGATATCCAAAACAAATAACAAAATACAAACCTAAAGGCACCCGAGATGTGGGCAGACCTAGAAAGAGATGGGCTGAAGTCGGAACGGGTCAA
The DNA here is from genome assembly GCA_030220185.1 of Diploptera punctata. Lineage (NCBI taxonomy): Eukaryota > Metazoa > Arthropoda > Insecta > Blattodea > Blaberidae > Diploptera > Diploptera punctata. Next base: position 800,722 of record JASPKZ010006047.1, read on the forward strand.
CAGACCTAGTCCATGAATGAAGATGATGATGATGATGAACTAATGACGTTATGAGCATTAATTAAAATGTAATTATACATAATATTCGCCTTGACGACGCGACGTAGGAAACTATGTAAAAATAAAGTCAAATTCATCGGGATTTGGACATGGTGCTTTCCAAATATCAGGCAGTACATTATGAGAAAAGAAGTTGTCTTAGTTTTATTGGAAGTTGGTGTGAAATACCGAAATATTTTTTTGGAATATTTCCAGATTGTAGCCTTTCTACAAATGAAGAGTGATGTAAATAATTCTGAAATAACTCATTTGGTGCAGAGATTTTTCTTTTTACAGCATTGCTCTATAAATACACACATAAGTTGGTGTCATTTCGTCTTGAGTGTGTTCTAATTCCGATTTCACACAGCATCAAGCAACTTAGGATATAGTGCAATATTTAAAAAAATGTAAAGTGATCCCACAGTAGGGCTTAGGAGGCCCTTGGTTAATAGGAGGTTAAGGCTCCCACCTTTCTAGTCAGTTGGCACGAGAAGTCAGCCCTGCGTTTTTATCTCATATCAGTATTGTATAATAATTCAGTAGTAGCTCATAATGACAGAATACCTAATACTTGTACATTATAAAGAATATGAAATTTGACCGATTAATAAATTCATCATATCCATCATCTTCTTCAAGGTATGGGTCTATTGACCCGTTCCGCTCCCCGAAGCACAATATGCTACATGTCGTCATTCCAACGTCGTTTTGGTCTTCCTACATTTCTTCGGCCTTGAGGTTTATAATGAAGCATCTGTTTTGATGACTATTTAAATCATGCCCCAAATGGGAGTCAGTGATCAATCACATTTCAATGATTTTTTATTACAACCAATCACAGTCTTTGTTTCGCCTCGAATTTATCAACTGAAGTCTGTCATATTAAAGAAAGCTCCTCCTTTTTAACATTCTGATTAGGTCATAGCATTCTTTTGCAGTGACTGACTCTTTAAGAAATACGGCTACCAGATTGTATATATAGTGCATGAAAGTCAGCAGATAGCGCATGTGGGAGATAATATAAAAACATTTGTAGCAATTGATTATGCCACAAAATAAAATAAACCACTGTTTTCACTTTCTTATACAAATTATTTTCCAGAAAACGACGTTGCAGAAAAATATAATTGACATGTTTACATCATAGGACATCAGAAATTAATTAATAGCTATAATGTTGGTTATAAATTTCTCCACATTCTTACAATATTGCGATCCTTTGGCAATAAATAAATATTATCTGGTTGCAGTGATGAACAAATGAAGCGTACCAATCGTTTCTCATTTGTTTTCCAACATCACCGTTAAAATTAAATATATACATATTTTAAAATAACTATAGTTAAATAATGATTTGTGAGTAAACAGCTTAATTGTATTCGTTAAATAGTCCTAACAAATGCCACTCTTGATTTGCAAAACTCTAGATAAATTGGAAATCACACATGGCGTTACTTATGACAATTTTTTTTTTAATGCCACCTGTTTGTCATCCCACATTTCAGGTACTCTCTCCTGGTATTGGCGTATTGTAACCCACTTCTGAGGTTGGGGCGCCTGGAATGCGGGGTTACGCTGCCCTAATGATATGATGGGTGATGACGATGGGTAATGATGCGCCAGGAGAGGCCTTAAACCTAAACTTAATCTATTGAGTTGAATATGATAATAATGATAATGATGTTCGGGGACCGTTTGGGTCTTAAAGTATCCTGACATTTGGCTTACAGGTGAGGAAAAAACCTGAAAAAAACCTTACCCAGGAAACTTGTCCCATGCAGGGACCGAACCCGGACTCGCTGCGTGACAAGGCAGCATGCTACCTCGAGGCCACAGCGGTGGACATAATAAAATCTTATACTCGTATATGTTATATTTATACATTTATTAGATTCGGTCTTATAAATGATAAAGACTGTACATAAACCTTATAAGTATAAAGGATATATTTGGCCGATTAATAATCTTATATGTTATATATATGCAATTATTATTCTTCAATTTGAACTTCTTTCTCTCATCTTTTTCCCCCATGCAGGTAGGACTGAACTCGTGCTAGACCGGTATCGGGAGTGTGACTATTCATCCCAGTGACCCCGAAAACTATGACACTAATAAAGGTCCTTTATGATTATTTATACTTTTCACACATTCTCATCCAGTTAGGGATACTATAAGGCATACGCTATTAGAAGACATCGGGCGGAGTTATGCGTGGCTAGTGCATTTCGTCCAGCCTATTATAATCGAGCTTTGTTGTACAGTTGGCGCTGTAACCACGACATATCGTCTCTCTTTCCCTCTTACATACCGATATCTGGCAATGGCGAATGAAGAGTGAAGCAGGATTGGCTTACCACATATGTCTTCTAATAGCGTGCCTGGTATAGGGATAAAACGTGGACTTAAATGTCATCGGGACTATGATCAATGAGTTTAGCAACCCCGAAAACTATGGATTCGTCATTAATCTCGTTCACTTTTTGAAATGTTGTTTTTATCCCCTTCTCATCCTCACAAACCCCATTAGGGATGCTTGGACTCAAATTGTCATCAGGTCTGTGACCAATGAGCTTAGCGACTTTGAAAACTATAGATTAGGCACTAAACATGATAATTTTATACATATATTTTTAACCCCTCCTCGCCTTTTAGGGGTGATAATGGTCAAATTTTGGCTTAGGTGTTATCTATACTGTCTCCAATCTGCTTAGGGATCCCAAAAACTATGGATTGTTCACTAATTTCTTTCACTGTTGTCAATTTATTTTCACCTTTTCTCATCCTCTTACTCCCCTTTGGGGTGTTAGTGGTGTAACCTGGTCTTAAATGTTATCAAAACTGTGACCTATCAGTATAGCGATCCCGGAAACTATGGATTCGACACTAATCCCAGTCACTTTATGAAATTTTATTTTGCACCCCTTCTCACCTCATTCCGCTTAGGGGTGCTTAAATTTAATCGAGTGTGTCGACAATGTATCAAGAGATCTCGAAAACAATAGTTTCTGCTCTAACCTCGTTAATTTTGGACGTTTTATTTTTCGCTCTTTCTCACTTCTTAATTCATCCCCTTAGGGGGGCACTAATGTCAAACATTGGCTTAAATATCATCTGGAGTGTCACCAATTAGCTCAGTGATCCCGAAAACTATTCGATCATTTGTCATTTTATTTTTTACTCCTCACCCCTTCACCAGTCTTCGAGTGATAGGTGTCAAATTTGGTTTCAAATGAACCGCGACTGTTACCATTGGGGTTAGCGACTCCGAAATATATAAATTTGACACTAATAACTTTTTTAATTTTATTTTTATATGTCTCTCCCACCACCTCACTCTTCTTTAGGGTTCTGGAAATATCTAATCACTCATAGAAACGCTTCCAGAGTGCAGTTATATACGTACCGAGTTCGTTTAAAATTGCTTCAGGTTATCTAGAGTTATTATGGAACATATCACATATGTTGGTAGTGTAGCATACAGATGGAATTTATTTAATTGAACTTCCAAATGTTTAAACAAAATGTATTTATTTTACAGTATTTCAACGTGTTTACACAAATAATTTGTTATATTCTTTCAGAATTTATTTTATCGCTCAGTTCTTCTCACTCGCTGAAATTTTCACTAAACACATATACTTGACTTCACGTTTAGGTCACTTTTACTCAACCACACTTTGAACACGGTTCTTACACCTTCCTATATATGCGAGGATAGGAACATTCTGATTTCCCAGTGTATATTCCTCTCGAACGGAAGACTCGGGAGACAGATGTTTCCAGAATGAAGGTATAGACGCTTATGGAAACTTCTCCACTGGCTCACTGATTCGTGAGTTTCCAGCTCATGAATCTTCCTTTACCAATACAAGGCGAGATCTGTTCTTCGTCGCCGTTTTTTTTTTCTCTCTCTCTCTCTCTCTCTCTCTCTCTCTCTCTCTCTCTCTCTCTCTCTCTCTCTCTCTCTCTCAACCTCCCTCTTACCCCATAGGGATGCCAGGAGTATTTTACAGCTTGCAGCCACTATGCGTACCATTTGGTTGTAATTGGTGCAGACGTTATATATATATATAATCTGAAGTCACATATTTTATTATTCTTACATCATTCTCTTCTTTCTTTCCCAAGTATTGTTTCTGATTTATTTCAAGGAAACGCTTATGTTTTAAATAGCTTCTATTTTTTTATATTTTTAACACTCGTCCAACGTCTATTTGTTTGGTTTATTTTTTTACTAAATAGTTTCAATTGTTTTTCTCTATAACTACATGCTCATTGATTCTATTTTATTTAGTTTTAATGTATATAAATATGTATATAACAGAAGAACTTTTTGTTAAACAAATATTTGTGATATTGCGCCCTATTTCAAATAGGCCTAAATAGGCCTATTAATCTTATAATTTGGCTTAGGTTTCAGCTTATGATACTCTAATTCAGAAGATCCTGAGTTCAAATCCCAGTGTCGACGAATCTGATTGATTTTCCTCGGTCGTCAAGGTAAATAATTAGATGAAAAATTATTATGAATGACTAATTTCTTAATTATCATTTCACAAGATTAAATGATTTAATATAGGTTACAATGCAGAGAACATGCGTAATAGACCTACACGGCCTAATAGTAGCTGTACTGTATATCAGAAATGCAAATATGTTAAAGAAAATCTGCATATAAAATTGAAATAAAAAAATATAATACATTCATGGATGGTATTCTTATTTTTTAGAGCTAGAGAAGTTGCCATTGAAACTAAGGTGTGAGCATTTGTATATGTTACATTTTTATAACCTAGTTAGTGTTGAAAAGTATTAATTATCTGATTTCATAATATCAATGAAGTATTAATTCAGTCATCAATCATCTATTGTATGATGATTAATTATCCTAATGATAAAAATTCAATTATGATAAGGAAACTTCTTTATATAATTTGCCGCAACCATTTTTCTAATCAGTTGTGAAATTTAAGAGCTTGTCGGTTTAATTTTAGTGTAGTGCACATAACTCATAGTTAATTTATTTAAACACTTTATTGGAGAATCAGTTTGTTGCAGTACATTAACGGCAGCCATTACAGTTTCATATCCAAAAACTTGCAATAATATAGACTTATCCCATAGAGGTATTAAATTCTTATACTTATTTTTTTATTTTTATGTTTTACTTTTTATTGCAATAAGTGGTGTGTGTGCGTGCGTGCGTGCTTCGGGTCCTCAGGGTGCGGATACACAGTGTCCATGTTGTCCAGTTATAATTTACACACCAGTTTGTCAAACAACACTACATAGGTGATATATAAGGTTAACTGTAGGCCTTCTTGTGTACAGACATGAATATAGGCCTAGGTTGTGTGTATGCGAATGTAGGGCCTATTTGTGTAGTGTGTGTTTTATGAGGGATGATGAAGAGAAGGGAGAAGATAAAACCAATGCGACACATAACCTAGGTTTGTCGAAAAGCACCAAGGGTCCACCAGGATTAACGTCCCATCCGATCCGCCAATACTATACCATGCCTTCTGAACATATTGCCGCTCTATTTTAATGACATATTAAAATTAAGTTTTGAGAAAATAGCTTTTAAATAGCCTATTTAGTTTTCATCGCCTAATAATAGGAACTGATTATGGAAAATTAATTGTTTGCGTAACCTAATAGCCTATGTATAATTCTAATGTTTAAGACTGCTTAAATAAATTATTGTAACTAGATTATCCATTATTGGCAAGGGATCTTAGAAATTAAATATTTCACTTTTTAAGATGTTTTAGAATAGAAATAGTACATATTGGCCCGTATGAATAAAGTGGAGCAAATGCTTTTACTTCACTATTTTGAAGCATGCGGTGACGCATCGAGGAAAAAAGCATCTGCTTCCATGGAAGAAACACAAGCTCGACCTTGAAGCATGTGCTTCAAGATTAGAAAAACTGTATGAATAAAGTTCACCTTTTGCTTCTTTTAAGAAGCACATGCTTCAACAAATTTAAGTCTGGTCGATAGCAGACTCATCATCACAAAATACAGACTTGGCTCAACTAGTAGTCCCCGTACACCGTAAAAAGTGTTATAAACCACCTCGGTGTCCTCATTATAGAGATTCAACGAGGAAAATGTTAAATGGATTGCTGCCTACTTTTTGCCAGAAACAGAAGAAAGAAGAGGTGATGCGCTATTCTCTGAAGAATGAAGGCATTTTTTGGTTCATGGCCGATCCAGGGTTTCAAACTGGTGCAGGAGAATAGATAGGCGTTCATCAATATTGGTGATTCAGGCAATGATGATGAAGATACAACGAAGCAGAAGAAAATTTCACTGAAGGGAAAATTATAAGAGAAGGACGCGAAAAAAGATTGGTTTGTTCCTTCTGTTCATACCTGTCTTTTCTTCAGCCTAGTTTTCATATGGCTGTAGGACCCGACATGCTAACCACATGTCACTCCTACACATGCTTATAATCGTCTACCTCTGTGATTAACACATGTGGATGTGTGACTAGCAGCCGACTGGTAGGCCAAGGACCTTCTAGGCCTGTCGCGCTTGGAGTTCTAGTTTTCATATTGTTAATTTTCTTTAGCAACTGGTTTGAATTTATCGGCGTGCCAAAATTACGTTTAAATAATTTAATTATTTCCTGAATTGCTTACATGTTTTCCTTCTTTTTTCTTCCAGAATTTGCGACAATTTTGTAATAATTGTGGATTTTTCCATGAGCAGTAACTAAAAATACCATTGTATTTTTTACAGACTTTGAACTATTTCTTGCATCCGAAACAGAAAAGGCCATTTTTACAAACCGCACAACATGTATAGTTTTGACTGCACTGAGAGAGCAGAAATAAAAGTAGCGTGGTTATGATCTGTTTTGGTTGAAAATTGTGGAGTCAGCACAAATACTTTGCTTTCAAAGAATGAAAACATAAACAAGCGAAAGAATTCTGATGATTCATTTACGAAACGCGCGGCTGCTCGGCTGGGAAGCACATACTTCTTATTTAGAAGGAAAAGGTAGAAGTGTAAGGTAAAGGTTATTCATATTATTCAAAGCACATGCTTATACTTCTGCCTTTTACTTCCAAGCAAATATTTCTACCTCTACCTTGTGCTCACAAGCAAAACCTCCAGTTTTATTCATACGGCCCATTATGCCCTGCATTATAATCCTTTAGGATATTTAAAAACAAATTTTGTACCTGTTGTGGCAGTCGTCTTCAACAAATTATATTTGTATAAAATATTCAGCTAGACCTTTCGGAATCTGTTCCATTTTCAAAGCTACTCATTCGGTATTGGTTGTGTTTAACGAATATATTGTATAGGCTATTGGATTGATCTTGTAGGGCGTGTTCTCGTTCAACAGGTTATCATTTCTTGTTTGCTTCATAATTTCTATTTCTTTTAAGATGTTTATTTTTCTGTTATAATTTTTTCTATGCATTATTGAGAGGGTATTTTCTATTGTGTTGAACTGATGACCTGTGTTTGTAATATGCTTAGCGAAACTTGATTTGCCTTCATTTTTTATGAAATCAGTGAAATGCTCGTTATATCTTATTTTAATGTTTCTGGTTGTATGCCCTATATTAAAAAATGATGGAGGTAAATCATGTTTCACTAAGCATATTATAAATACAGGTCATCAGTTCAACACAATGAAAACACCCTCTCAATAATACACAGAAAATGATAACAGAAAAATTAACATCTTAGAAGAAATAGAAATTATGAAGCAAGCAAGAAACGATAAACTGCTGAGCGAGAACACGCCCTACTAGATCAACCCAATATACAATATATTCGTTAAACACAACCAGTGCCCACTGAACAGCTTTGAAAATAGAACCAATTCCGAAAGGCCTAGCTGAATATTTTAGACAAATCTAATTTGTTGAGGACGACTGCCACAACAGGTACAAATTTTATTGTTTTTAAATAGTAACAATGACCTCAACGCTGCAAAATGTTTCTTAAAAATCCGTTAGGAAAAAAGAAGTGTTGGCCGACCTATGAAGAGATGGCGTGACCAGTTTTAAGCCGGAATAGGCCAAAAGGCCTAAATTTTTATGTCGATGATGATTACATATTATTTTTGGGGAGGAGTTTGGAATTTAATCCAAGCACCTCGTGCACAATCTATCGATTAAAATTGTACACAAATCACTTTACCTAACTACAAGATTGAAAATGTTGCAATTAAAATTTCCACCGTCGCCGCTTTTGAATCTTAAACTGCTAATGAGGAAGCAAGCATACTACCATCTGAGCTAACACCGGGGACTTGCAAGATGAGTCTTCGATGTTTTTAAGTATTCGAATGCTTCAAGAGCTGGATGTAAAAAAGTGCCTGAAGGTTTATACATATAATCGAAGTACTTAATGGTGTAATGTGTTATCCATCAATCGGTCAGAAGAAAAGTAATATAGTAGCATATTATGTAAGCCATGTCCATCTCTCTACTGTTAGTTAATTGTAGGAGTGCAGATGGCCAGAACATAATAGTGAACATGAAGATATACTGTATTCTCATTGTGTGGTTTATTTTATCCTACAAAAAAATAGTAATTTATAATACTTGATATTTACCAACTTTCTTAAGGGATATACACGCTATCTCATTGCATTTTATTAGAGTCTAAATTTTAGACTACTTTGTGAACTTTTCTAAACTGGAATTCTCGGGGAGGATGCAACAAAATAGAACAAGTGAGCTCAGTTAAATGCTGCAATTATCAAGGCACTCCACTTGTTCCTATCCTCATGATACTGTAGTTTATAATCTTCGATATCCTATTCCCTTAGACCATTCGAATATTATCCTCCCGCTGCACCTAGACTTTTTTTTTATTTTATTACATTATAATTTCAACCCGTGTTTACCATGGGCATATCACGGGGTATTTACAGTTATTTACATACATTTACATTTTGTCTTGCTGCAGTTTGATTGTTCAAGAGTTTATTCTTGAAGTGAGCGGAAGATGTTGGTGATGAAGTTCGTCACTGCGACGGTGTTGATGTGGAGCTGTAGTATCTGAGGTAGTTTGGATTGTTAGAACAGGATGCCGGTCTCTTGAGTACAGTGAACATTCTGTCAGAAGGTGCATTGTTGTCTGTGGTGGACTTTCGGGGCAGTTGCATAGGGGAGATGGTGACTTTTTGGTCCTGTGAAGATATGTCCTAATAGTCTTTTTCGCAAATGTTTTCCAATAAAATTACGAAAGGATTTTTACTTTCAATCATTCGATCTACATTACTTGCTAATCTCAGTATCCTAGAATGGATAATGCCGATATATATAGAACGACGATATAAATTACGAAGTTTCCTTTGGCGCTGTGGTCTTTAGAATTACACCTCTATCCATTCTAGCTTGTCTCGCTCGAGTCTTCATTCTTCATATTTTATTGCTGGGAATAATCATCTTTGGATCTTAAAGTAAGATATCATATTTGACACTTATAGTCTACCTACCACAGGCTGGGTTACTTAATGTTTCATAAATTTTAATTTTTAGATTCTTAGAAGTTAAAGGATATTTTATTTTACATATTGCACAGGATGGATGTAACTTAAATGACCACATTTTAGCTACAACGACGCTGGAAGGCCGCTGATGTCAAAAGCTTCGCAAAACAATAACAGTTCTTCTTCGCTTCATGGTCTAGGCAAAATACCTGTTACGCCCCACAGTTGTTCTGTCCATCTTTTCACTGGCCTTCCTACATTCCTTGACCTCATGGCTTGTAGTTAAATGCTGCTTTTGGTAATCTTGTTACGTTCATTCTTTCTACTTGTCTAAACCATTTTTCTCTATATCCTTTGATTTTTTCATTTAATGGATATAATTTAATGAATATATATATAACTCTGTTCTTATATCTTCTTTATTTAACCGATCCATTCTTGTGCAGCCTGTACCTAAACGAGTCGTCTAAGGCATCATACCTTGACACAGTACAATGGGATGAGCCCTGGCTCGGATCCTTATGGAGGAAGATATTTTCTCTTGGAATTTCGTTTAGTTCGGGACTGGTGCCCACATAGCTTCTGTGCATGAAGATTTTGGGTAGCCAAAATAATGGCCGGGGACCCGATACGCTGACCACGTGTTAACACTGCACTGACTAAGATTAGGTTCAGCCCAGTAAATAATACATATAGGTGTGAGTTCAGGTGTTGGCTGTCACGTCATGGAATTAGAATGGAATAGAATGTTACTAATATTTCATTGTAGAGAAATTCATGAAAAAGCTGGTTCTTATTTGATTAATGTTACATTGTGAAACATTTCGAGTTATCTTAATTGAAAAATCAGAGTAAAGCGTATTTAGCCTTAGGTAAAATGAAGAAGAAACTATTATCTGTAGAGAAGGAGTGGCGTTTATAATTTTGAAACTGTGGGTGGCTGGAGTTGAGTGGGAGTGAGTCGACTCATTCAAACGAACCACCTCACACACTTTTTTTGTCTCCTTCAAGGACGAACCCCAAACTTGCCTCCTAGAGACCTCCATTTTTGTTTTTCTTTTACCACACAAAGAGACACGTTGATACACTTAAATAAGCCATATGTAATTTTATGGTTTTAGGGCTATCACAGAATTTTACAACTTATTTGTTGTGAGATAATATATGATAGGCCATCAAGACTAAACTTAGTCATAAGAGCAGTAGAAATGGCATAAATGTAGACTTTTTTTTCTCGTACCGTAACCAAACATTTTAACGCACCATCCCTTTGGCGCAAAGCTAAGGTATAGAACACGCCCTGGTTCGAGACCCTATTGGGAAGATAGAATTTCGATTAGCGTATGGAGCCGGTATCTTCCCAGCATTATGAATTGGGATAGCTGCGATATATATCGGATCCAGATTTTTAAAAAAATATAAACACCTATAGTATACAGGTTCGTGAACCCGACATGCTGACCACATGTCAGCTCTATATTAGCTGGATGATTGTCATCTCAACGATTGGCACATAGATGCTAGGCCAGCAGCCAGCTGGTAAATCAAGTGTCTCCTTGGGATTTTGCACTCTGGAATTAGTTCTTAGAATTTAGGATACAAATTATGCATGTGTCATTGTGAAAAGCACGCCGTAGCGTAGTGGTTAAGGCACTGAGCTACAAGCCGGAGGGTCGAGGATTCAAGTCCCGTTGGGGTCAGAATTTTTAAACTGACCCAAACCCTCTGGCGGCACTATGGCCCTGGGGTCGACTCAGCCTCTAACGGAAATGAGTACCAGACGCTTGTTCTGGGGTAAAGGCGGCCGTCACGCAGGGCTGACAACCCGGCTGACATAAAAAGTGCCGATTGTCTAGAAAAAGTGGGAGCCTTAACCTCCTACTACCCCAAGGGCCTCCGGGTCTGTTGTGGGATCACTTTACTTTACTTTACTTAAGTATTTCGTAATAGAAAACCAATGGTTCGAATATTTCTAAAATTCGTTGTAAATCATAGTTGAGATTATGTAGTAAATTTTTAAAATATTAAAATAAGTACCCAATATCTAAGTAGTCCTCAACTAAAATTGATATCTGTTTAAAAATCGTCGTCAATTAGTTAAAATCTGTAGGCCTTTCAGAACATGTTCCATCTTCGGCATGTCATTGGGTACTCATGTTTCTGAAAAGCCTATACGATTTTAACTACTTGACGAGGTTTTTTTTTAACAGAAATCCATTTTAGTTGAGGACGATTGATATATTAGGTAGCCTTCTTATTTCAATATTTCAACATTTTACAATTCCATAATGCATCAATAGTCCTTCATTTTAGGAACATTTTACAATGGTCTGAATTCCATAATGCATGCATCAATAGTCCTTCATTTTAGGAACATTTTACAATGGTCTGAATTCCATAATGCATGCATCAATAGTCCTTCATTTTAGGAACATTTTACAATGGTCTGAATTCCATAATGCATGCATCAATAGTCCTTCATTTTAGGAACATTTTACAATGGTCTGAATTCCATAATGCATGCATCAATAGTCCTTCATTTTAGGAACATTTTACAATGGTCTGAATTCCATAATGCATGCATCAATAGTCCTTCATTTTAGGAACATTTTACAATGGTCTGAATTCCATAATGCATGCATCAATAGTCCTTCATTTTAGGAACATTTTACAATGGTCTGAATTCCATAATGCATGCATCAATAGTCCTTCATTTTAGGAACATTTTACAATGGTCTGAATTCCATAATGCATGCATCAATAGTCCTTCATTTTAGGAACATTTTACAATGGTCTGAATTCCATAATGCATGCATCAATAGTCTTCATTTTAGGAACATTTTACAATGGTCTGAATTCCATAATGCATGCATCAATAGTCCTTCATTTTAGGAACATTTTACAATGGTCTGAATTCCATAATGCATGCATCAATAGTCCTTCATTTTAGGAACATTTTACAATGGTCTGAATTCCATAATGCATGCATCAATAGTCCTTCATTTTAGGAACATTTTACAATGGTCTGAATTCCATAATGCATGCATCAATAGTCCTTCATTTTAGGAACATTTTACAATGGTCTGAATTCCATAATGCATGCATCAATAGTCCTTCATTTTAGGAACATTTTACAATGGTCTGAATTCCATAATGCATGCATCAATAGTCCTTCATTTTAGGAACATTTTACAATGGTCTGAATTCCATAATGCATGCATCAATAGTCCTTCATTTTAGGAAAAACTAAATTATTTAAATAGGTCCCGGTGGAATAACAGTTATATCTTCCCCTCATCATTCCGAAGTTCGCGAGTCCAAACCGGATCGGGTTCCATGTATTATTTTTCAGGAGATAGACATCCCAAGTATGAATTCTTTCGGAAAGGAAGGAAGGAAGGCTGAGAGTCCTGTGCCGCAAATTTATAGCAAATGAAATGATTCGATACTTTTAAAATTCCTGACGAAACATGATATCTTGGTTCAGATATAGTATATAGCTATGATTGGGATATACATAATAAATTAAACCGATATCAAATTATGTGTGGCACCATAAGAAGAACCCTCCGAAAGACTCGAAGAGAAACTGAGCTCAGGTTTTATAAAATTATGGCTGTTCCTGTTCTTTTATATGGATATGAATCGTGGGTGCTTACAAAAAAAGATATCTCACACATTCAAGCCACTGAAATTAAATTTTTAAGATCTGTAAAAGGATGTATTATACACGCATGGATAGATTACACAATTAATCAATAAGAAATGAACTGGAGATATTTTCAATAGTTGATAAACTAGAAGAGCACAAATACCAATGGAAAGAACATTTAGACAGAATGGACAATATAAGATTTACTCAAAAAGATCGACACCTACAAACCACATGGGAAAAGATCTTTGGGGCGGCCAAGGAAACGATGGACTTGAGACCGGAACAAGTCACATTTACCTAATCCTGGAAAGGATGAAGAAGAAGACGACGAAACACCGTTGAGGTTACTATGTAATATTTATAATATGAAAATAGAATGCCTGAGATCTCAGCCTTCCTCAGCTTTGGATTTGGGGTGTGGAGTACTTTCGAAGCAAATGCTTCATCTTCAGCTTGTAACTGTCGAAAGTACTCGACACCCTACATCCAAAGTTGAGGAAGACTGAGATCTCAGGTATTCTATTGTTATATTATAAATATTAAATAGCAAATGAAATAACATATAGCCGGGGGAAAATTATGCCTTTATCAGTTCTTCCACGTCCACATTTGATAATTTTTTGACAGTAATGATAAAGAACATTAAATACTACTTGTTTATTTATGATTTCTTGTACCGCCTGAAATTTGTATTTCTGACAGTTGGTTCGCTATCTCAAAGATAGTTCAGACCTGTTAAAATTTGCTCATTAAGTGTGAAAAGACGCCCACCTCCTACCCGCATCACGTGCTCTCTCAATGAAAGAACATAACTGATAAGTGAGTAGCAGTGTCTTACCTGTCAACCTATCCGACTATTACTGGACCGCATTAACTTTTTAGCCGGTGAGGGAAAGCAATGGCGCTAGTGGTGAAGATAGGGAAAGTTTCTCCTTCCACCGTTGGTTTAAGCGAATGACTGGGGAAGTGGTATAATCGGTGACAAAATAAAGTGGTAGAATTATTTCAAATAAGAGATGAAGTTAATTAAAGATCGTCGGAGTTTGCATGACTACGGATTTCTGGATAATATGACGTACAGAGAAATTAAATCGGCATTGCTTTCCAACTACTGTATGTCAGAATTAAATGTTTATACACTGTGAATATGGGGTCTAAATTTTACACTTGACATTGTCACTAGCAACTGACTATACACGACTAACGGAAAATAAATGCTGTCATTGCAACCTAAGACAAGGATCTACTACCTCCAACCCCTACTCATCCTTACCACATTATTTTAGTTGGCAGTTTTTCCGCATTAAAAGCTAACGTCGTCCAGTAATAGGGTTACGTAGGAGGCGCCATATGAAAGGCCCTGGTATAGACCTATAGTCCTCTATAATCCTTAAAATTTATAGATATTCTGTATACACTAAGGACAATTTTAAACTATATATATTTTATTTATTCCATCCATTAATGTGTACAGCCTATAAATAGGCAAAGAGCAAACAGTTAAGTACCATTTTCTCCTTTGTCAATATTTTGTTTGTTTGTTTGTTTTGTTTAGTAGCTATTGGCGAGCTTTAGTGTTATCAATAAAAATTGGAAACAGTTCTCCCGTTTTTAACTGCAAGGCAGTGTTCATGGAAAATCTCCGAGGTGCAAGAGTTATATTTTTTCCAGAAAAGCGTATGATGTACAAAGGCTATGTCCAAAAAATATGTTATTTTTAACTGCAAGGCACTAACATCCAGAGTCCAAATCTACAATTTAAAGCATAGGGAAGTAATACATGTGCATGTGTTAATCGCAGAGGTAGACGATCATCCTGCCAGTGTAGGGATGACACGTGGTCAGCATGTCGGGTCCACCAGCTGTTATAGCTGATTTTCTCAACTTGGAGCCGATACTTATAGCTACCCAAATTCTTCACGATGCTGGGTGCTAATTTAGAATACTATCACCTCCATCATCAGTCACACTTGAACATAAATATACATATTTTGTGAGATATAAAAATTTCTGATTCAATTCTGAATTTCGAACACTAGTTTTCATAATTATGAGCGCGATGATTTTTCAGGTAAGTTGTGGCCCGAATTTCCTGGCATTTGACGTGCAATTGAGGAACATCCTAAAAAATGCATCTTGAAAACTCGTCCGATTGTCATTTTTATTGACGCGCTGTTTGCGCGCGCGTATGTGTAATATTTAAGGTGGTCCAAAGTTAATATAACGTAAGTTTAGTACGATTTAGTGTGTTTTAATAATGTAAGGAATTTGCACCAATAATGTAAGGAATTTGCACCACGAATCGATATAAATTACATTAATATACTTTGATAATTTGCTTCCTAATTGCGACGCTTAAATGGATTAGATTATGGCTTGCATATTTAGCGACACATGTGACAAGTCTTTCAAGAAGCGTCTTACTAAAACAATTTTTGAGACCGAAAAAAAAAAAAGCAGTTGTGAGCACTGATGACTCGATAAACGGCGAAGTGAAATAAACAAACCGCCTGGGAAACATAACGGAGTACGGCTGCCCTGTTTGGAACTTCCACCATTTCATTATTTCCACAAATTTTGCTTAAAATAGTGCATAAGTAAAGGCACTTTCTGTTTCACCATTTTTATTCAACCAGTTACTAACTTGTAGGGAAAAAAAATGTTGCATGTAATTTTATCAATTCTCACAATTGTTTAAATGTGTGAAATAGTGAATAATTTTTTATAAGTAATGCCACGAGTGATTTCCAGATTATCGATAAATTCACGACTCATGAAATGAGGAGTGAATTTATCTACAGAATTTGGAAATCAGGAGTGGCATTAGTTAGCACTATTTAACAAATAAAATTAAGCTGTTTACTCACCAATCATTATTTAAGTATACGTAGTTATTTTAAAATATTTATATATTTAATGTAAACGGCGATGTTTGAAAACAAATCAGAAATGCGAGGTTATGTTCATTCACTGCTGCTTGATCATATTATTTATTGCGAAATAAGATCGCAATATTGTAAGAGTGCACCCAAGAGGAGATATAATGAAACACATCAAACTATATATCATAATCAACATTACGGGTTATTCATGTATTTTTTTAGTAAACAACTCAGTAAAATCAAGGAATCTTTTCATTATTTGCTGTATTCAATGTATTTGTTGGAGAAAAATAATGCTTTGTCCTGTTCAGAACATTAAAAAGGAGGAGCTTTCTTTATCACAAAATCAGGAGCTGATAAAGAGAAATCTATAAAGAGCGAGGTGAAACACGACTGTCATTGGTGTAAAACAGAATTCATTGAAACGTCATTGGTCATTGACTACCATTTGCGACATGAGTTAAATAGTCTATGAAAATAGCATTCTATGCTTTACCTTTTCACTGCAACATTATACTCAGTTACTGCGAGGCATTTTGTAAATACTATTTGATTTGAATTTGTATTATTATTGTACATTAAATACATTTATTTGTTTTTCTGTTTATTCTCATATAATGCTATGTACGGTATTGTGTTCATGTTCAGTGAATTCTGGCTTAAATGCTCCTGTTGTAATTCGTTAATTTCCTGTTGCTGGCAGAAAATAAACAAACATGTCAGATATTATAAAATATAACTAAACCAGATGATTTAGGAAATTATAAAATATTGTAACAGTAATATCCGATCAAAAATTAGAAGAAGAAAAAAGTTTTATGGCATATTTATTTGCCTTATATCTGTCTGTTTATTCCATTATAATTTTCAACATTAAGAAAATCTTATTTTTGATATTTGATAATTACCACTTGCATTGAACATTGGAGTCAACAATAGCAAGAGTTGAATTAGTGACAGTGCCAATTTTTTGCTTTTTTGGGGAGAGGGTCCTTCAATTGTTCTTATAAATGCTAAGACATTTAGACAACATATTTCCCCACGCGATTGTAGGCTTCTGCTTAATATTGACTTATTAATTCGTCCAAGCTAATAAATGCTGGATATTGAAATTTTACTATTAGGAAACATTGAATATAGACACCTTCAACTTTTTAATATGGTAGCCTGTTTATGTTATGTACGATATGTACACCCCTGACATAAACATTCCATTCTGACCCATGTCGGGGTTTTGAAGGTCTGACATCGTTAACAGTAACTCTTCTTCCTTCACAGAACTATTTCATACAGTCACAACTTTGTTTGAATCACATACCATAGTGTAGATCCAGATAATATTTGTAGGCTATACAGAAGATTGATTGACATATACCATACTTCTTAATTAAATATTCAGCTATTAACTGTGTGTTATGTATTCTTTAAACCCCTTTAGCTAGTTTGAAATTTAAAGTTTACCGGCAGAGCACTCTAATCTTTGTTATTTGACAAGAAGTAATAACATGCGATAGAAACGTGGTATCGAAACTACATGTAGTTGGTCCCGGTGTGCTAGTGATTATCATAGCCACCTCAGGTTCCAAGATTCACAAGTTTAAACTCTGCCGGCTATTGATGGATCTTTCATAGCGTAAAAATCCTGAATAAGGATTCCTTCAGAAGAGAACTAAAGCCGCGGATCCCGTGTCCTAAATTTATAGTAGGCCTACGTAAAATAGCCTCAGACCTGAAAAAAAATAGGTATCTATGCAAAATTTGTCGGCCCTTGAACGCCCATATTTTAATTGCGATACGGTACTAATTATTTTAGTTGTTAAAGAGCGTCGTTCTTTTTCATCATCCCGATAACAATTTGGGTTTAGGCCTAAATCCCCTCTGCGACTGTATTTGGAACTAGTCCTTCCATCTGCGGTGAAGTCCACTAATATATATCTATGTCAACTTGGATTGTAGTAGATGATTTTAAGAGGTAAAGCGATAGCCTGGAATCCGTAAAGCGTCATTAAATAAAAAAAATCTCAAGAAAATTGCAATAATATTCTCACATAAACTAAGATGCGAAATTATAATCCTGCGAATAACTTAGAATTAATTAACTTAACATAAAAAACTGTATCTACTTTTAGTATAAATTAATTAGTTTGATTCGAATGGTCACTCAATGTTCATTTTTCGTGTCATTACTGTATACACAATATAATTTATACATTTATTGGTGTTGTTTAAAGTTTTACGATTTAATAACATTTATGTATTATTTGTAAGTTATCTTTAAATCGCAGTCAATGATGGAACGAAGTATTTTCCACGCTTTCACATCAAAACATTACTTCGATGTCTTAAACACATTTTAAGAAATATATGTTGAAACAAAATAGTATTCGTTTATTGTAACTAGGATAATTTACTTGTATATAAAATAAATAATAATTTTAAAAAACTAAAACAGCACGCTTTATTAGAAAACCGAACTCAAAAATGACAATTTTAATTTCCACCACGTTTGGGATAAATTTAAAGTGGTCAACAAAAAAATCATCTCCAACACATATAGAATAAAACTAGAATTATCAACAAAAAGAAAATAATTTTACCATCAAAAGCGTGGGGTGCTCTATATAAATTAATATATTTGATAATAAACAGATATTGGTAAAAGTAAAGTCTCTATGAAGAACATGTAAAAATCATAAAAAGCACCCCACGCTTTTGATGGTAACATTTTCTTTTTGTTGATAATTCTAGTTTTATTCTATATGTGTTGGAGATGATTTTTTTTGTTGACCACTTTACATTTATCCCAAGCGTGGTGGAAATTAAAATTATTTGTCATTTTTGAGTTCGGTTTTCTAATAAAGCGTGCGGTTTTAGTTTTTTTTAAAACTATTGTTTATTTTTTTTATTTTTTAGTTTTAATGTTTTGCAGAATAAGATAAGAATGTAAATATCTTTAAATTCCATACTATTGTAGTATGAGCTAAAAGTATTACTCTTCTTAAAAAAAATCCTCCCCAGCCGGATTCGAACAAGCGACCTATGGATTAATGAAATTGTATACCACTAAGTTCACCGCTCTACCAATTGAGCTCTTACAACGATTGACTAAAAAGTCGACAAGTCCGTAACCTATTATACCAGTTTTAATTTTTTTGATTTTCTGATGATTCTGGCCAGGAATTTAGAAATAAAATATGAAATTATTGTAGTGTCACGGGTCCTTTACAAGTTAACAAAGTTTCAAGTCGATCCAATGTCTCTAAGTGGGTGAAAATCGTGTTTAAAGATTCCTTTACATAAATACAAAGGCACTTTTTTTATTTTCTGATGATTCTGGCCAGGATTTTAGAAAATGAATATGAAATTATTGTATTGTCACGGGTCCTTTACAAGTATACAAAGTTTCAAGTCGATCCTATGTTTCTAAGTGGGTGAAAATCGTGTTCAAAGATTCCGTTACGTAAATATAAAGACACTTTTTTTTCTGATGATTCTGGCCAGGATTTTAGAAAATAAATATGAAATTATTATATTGTCACGGGTCCTTTACAAGTATACAAAATTTCAAGTCGATCCAATTATTTTAAGTGGGTGAAAAACGCGTTGAAAGATTCAGTTACATAGGTAGATAGATACAGGTCAAGCTAATATAAAGCGTGTAAAATAGCAAAATCGTTCATTCATAGTTTTTACGGCAAAATCAGCATTAGACCTATCTACATTTCCTCTATTCTACTTTTCTCTTTTTGTCTGCAAACGATCAATTTATCTTTGTTATCGTTCGTCTTATATCATCTTCCTTGTGAATTTATTCCATCCACCTTTTTTCAAGTGCAATCCTCCAACAACCAATGGTCGAATCCTCTTCTTTGTCATTTCCATCCGCAATCTTCTTTTATCCATTGCCTGTTTCAAACGTTCCATTCTCCATGCCCATATTTCTAATACTTTGAGTTTCTCATCTTGTGTCTTAGTGTGTCTGTTTCATACATTGCCAAATTGCATAATTGTTCCTGTTAAAAGTGTTTTTACTCATTGATACTTTCTCTTTAACAACGACATATTATTAAAATTGCAATTTAAATCGTAATTATAAACTTATCATGGAATGATATGGAATTCATGATAAAAAGGTTGAAAAACACATATGAATCATGGGGTCTCACAATAAATTTACAAAAAACAGAATATTTGGCAATAAATAGCAATGAAGGAGATAACTAAATATTTGAGAATAATTGTGGATAACATTGAAGGTATAGATAGGCAAAGAGAACATAAATCATAGAATTGAATTGAGTAGCAAAATAATATCATCGTTAAATTCCATATGATGGGATAAGCATATTTGGAAAGACACAAAAATATATGGTAAAACATTGGTGGAATCTATTGCAATGTATGGAAGTGAGGTATGGACAATCAATAAGTACCTACAAGAATAGACTAATAGCTCTAGAAATGGATTTACGCAGAAGTGTCAGAAAGTCAAAATTAAAACATATCACAAATAAGGAAATTAGAAACATAATGGAAGCAGAAGAAAACATAGGCCTAATTGAAAGAATTGAGGAGAAGGAATTAAAGTGGTTAGGACATGTTTTAAGAATGGAAGATGAACGATGGCCGAAGCAACTATATAATGACAACCGACCAGAAAGAAGAAAAGAGGGAGACCAAAGTTAACATCGAAGGAAAACATGAAGATAGTAATGTAAGCAAGAGGGCTAACCATTGAAGATCGTAGGCTGTGGAGGTTTGGCATGGGAAGACTGCAGCAGCTGTAAAAACCCGAAGATAGATGAATTTACCATATTATTTCAGTTAAAGTCATATTGACAGATTGTGGAAGTTTTTCAACGAACTGATAAATAAATCCATCCGTTGAGTTTACGTTGAGTATATATATATATAGTAATTCTGCCTGAGGGCAGGCAAGTCTTCCACTGCAATCTAGCATTTTCATGCTATGCTTTGCTGCTTTACTTGGGAATTATAGGCGTGGTAGCTTCCCGTTGCTTTCCACGCCGGTGAGGGATGATGATGGCCGGATGATTTTTGGGGACCGTTGGGCCCTAAGCTTCCTGACATTTGTCTTACAGGTGAGGAAAAACCCTGAAAAAATCTCACCCAGGAGACTATTCCGACCGTGAATCGAACCCGAGCCTGCTGCATGATGAGGCAGCACGCTACCTCTAGACCACAGCGGTGGACTGTATATATATTTTTTTAGGAAATATGAAACATCCTTTTTGGCCAAAATTTTAAGGTGAATGTTTTCACGATCACCATACTTCGCATTTACTCTTTTTTTTTTATGGAAAGTGGTGGATTGGAATTTGTTTATCGCAAGTAGTTTAATTACTGAATCGTAATTTAATTTATTACAATTTAATATGGGTTGCATTTGCATAAGAGACATGAATTCTAACAACTTTAAAGTACATATCTTGTTATGATGCGATATATACATACAAGCAAAAAAGCAAAAAAGTAAACATAAAATGAAAGGTGAAAATATAGTTTTGAACAAAAATTCCAACCATATGCCATACACCTGATATTGAACAAGCCAATCCAGTTTTATTTTCAGTAAAATAATCGATACAATTAATTAATTGAAATTAACATAAAGCGATTTCACTACATGCCGTAGGACGACTTTGCGGTAGTAGGAGATAAAACACACCTTTGCAAACAGTCGGCACGTTAGCCTGGGTCCTACACTCATTTTAGTTAGAGGCTGAATCGACTCGTTAATCCTGGTGCACTAGTGGTCACCATGCTCGTATGTGCTTCAAATCCTGCCGTGGTCCACATATTTTATGGCATAATTCTGAACATTGCTTACTTCACAAGGAAAGGAAAGCCGTGGGTTCCGTAAGGTAAATAAATAGTGTGAACCTGGAGTATCTTACCTCATAAATATTTGTGTATCATTTAACAAGTTTCGATATGTTGTCCATACCATCGTCAGCTTTTCCAGATAGTCTTTTTTTTCAGTCTGGAAAAGCAGACAATGGTATGGACAACATATCGAAACATGTTAAATGATACACAAATATTTATGACTTAAATGCTCCAGATTCACATTATTTATTAAGAAGAACTTCAAAATGTTAGTTCCTATTGTAATTTATTAATAAATCTGTATTGTAAATTTACGGTACGTAAAAAAATACCTCAACCCTGAAATAAAAAGGCATCTGGGCAAAATTTGTCCAAATTTAAATTGCTTTGCTAATGTTCTAAGCTCAAGATGTCAATAAATAAAAATTCTGCATCAAATTCATGGTAATAGTGCTGCCAGAAGGTTTAGCCCCGATCGGAAGTCGAACCTCCGACTTACTGGATTGCAACGTGTATTTTGCGAAACTGATTACTGGAACTGAATGTATATTGTTTTATGTGTTGTTTAGTACAGGAGAGCGTTTACTAGTTTCACGACCGTGTGGTGATACAATTAAGCCAGCAGTGGAATTCCAGCAATTTGTTGACAATCTCGAGAACCACAAGTACATTACAGTTCAAGAGGATTGGGATGACGAAGTATGAATGGTTTCGCAGGAGAGCACTCGCACTTGGTGTTATGGGGCCATTACTCTCTCTAGCAGCTTTTGTGGCAGATTCAGTTACTTGTTCATGAGGTTTTCTTGCGTAACGTTAGAGTCGTAACCTCTCATGCAGGGTCATAGCACATACAGCATGGTTTTATTCATTTGTTTGCTTATACTATTTTTTTCTTCTGCGATCTTCTTTCTATTAAAAATACTCTTGTACATCTCAGGGTATGCCACGTGCAGTGTATTCCTTGCGCCGTTTCTTTTCTAAAAATTCACTGATTTTTATTTTAAATTAATGTTAGTTAAAGTAATTAACTGACTGCAAACAAATGCTGATTGCTTTTTAATGACTCTAAATCTTTTACAGTTTATCTTGCTAGATCATGGAATTCTCTTCCACCCTATACTAGAGATTGCATAACTTTACATTCTTTCAGAAACAAATTGAAAATAAATGTATTGACATAATCATCTCACTAATATTACTTTTTTAACAATTAATAATTTTTTCATTGTTTAATAAAAATGGTATTGAGATTTGTTAATATATTTACCTAATGTCTTACATATAGGGGCCTAAGCGATAAATTAATTCATTAGAGTTTATTACTTTCTTTGTATTTTTTTTTCTTTTCTATTTATGTATAGTGGATTCGAGCTGTTATTCCTTTGTGTATTCTTTCATTAGTTTAATTTTAATTGTATTTGTGTAATTGTATTATTAGACATTATTCCCATTATTGTTCAGTTTGACCAGATAATTAAATGTTTAGTATGTACTATTATTGTAATTATTTGTATTTAAATGTAACATATGTTTGTCCTGTTGAGTGGAAGAGAAGGCCACATGGCCTTAACTCCACCAGGCTAAATAAATCTATTCTATTTTGAGTTGTAAACAACACATCAAATTAGATGAAAGTTTCAAGAACACAATCTCGTATTTGTTTTCGTGAATTCCTTATTCAGTTAGATATTTACGTATTTCTTATGCAATTATATATTTGCTTACATTCATTTTTGATATCAAGAGTTTATTGTTTTCATATTAAATTGAATGTACTTATAATAACCACATGTCTGCAAGCGACAATAGACATACCCGAAGATTCTGTCTGCGATATGCCCAACCTCAGAAGTGGGTTACAAAACGCCAATGCCAGGAGAGAATACCTGAAGTGTCGAATGACAAACAGGTGGCATTGAACAAAAAAAATATTGAGTTCGTTGTGATCCGTCACAACCCCAGTTTCAAATTAACACGAATGTTATATTTTTTTCTTCGTTTAAAGCTTGTACCACTTCTTCTACAAGTCAGCAGTCGTACGACATGACCAAAGCTTTCCAAAATAAAGGGGAAAAAATCTTACAGAAGTATATTGTACATGTGGCTTTTTATAACTAAATTTTACCCTTAGAGGACAATTTTATTATCCATAGACGTTTTAACGTCTAAAAGAAAGCTGCATCTGAAACCTTTTTTTGTACCCAGTATATCTTAATTTATATTTTTGTTTTTAATGATTTATGAAACAGCGATTATGAAGAGTTGAGTTCTTAAAAATAAGAAAAATATGATTGAACGATACCGGGGCAGGGCCTCCCGATTGATATTTGTATTTATTACAGCCCACCATAGCTAACTCTTCCTTTTTAGAGTAAAACTGAAGTAGTGGATTTAGTTTATCCAGATGATCGTGATATTTCTATACATATTTATATTTAAGTTTTATTGGAAACTATGCATATTTCTGTAAAAATACTGTAAAATGTTTAACATTATAGCTATGTAAAAATCTTAATTTGAAAATACATAATACACGGTGATTACAAATGATTGGAGCGATTTCATGATTTTATTGTAGCGATCTTATTTGACATATCTTCACAGAACTTTAAAGTTATGTATAAAAACTCATAAGGTTTTTTTTGTTTTCTCTCGCAGCCGTGTTTCAGCTTTAAACCGAGAGAGCGCAGCAGTTATCAAAGATGGCGACAGGCGAGGAGAAAGCATATGCTGTGCTTGAATTTCATTCAACTCAATCTGTGATAACTGTGCAACGACACTTCAGAACGAAGTTCGAGAAAGATGCACCGAGTGCCAACTCCATTCGGCGATGGTATGCGCAATTTAAAGCTACAGGATGCCTCTGTAAAAGGAAATCAACGGGTCGTCCTTCAGTGAGTGAAGAAAAGGTTGAGAGTGTGCGGATGAGTTTCACACGTAGCCCACAGAAATCAACACGAAAAGCGAGCAGAGAGCTGAACATTCCACAACCGACCGTTTGGAAGATCTTGCGGAAAAGATTGAAGCATAAACCTTACCACTTGCAATTTCTACAAGCCACACTTCCATCACACTTCCATCACGATGTTCGTGAATTTTTAAACATGAGATTGCCAAACCGATGGATCGGTCGCAGTGGAGAGAATGATCAGAAATTGTTGTCATGGCCTCCACGCTCCCCCGATTTGACGCCGTGCGATTTTTTTGTTTGGGGGTATGTGAAAGATTCAGTGTTTGTGCCTCCTTTACCAGTAGACTTACCAGAACTGCGAGCTCGCATAATCAATGCCTTTGAACAAATTAATAGGGACATGTTACGTCGAGTATGGGACGAACTTGATTACAGACTTGATATCTGCAGAATCACCAAGGGGGAGCATATGGAGCACCTGTAACATCTCAAAAAAAACCTGGGAAGTTGCTCTATGTATCTGTAAAAGTTCGTGAAAATATGTCGAATACTACAGCTACCATAAAATCATGAAATCGCTCCAATCATTTGTAATCACCCTGTATAATTCTGCATTCAACTGGGAGAGCTCATTCGAAGAAAGTTTAAAATTTTAATTCAATCTATTTTATGTGATACACTTATTCTCATGCGTTTCATTTATTAAAACGAGCTCTTATGTTAACACACTTACTAAAATTAAATAATGTAAGGTAGCATAGTTTAGAGTGACTAATATGTTTAAACAATATCCATCCATAATAATTCTGCCCGATGGCAGGTCCTTCACTGCTCATAGCATTTTCATGCTATGCTCGCAGCTTTAATAGGGAGTTGTAGGTGTGGTAGCTTCCCGTTGCTTTCCACACCAGTGAAGGATGATGATGATGATGATGATAAGGGTGATGATGATGACCATATGATTTCGGGGACCGTTTGGGCCTTAAAGTTTTCCTGACATTTGTCTTACAGGTGAGGAAGAACCCCGATAAAAACGTCACCCAGAAAAACTGCCCCGACCGGGGATCGAACCCGGGCCCACTGCGTGACAAGGCAGCACGCCACCTCGCGATCACAGCGGTGGACTTTCAAACAATATATATATATATATATATATATATATATATATATATTTAAATAACCATTCTGAGTTACGAAATTGTTAAAACTTTATTTCCAGTACTTAAAAGGACTCTCAGTTCTAACTTCTATTTATAGGCATATATATATATGTTGAAATTTTTCATTCAGACTATGATAGTCTTTTGTGTTTTTTATATATTTTATAAAATTGTAACATATTTAGTTTTATCTGGATTTATTCTAATGTTATCGTTCACGAAATTATGTTTTTAGATCTCGAATTAATTACATATTTCAGCCAGATCAAATGCACTGTAGTAACTTTGTAATTTTCACTCTTCATGTTTAGGACTATTCCTCTTTAAGTAGGAGTGTTGCGTGTTTTGATATAAATTGATCTTTCTCTGACAATATTTTTATTGGTTTTGTTTTCACTGCCGTAAGAAGATAATTCAACCATAAAATATGAAATACATATCAAATTATTTTTTTAAATTGAATGCGAAGCAAGTTGAAGATTCTTCAGAATCTTGTTTTGAAGAGTAGAGAAGATCATTGAATTGCTTACGATTTATGTACTAAGGGATTTTTTAAACCACTTACATTTAGAGGATATAGAGGAAGGTGTACTGTGTTAGTGAAATGTCCCCAAAGAGCCTCTTCAAGTTTTGAGAATGTTAGGGAGCGATCTGGCACATATGACCTCCGACTGTTTTGTTAAGAGTCCTCTTCATGGCAGATATTTCTAAAAACCATCGCCTAACGATGTACATATTTTCTCTTTCGTTATTAGAAAGAAAAAAGAGATGCTAAGCTTAAAAGCTCTTGATGCGGCTTCACTTCCTTTACAGTTTTATGGAATTTCTTGGTTTCTTTGGTTTGGCGTGATGCACTCTGACCTTTCGTAAAATAATTACATCTATAAGACTGAGTGCACCAAGTACAAGGATGTTAAACATAAGTTCATGTGGTTTACGTTGTTAAATGCCAACAGTATGAACTGTGATTCAAGTAGGCATACATGAATGTGACAAAAATAATTTCTCATATTTAGATATTTACGTGTATTCTAGTTGTGATCCAGTCATAAGATACTTGTTCAAATTTAATTTAAAACTTGCAGATTGGATGAATAATTGAGATCAAGAATCAGAAATATAATACAGTATTTAATGTTAGTTTGTGCTGATGATGTAGTATTATTTGCCGATAGCGAGGAGATACTAAAGGACAACACGCACACACTATTGAGTAACACTAAGAAATTAGGACTGGAAGTAAATATCAATAAAACTAGATATATGGTCACACGTAGAAATTCATTATATAATGGAAATGGACAGCTAATGACAAATGAGGGAAATTTTGAGGAAGTGGCTGAATTCAATACCTAGGAACAATAATCACTAATAGCAATGAGATGCACAAAGAAATTAAACATAGGCTCAATTCTGGAAATGCATGCTATTATGCATTGCAGAGACTCTTGATGTCCCAACTCCTTTCAAAAAACGTTAAACTGAAAATATACAAAACTATTATTCTACCAGTTATATTATGTGGGTGTGAAACATGGACTCTTACTTTAAGGGAGGAAAGGAGATTACAAGTATTTGAGAATAAAGTACTTTGGAAAATTTTTGGACCAAAGAGAGATGAACAGACAGGTGAATGGAGAAGACTACACAACAATGGACTTCATGGTCTTTATAGGAAGCCAGATATAATAAGAACAGTTATGTCTCGTAGACTGCGATGGGCAGGACATGTTGCACGTATGGGGAATGAAAGGCTTGCATGGAAGCTTCTTGTAGGAAAGCCAGAAGGAAAACGCCCAGTTGGTACACCAAGAATGAGGTGGGAGAATAACATTAACTATGATTTGAAGGAAGTAGATTATACAGGGAATGATTGGAAAGCATTAGCTCAGGATAGGGATGTATGGAGAGCTTATGTCCGCGCGGCCATGAACCTACGGGTTCGATAGTGCCAGTGAGTGAGTAAGTAAGTAAGTATTCTAGTTGTGATCCAATCATAAGATAATTGCTCAAATTTAATTTAAAACTTGCAGATTGGATGAATAAATGAGATCAGGAATCAGAAATATAATACATTATTTAAATTAAATTAATGGATATAACCAACTTACTGGCATTCTTTTTATTTTTTCATTTCCTCGCGGACATAAGCTCCCCATACGTCCCTGTTATTGGTTGATGTTTCCAATCATCCTTTGTATAATTAACCTTCTTCAAATAATGTATAGTGCTATTTTCCCACCTCATTCTTGGCCGAACTACTGGGCCCTTGCCTTCCAATTTTCTTACAAGGAGTTTTCATACCCCTATTTCTTTCTTATTCGTTACACATGTCCTGTTCATCGCGGTCTACGAGACTGAACTGTCCTTATTCCATCTGGTTTCTCATATAGGTCATGTAGCTCAGTTATATAATTTTCTCCGTTCATCTATCTGCTCGTTTCTCTTTGCTCCAAATATTTTCCTAAGAACTTTATTCTCAAAAATCGTTTTTTTTTCTCCTCCCTTAAAAAAAGGAACCATGTTTCGCATCCGTATAATATAACTAGAGTAAACATTTTATGATTCTACCTCAACTTTTTTATAGACAATGTGAGATGACTAGAGCTCCGGTAATGCGTAATAGCATCCATTTTCAGAATTGGGCCCATTTTAATTATTCTGTATCTCATTTATGTTTATAATTGCTGTTTCTAGATATTTGGATGTAACCACTTCTTCAAAATTTCCCTCATTTGTCATTAACTGTCCATTTCCGTTATAGGCCCTATAATGTATTTCTACGTGTGACTATAAATTCAGGTTTATATTTACTTCTAATCCCAATTTCTTGGTGTTACTCAATATAATACGCATTTTGGCTATTAGTATCTCCTCGCTATTGCCTAATTGTATTACATCGTAAGCATATTAATACCATTGAGTTTTACGCCTTTTTCATCCTCTAAAGATTTGATGACACGCGCAAGTACAAACTGAACTGTAGAGGATGTAGTGTATATCCTTGCTTTAACCCATTGTGAATTTGAAAAGTATTTGAAAACTGTTTGCTTACCCTCACTCTACTATTCCTTGTGCCATTTAGACACAGTTGATTAAGTCCACACTTCAAAGAGTTTAGCGAAATTAAATGATGTATACTTTAAAACATTATATCGTTTTTCTCATTATGGTTCCTATCCATTTCCATTATCCTTTCAACTTTTTCACATTGCACAGATAATTGGGAAGTGATCACAGTAGACTTAAACTCATTTTGACCATTTTTGTCAAGCCTAAACCCAATTAATTTTTATAAAATAAATAAGTAGGTCTTACAGTATAACAAGTGTCATATTTGGACGATGTTATACATCAAACGGCTAAGCGCCATAAAAAATAAGATTTTGATGCCATCTGTTGCACTGGCTCATGAAGTAAGTGTACACACACTTTTAGCATCAAATCTTTAAATATAGCCTTATTATTAATGAAAAATGTAAGTACCAGCAGTCCTATCAGAGATTCTGTTTTTTTTTTTGCAACAAACTGTTCTGAAACCAGATCTTCATAAATGCTAAACTAAATTTTGCATCATGCAGCTAAGCGCCAAATGATCCCGCTCTTAGATTTTTATGCATAACTGTCAAGCAAATAAAATAACTTGCAATATCCAGTATTGCTAGGTTTGGGACTACAATAAGTAAGTTAGTGAAGATTGACTTAAACTTTAAACTTATTTTTCTCGAAACTTACATAATTTTGCATAGCCGGTTGATGTATAACGCCGTCCAATTTACTAAAATAAATAAATTGCGAAAATTAATTTGATATTAATATGAAATTAATTAAATTATAGCTCTAACCTAACTCATATTCAAACAGATGACACATCGAACTTCCGCCTTCGCTTCTGCCTTTAGATCGAATTATTTGATATAGGGCATTGCCAGTCTCTTTTATGTCTGTGGATTGTGCATTAAATCATTTTTACAAAAGTAACGCATGTTATTTTGTTGTATACGTGCGACATGAACCCAACCGATGTTTCTTAGAAATATAATAAAGCACACGTTCTTATTAGGCTATCTTGTCATATGTAAGATACTCCTGACTTATAACATAGGCTACACATTGGGAAAACATGGATTGTGTACCACACAAAATTGTATAGCATATATTACCATAGCGAGTAAAACTTGATTTTTTGTTGTTGTATGGAGCTACGATAGAACTCACAAATTAGAACCCTCCGAGTTGAGTATTTGGCGTGACCTCGAAAGCTTGTAGTCATTGATAAATGACGCCTCTCTCCGGTTTGCTACTCTCTCCTACTATGTTTTTCATACGAATTATAACTTGGATGTCAGCCAATAAAATATTAGGTTTAGTTATATACACTTATTATCGAACATTTCCTTGTTTGAGGGGCTTATTAAATATTGAAATAGGTAATTGTTATTCTCATAGGGAATAAGTTAAGTCTAAAAATGGTCAAATTGAGTGTGTTGGCACTTCTCAAGCCTTCTGTCCAATGTAACCCGGTAATATAATACTTTCCGAAGTATGGTCTAAAGATGTTCGTTGTTATCTCATAAGAATAGCGCATTTTATCGGACAATAAAGAACTTCCCTGAAAATAAGCAATTTTATACTTAACTATTAATTCCTTATTAAAATATAAAATTATGGAATATTCACCTCAAAGGTCCATCTCCTCAACTTAATTAATTGTTTAATTAATTGTTCATCGGCAGGGTTCAAAGTTTTGAATCCTGCCGATGATGGGACAAGTCCCGAAAGCGGTACAGTTAAATAATTAATTATGTTGAGGAGATGGACCTTTCAGGTGAATATTCCATAATTTTATATTTTAATTTTGAATAATACCTCAACGGAACACATCATAAATCGTATAAAAGTTGATTATTCATTCCCTGTGATCACAGATTTATAAATTTTTTATTCACTGCAGTTCTTTGATATCTGGCTCAGTAATCACAAAATTGAAATAGGACTATAAAAGCGCTGAGCTAAGACATACAAAATAATTGGAAATGCTTTTTATTTTACCAGTAGGCTATAATAATAATAATAATAATAATAATAATAATAATAATATAATAATAATAATACGACAGATAATTTATTAATATTACAGCAAATAGGCTATTTGAAAAAAAAGAGAGAACACAACTTACAGGCGCATGTTGCTTTTATTGATTTTGAGAAGGCATTCGATCGTGTTGATAGAGATAAGTTATGGAAAATTATGGAAATGCATGGCTACCCCGCAAAATTAATTTATGTGATAAAAAGTTTGTATGTAAAGTCTCAAATTATAATAAATATAGGCACATCAAAGACCGAAGCTATTTTAATAAATAGAGGTGTAAGACAAGGGTGTAGTTTATCACCTACCCTTTTTAATCTATATATTAATGACATCATCCAAAATTGGAAAAGTATTGTCAATATAGGTATAAGAATGGACCGTTTTAAAATATTAAACGTTTTAATGTATGCTGACGATATGGTTATTATTCAAGAAAATGAAAATAATTTGCAGTGCTCTTTACATCAAAAAATTAAATCAGTTATGCCAAGAATATAATTTTAAAATATCAAAAGAAAAAATCGAAAATAATGGCATTGTGGGGAAGTGAACATATAAGATCAAAAATCATAATAGACAACAAACCTCTGGAACAAGTAACAAATTGTAATTATTTGGGTTGTAATTTTACTATAAACACAAACACTGAAATAGACGTAAATGTGAAACTGTCAAGATGTTAAAAGATATGTGGAACTATACATAAAACATTAAAGAACAAAACAAGAAGAGATACTAGATTGGAGTTTTATAAAACATTGGCAGTTCCTGCGTTACTTTATGGGAATGAAACTTTGATAATGACCAAAAAATTACAAAGTAGAATACAAAGCATAGAAATGAACTTCCTTAGAAAAACAAAAGGCTGCACAAGACTGGATCGTATAATGAATGAAGTTATAAGAACAGGGTTAAATATATATATCCATTGAATGATAAAATCAAAGAATATAGAGAAAAATGGTGTAGATATGTAGAAAGAATGAACGTAACAAGATTACCAAAAGCAGCATTTACCTACAAGTCAAAAGGTTCAAGGAATAATAATAATATAATAATAATAATAATAATAATAATAATACTTTTATTTATTCTGGCAGAGTTAAGGCCATAAGGCCCTCTCTTCCACTCAACCAGCACAAATACAAATAAATATTTGACAAATATAGATATACAGTATACTAATTATAAACAGTTAAAGATACAATAATGTAGCAATGTAATTGTCATGTACAAACAACATTTTATAGGGTAATAACAATATTGATACGATAATAATAATAATATAAATATGATACATTATACGAGAAACGCCAATTAATATATATACCTTACACTGGATAATAATGAAGTCGAGTTTAGAGCAAATATAAATTTAGAATTCTTTTAAAAGATGCCAATGTCCGGCAGTGTAGGAAGCCAGTGAAAAGATGGACAGAACAACTGTGAGGCGGAGCAGGCATTTTGCCTAGCCCGTGAAGTGAATAATATAATAATAATAATAATAATAAATAATAATAATAATAATAATAATAATAATAATAATAATTCGATATTATTCAATTTAAGAAGGGAATTTAAGAAATGCACTGTTAAGTAAAATATTCCAAATGAGAGTTATGAGAGTCGAATTTCCAACAATGTGTAAGAAAGTGTGATATTTTCATACGAAAAATCGCTTTTATCGGATCTCTATTTTATTTGAACGCATTTAATATTTCATATATTGCATTAAAAGTGACAGCAATACTCAGGGTTTAAAACCGCTTAAATTCTCAGCCGACAAGAGGCCCCGATCTCGTGAAACGAAATTCATACCAAATATTATGGTAGCATAATGATACTTATAGGTGCATTTATATCATCTATACTTTTTAAGTTCATAATTGTTTTTATTTATCGTTGAGGTTATAACAATGTTAAGATATACAATTTTTAGTATCTTGTATACTACCGTCATCCTCAACTATAATGTTTCTATTTAAAATTTTCGTTGATTTCACTCCAGGCCTTTCGAAGCATGCTTCATCTTCTGGAGTTGTTGTAGTATTGAATTATCTGTATATGTCTAGTAGAGGGTTTTGCCCATTAGGCATATTTTCGATGAGAATGTTTGTATTCTTGGCTCCTTGATAATTTCAGTTTCTTCTAAGATGTTAATTATGTGTCTGTTGTTCTCTCTGTGTATTATTGACATTGTATTATCGATATTGTTAAAACTGTGGCCGCTTTCTGAAATGTGTTTATCGAAATTTGATTTCGCTTCTCCTTTAATAAATATAAACATTATAGTTGAGCACAACGGTAGTATACAAGGTACAAAAAAAAATTAACATTTATGTAATTTTTGTTGAAAATGTTCGGTATGTAAAAATATACGTGAATTCAAGGGCAATTCCTGTGTAATCAATAAAATAACCAGTTTAAATTACAACTTTTGAAGTATAACTGAACGCACCAATAGCCACATTAAATACAAAAAATAAACGAAGGAGTAATTTTAGCCTCAGTTCATGGTCTGGAAACATTTAAAGGGCAAAGACAGGTGAAGTTACTCCTGATAGTTGAGATAATCATAATTTTGCCATTACATCCTACGAATACAACTCGGAAAACTCCACATTATTTGTATTTAATTCCTGACGTAAATTATAAAATATGAATGTACTCTTCTATTTATATCTCCATAATATAGTATATAAAACTAATATAAAATACGTTAAGTGTTATTACTCATAAAGTTTACGCTACATCATTGATTCATGAGACTATAAAATTTCATACACCTTGTAATTAACTTGTCAAATTTCAAAGTATGATTAATTTTGATCAAATCATTATTTATTTATATTGCAGATCAGATATGACATGTTCTGGAATACGTAGACATATGATAGATATCCTGGATATAATAAAAACCATTATTCTATATACTAATAAGATTAATTTAGGCATATTGTGTAATTTTGTGATAAGCATTACTCTGTCATTTTTTTTCTACAGCGCGACAGACCTATAAGACCCTTGATCTACCAGCCGGCCTCACATCCACATGTGCCATGTCAGAGGTGGTCGATCATCCAACTAATAATAGATGTAATCAGCATGCTGATTCCCCAGCCGTTATAGCTGCTTTTCTCAATCTAGAACCGCTACTATGTAGCTTCCGAAATTCCTCACGATTCTAAATGGACAAGGGTACCATACTGACTGTAATTTCGTTAGAAACTGTCTTCCTTCATGATGATTTGAACCACGCGCCTGCCTCCTAGCTATGCCTACGGAATCATGCATTAGGCCACTCGGATGCGACGCCAGACTGTCAGTAAATTAATCGGATATATATATCATCGGTTGATTAATGTCTTTGACATCGTCCGATTCCCAATAGCCAATTTTCTCGGTCCATCCAATCTCCTGGTTGTAGATGTTTCTCCTTCATATTTAAACACATTCCCTGACTCCAGGAGGTTTTAGGTCTTCCTCTACCTCGTCTTCTCTCAGGTTTCCATTCCAAAACACATTTTGGTAGCCGATGCTCTTCCATTCACTGAACATGTCCGTACCATCTTAATTGCTGAGTTTTAATATAATCTAAAATAGTGCCTTCAGCCTTCATTTTCTCCCTTATAACTGAGTTCCTAATTTTTTTCTCTTGAAATTCTTGCTGCCCTTCGTATAAAATCCATTTCTGTTGCGAAAAGATACTTATTTTTTGTTAATGGCCAAAGTTCTACTCCATAAGTAATGATACTTTTAACAATTGTATGATATATATTAATTTAGTTTTTTTTACTTATATTTTTATCCCACGATATTCAATTGAGGCAAGCAATTGCAAATTTTTGTTTATTATTTCTATTTCTTATTTCCTCTTCATAACTTCCATTTTTATTTATTTTAATTCCTAAATATGCGATCTCACTACAAGATTTTATTGTTTCTCCAGTCTCCAAAATTAAATTTTATTCTAGTTCACCAATTGATGAATATTTTGTTTTCATGTTCAAAATTAGTCCCCATTTATTATATTCTTCTATTAATGTTCTAGTCATATATATATATATATATATATATATATATATATATATTTATTTATTTATTTATTTATTTATTTATTTATTACTTAGACTTTTTTTCTTATTTTTTCAGTTGAAAGTGACAGGAGGATGGCATGCGATAGAAACAACATTTAATGGTGAGTTAAAATATGTTTGTATATCAATAGAATACAGTGTTTTTACTAACTTCAGTATTAAGCCACTCTTTCATTTCACATACATAATGCACTGCAGGAATGCGAGTTATCATTTTATGATTAATTTATAATTACCAGTAAATTACTGAAGCAAGAATCGATAACATGTAGTGAGGTACTTGACTGGATATAACAGTTTTGTTCAAAAACAAATTGGATTTATTTTAAATGAATTCTGAGTACCCGAATGTATCCATTGAAAAATAAGGGAACATATGCATCCCATCACAGACACACGTAATATGTGTGTGTTTAGAAACCATCCACTGTACTTTTAGATTATTCTTGCCTATTTTGAATGTATGCATAACTTCGGCAAACCACTTTATGTAGACGTGTAGGTCTACTTGTAGGGACCTATTGTGTACAGAGAGGAGCATAGGATGAGTGTATGTTTAAGTTTTTGTAGGGTCTATATAGTGTGTTGTATAACCTATGAGAAATGCTGAAGATAAGAGAGGGAGCGAAATATAGTGCTGGTATTAATACGTAACCTTTTCCTCTTGAAACGCACCAAGATAATCGCCTATGCTTAAAGTTCCCATTCGGTGAACGAATCGCTCTCAACAGTACCACATTCTTTCTCAACATATTTTCCGTGTAGGGGTCTGGAATTTATTCCATCACCTGCGGAGTATCGAATCCGAACCAGCTAGTCAGAAAACCGACATGCTACCATCTGAGTTAACGAGTCGGGCAACCCACATAGTAGTACAAATAAAATTTAGTTATTTAATCAGAATATTGATTCACCTTGGATGCTACCTTCGATGTTGAACTTATGTAAATATTAATTTCAAAAAATGAACTTTCAAATTTTAGGAACTCTATGAAATACCTTTATATGAATGACATATGAGTTTCGAGTGCACTCCATGTTGAGTTCAGATGGATGAATCGGATTCAGAGCAGGGTTATCTTGAGTTTTCTCCCGTTTTACTCTACAAAAAAATCTTTATTTTTCCACTTCTACGTATGCATGCCATTCATTTTGTTCCGTTTCATCTCATCTGTTCTTTTGATGGTGCGATCTTGTTCTCAACCGTCGACCTGGCATTTAGCAGATACGATTAGAGCTATTACTTTTTTTCAAAGATGTTAAGATCTGTATACAGAAATCTCGACGGATCATCAAACCAAATTGGCCTTTGAATACAATTATTTTGATATTGATTGTAATGATTGCGATATTTGAACAATCTGTATTCAAAAACATGATAGAATTGAAATTTTTATGGCTGGTGTATCTTAGGATGATGTAAAACTGTTTTTACAATCTTCAAGATATGTCAGTGAAAACTGTTAGATTTACCATATGTAAAATATCTCGGAATGCTTGTTATGTCAACATAGGTGATAGAATAAACCAAATTGAATGTTTTGAGAAATATGAAACCACATCTATGAATGCATAACCTAGATATTTGTATTTAAAGACGATGTTGATTATGGTGTAAAATTATTGGAGATATTATCAAGTAAGATATGTTATTTCGTTAATATAGCATAGCTCGCCAAGAGTTTCCTGTAAATACCTATCAAAAAGGATCTTTTTAAATGTGACTTCTTGCTAAATAAAACAATAATAATTGTACCTGTGATAACAGTCGTCCTAATCGAATTAAAATTGTTTAAAATAATCAGCTAGGCCTTTCGGAACTAGTTCCATTTTCAAAGCTGTTCTATTGAGTACTGATTGTGTTTCACAGGGATGTATAATGGGTTGATCTGGCAGGATGTATTCTCTTTTAGCAGATTGTTTCTTTCAATATTTATATTTCCTCTAGGATGCTTATCTTCCGGTTATCATATTCTCTGTGTATTATTGAAACGATGTTGTTAATAGTGTTGAATAGATTACTTGAGTTTGTAATGTGCTTGATTTTACCTCGCTGGTTTTGAAGTTATTGAAATGTTCGTTGTATCTAGTATTAACATTTCTGGTGGTTGGTCCTGTATATTTTTAAGTGCAATAGTTGCAAAAAAATATATAGGACAAACCTCTAGAAATTTTAATACAAGATAGAACGAACACTTCAATGACTTCAAAATCAGCGAGGGAAAGTCAAGATTCGACAAGCACCGGTCATCAATTCAACACCATTGATAACATCCTTTTAGTAACGCACAGAGAATTTGATAACCGGAAGATAAGCACCCTAGAGGAAATAGAAGTATTGAAACAAACAATAAATGATAACCTGCTAAACGAAAACACGTCCTGACAGATCAACCCATTATACTCGTAAAACACGATCAGTGCCCAATAGAAAAACTCTGATAATGGAACTAAATTGTGAAAGGCCTTGCTGTTTATTTAAAAAAAATAATTTGTTGAGAACGAGTGTCATCACAGGTACAATCTTTATTGATTTAAATATTTAACCCTGCACATACACAGTGGGGTGTCATACCCCACCAACATTTCAGATTCACGTAGAGTGAAAGTTTCTGAAAATTGCAGCATGGTGCTTCACGTAAATTTGAATTATGGTGTTAGCTTGTCAGCATGCTGCTTATAATCTCAGTTGGTGTCAATACGTAGTTGAGAATAGAAGTTAATTCGTCAGTCGTGCGGCTGGGGTTTGTTGGATCCCAGTGTGTTGAATGTGCCCAGACATTTTGTACGGTAATGGGCCTACTCAAATTTCGAAAAAAAAATCTCATAACATTATGTGTTGACATAATTTTAATTTAATTTCAATTGTGTAATGTGTTTTGTAGTTATATTTGTAATTGTAATTAATCTGTTGAACTCTCTAGAAAGAGCATGCTTTTACATTTTTTTGTAATACTTTAATATTTTTTTGCGATATTTTTTGGTATCGTGTGTTCTTCTTGAAAATAATATACACTAACACACAACTTAATCATAAATATTTTTCTGGATTTTTATAACACATTACAAACTTGTGGGTCTGTGAGACCCTAGTGTGTAGTTTCTGTAAGAAAAATAAGTGTGAATGTACAGAGTTAACAAAAACTCAACGTTGGTTATTAATGTATTTTAAAAGTATAGACTTCTTGATGCATTAAAACTTAGGCTGCTATAAATATATTAATATTAAAATAATATAGAGTATCTGAATATTGTGACTGTAGGAGATTACTCGAAAGTTGTGGGACCATCTCTTGGTCCTCCGTGCGACATGTGTTCTTGAAATATATTAGAGGAAAAAATTCCAGTAGAATGTCACAGTCTATTTATAGATAAGTGTTTAAATGTGTTCTATGTGAATGACTGCCATATCAAGATGGAGTTTAAAAAATGCGTTATACGTTAATAAATAACGCTCTGAGTGAGCTCGATCAAAACCTGTTTTATCATAACACTTAAGTTATTAATAAATATAATAGAAAGGATAAATATTATGACAAATTGATCCTCATTTTCCATTGCCGTTTCTAGTAAGAAAAAAATATGTCATTTATATCTGTCGTTTCAGATTAAATATAATATATAATAGATTCGGTTTAAAATATTAGAAGAAGAAATTGTAATAACTTAAAGTGAGCCGTTCTATTTAGTAATTACACGCAGGAACTGCGTAAACTAAGCGAATTCCTGAAGTAAAATTTATCTTTCGATTTTGCTGGTTTATGGTATGTAATATTATGTATCCTTGTAGATTATACAGGCGGTATTTAATACTACATTTATCACTTCTCACTGCCTGACAAATTTAATTTGAACAGGAAGATATATAATCAATTGCATTGGTGTTTACTTGATGAAAATCCATAACTTATTTAATTAAATAAAAATAAAACTAAGTTTTGTTTTCATTTAATTAAATAAAAATAAAACTTTAAGTTTTATTTTCATTTAATTAAATAGGAAAAATATATGTTTAAACTAGAGATATTGGGTTCAAATCCCGATTTAGGAATATGTTTTTTCTCTTCAAATGTATACAGGGGATGATTGGAGAAGATTAGCTCAGGATAGGGATGTGTGAAGAGCTTATGTCCGCGCGGCCACGAACGTACGGGTTCGATAGTACCAGTGAATTAGTTTGCTTTGTTGCAGTGTAAGTGTATATCATACAATTTAATTCATATATATATATATTTATTTATTTATTTATTTATTTATTTATTCCGTAAACCAGCAATATCGCACGGTCAGTTATACTTCCTGGGGAATTCGCTTAGCTTATGCTGTTCCTGCGTGACGGGCTTTTTAAATTTCGGGTGTCAGGCACATCTCAAATTATAATGGTCGGATTTCGCTGATTTTTTGAGAATACCTTCCTTGTTTTATTCCAATAATATATACTTGGATTTGTTTCGAAATAAATTACTACCGCTAGAACGATTTTTAAATTTTCGTTCCAGTTGAACCTATCCTGATGGACCTATTTTTAAGGTTAACGAACTCGGTCTTTATTTTCTAATAAGTTGTTATATGGCGAGTATGGTTCCAAAAAAATATGCTCTAGAGCATTAACACATAGGCCCTATATATATACTTTTTTAAAGGGCAATTTCTGTGCCTGCTAAGTAGCGTAGGCCTATATGAAGATTTGCATTCTTTTAAAATCCTTTCATGAGAACAACCTGAATAGCTTCATTCCTTCTGTTTTTGTGCATACTAAACAGTTAACAATATTACAGATAGGCCTACAATAACATTACCTAAGATTTAATTAATTTTGTTTGTTAAAAATAAAAGGTAAAATGATCCTGCTACAGGCATTAAGAACCCCTTGCATTGGTAGGAGGTTATTGGTCTCTTCCTTTGGAAACAGGCGACACGATATATAAGCTCAGTTGTCACCGTGACGGCCGCCTTTACCCTCAGAACAGTCTCCTACACATTTGTTAGAAGCTGGGTCGAACCAGGGCCATAGTGCCGCCAAAGTATAGGACAGTTAAAAAATCTTGATTTGTGGTGATATTCAAAATATTGTTTTTTTTAATTAATGCTAAGTGTTAAAATAAAATAAAGTGTTTACTTCCTATTATTAAAGGCTTTACTTCACTTCCGAAGGTAGCTATGCTCGAAATTTTAAAATTGTATTTAAGATATACAGCTTTAGCGGTCTATTTTTGAGCTAATTAGGCACATCTTCCAGAGCAAGCCCAAATTCCTATCTCTGTAGTAGGAGGTGTGCTTAAGTTGCTCAATTGATAGAGCGTCAGAACGTAAATGTAGAGATCTTGGGTTCAAATCCCAGTTCAGGTGTAGATTTTTCTCTTTAGATGATATGATTATAGGAAATATACGCTGGTATCACTGATTTTCATATTTACTGTGATAACTGTACAGATAATAACATAGTCTCTACGTATAATCTCAGTATTGTCATTCATGTGTGTGCTATTATGGACATAAAAGTTACTGCTATAGCTTGGTACGAAATCTCATTGGGTTACAGGATTTAGTCGTGTCCATTAACATCACTTGTCCTTCATTAATTTAATTTTCTCCTATTCTTGTAAAGCTCAATCGCTTTACAATACACTCAGGGATTCAAAAGGGAGTGCAATTTTATATTCCATCAACGGATTACAGTCACCAAGCCATGCAAAATTAAAGTTTTAATGAAATATTTCAGCCCTCTTTTAAACTAGCAACTCTATGATATCATATATTTTTCTTTTTAACATACTTCTTGTTTTTATCACTTAAAGGTAATTCTTTGAGGTAGTTCACACAATAGAATATCCTCGCCGGTGAGTTTTTTTTATGTATTGCCTCAATGTGAAAATATATAATACTACTATTCTCCCAGTTATATTATATGGATGCGAAACATGGACTCTTACTTAAAGGGAGGAAAGGAGATTACGAGTATTTGAGAATAAAGTTCTTAGGAAAATTTTTGGACCAAGGAGTGATGGAGAAGACTTCCATAACAATGAACTGCATGGCCTTTATAGGAAGCCTGATATAATAAGAACAGTTAAGTCTCGTAGACTGTGATGGGCAGGACATGTAGCACAAATGGGGAATGAAAAACATGCATGGAAGCTTTTTGTAGGTAAATCAGAGGGAAAACGCCCAGTTGGTAAACCAAGAATAAGGTGGGAGAATAACATTAACTATGATTTGAGGGCAGTAGATTGTACAGGGAATGATTGGAAAACATTAGCTCAGGATAGGGATTTATGGAGAACTTATGTCCGCGCGGCCATGAACCTACGGGTTTGATAGTGCCAGTGAGTTAGTTAGATGGTTATTACTTGAATGTATGAAAAGAGGAAGGAATATAAACATAGCGGAAAATCTATTATTCACAATAAATTTCGAAAGCATTTGTAAGATACTTCTTCTATATTAAAAATATTCGACTTTAATTTCGTTTCCAAAAATCTCAGATTACAATTTAATGAAGAATGGAATTGAAATTTGCTTTCCCGTATGTTTACAGGCCTCTGTGAGACATTTTGCATCTGTTTCATTAGGTTTATATGCTGTGTTATAATTCATGAAAAGATTAAAATATGCTTACAACTTTATTTGAGGAGTGAGATACCTGTTAATCGCTGTAGTATTGTGCTAATGCTGTAGCTTTAGATGCAGGGGGGGGGGGCAAATTCAATTCCGGCACGAACAATTTCCAATAGGTTTTTTGGTTTATAGACTACATCACCACTAAGACAAATATGAGAAAATGTTAAAGTCGAAATGGTCCCCGAACACAATGTGCCCATCATAGTAATTCATATAATTTTCATCTTGTTACATATGAGCCCTATTTAAGGCTTGATGCCTTAGTGCAAAGCTACGTGACTTGCGCCGGTTAGAGTTCACATGGAAGAAGATATTTTTTTATTGAATTTTGGCCAGTTTTGTATGGGATCCCATCCAGCATCGGGAGGAATTTGGGTAGCTGCAATTAGTATTGACTCCAGGTTGAGAAAACCGGCTATAACATCTGGGAGACTCGAAATACTGACCACATGTCAACCCTAACACTGGCTGGATGATCGTCCATCTCTATAATCCCCACATGTGAATGTGAGACTAGCCAGCATCAGGGAAGCAAAGATCATTCTATACCTGTCGCTAAATGGATTATTTTAGGTATGAGAGAACGGTGCGTGTCTTGTTTTAAATGTTCATCTTATCTCGAATATGGTCTCGGCATCAAGCCGATCATTTACCACAGGAGTCTCCCCATGCCCTTCTGTGGTCGAAAAAGGTAGGCCTCTATATGTGATTCGGAGTTAAAAATTGTCTCCCGAGAGGTTAGTTTCCCGGTAAGTTCCATTTTACGTGAGACACGTAAAAGTACACACCTTGGGTGGCTCTTCATGTCCTTGTATGGTAAAAAAAAGTATGTATGTGATTAAAGTTAAGAATTGTCTCCCGAGAGGTAGTGTCCCGGTAAGGTCCATATGCATGGGGCACGTAAAAGTACATACCACGTGGTGCTCACTACCTTAGGAGACCCTTCAAGTCCTAGTATGGTCAAAAAATATGTATGTGATTGAGAGTTAAAAATTGTCTCCCGACAAGATCCATAGAGAGTATGACACGTAAAAGTACATACCATGGGAAACTCACTTATCCTAGGAGGCCCTTCAAGTCCTTGTCCGGTAAAAAAAAGTATGTATGTGATTAAAGTTAAAAATTGTCTCTCGAGAGGTAGTGTTCCGTAAGGTCCATATGCATGGGGCACGTAAAAGTACATACCATGTGGTGTTCACTACCTTAAGAGACCCTTCAAGTCCTTGTATGGCCAAAAAATATGTATGTGATTGAGAGTTAAAAATTGTCTCCCGACAAGATCCATATAGAGTATGGCACGTAAAAGTACATACCATGGGAAACTCACTTATCCTAGGAGGCCCTTCAAGTCCTTGTCCGGTAAAAAAAAGTATGTATGTGATTAAAGTTAAAAATTGTCTCTCGAGAGGTAGTGTCCCGTAAGGTCCATATGCATGGGGCACGTAAAAGTACATACCAT
Organism: Diploptera punctata; assembly: GCA_030220185.1. Classification (NCBI taxonomy): domain Eukaryota; kingdom Metazoa; phylum Arthropoda; class Insecta; order Blattodea; family Blaberidae; genus Diploptera; species Diploptera punctata. The sequence continues at coordinate 843,966 of JASPKZ010006047.1, forward strand.
GTGGTGCTCACCTACCTTAGGAGACCCTTCAAGTCTTTGTATGGTCAAAAAATATGTATGTGATTGAGAGTTAAAAATTGTCTTCCCGACAGGTAGTGTCCCGGTAAGGCCCGGTTGTCGTGGATCACATGAAAGTACTTAACGTGGGAGGATCTCCAAATCCTTGTGTGATCAATAACGTATGTAGGCCCTATGTGATTCTTAGTTAGAAATCAAGCCCGCGACACATAAAATTAGGCCTACATACAAAGAGAGAGGTTAAACTAGGAAGAGAAACTAAAGGTTTCAAACGAGTTAGCCAATTATTAGATTGTCTCATCATAAGTTAAGTAATGTCGGTTTTTAATGTAATCGGCATCAATCAAACCGATCAAGGGTAATTCACTGGGAATTTTCTTCAAACGGGCTTGATGTCGATGCGGATCTTTATTCTCGACAACTGGAACGAGTTCATGACATTTTGAGAGTCGCGGGTTCAAATCCGACCGGACCCCATCCATATTGTACGAACAATCATGTCAAAAATTCAGGAATTGGGAAGAATCTAACTGCTACCACACCCATCATATAGTGCTGAATTTGCGCCTTCAGATGGCCATCTATTTCGATCCATGGCCTATTTCTTGTGTAAAATTTCGACAACATTAAAAATATTGAAGTTGTGGAAGCGGTTCCTTTCACAGGATGATGAAACTCGCTGAAAGGCTACTTATTGCCGTAGAATCCGATGGTCTTTAGTTTGGAGAGTAGTTTAATTTATTGTCAGAAGACATACCAAATAAAATGTTGTTTAAACAACGGCGTTACTTATGAGACAGTATCTGTAAATACATAATTTTGTATGTGTGCGTGGGCGCATGCACGCACACACACAACACTTATTTTTTATTTTCTTTTTCAATTTAATTAAAATCTAAACTTATTGTTTTATCTCAATTCGAAACTTCAGAGCTCATAACTTTTATCCAATCGCAGCAATGTTTAGCATACGTTACATAATCCAGGATCATACATATTTTTTTGAAGTTGCAGAAAAAAAATATTTTTTTTTTTGCGCTATAGTGCGTTTTGTCATACTTACAGTAATGGCGACCATGATTGAAAATTCAACTTCCTACATTTCGGGGTTGCCAACCTAAATAACTATACTGTAATAAAATAACTATACTGCAATGTTACATATTACATATTACAAAACGCGTGCGGGAAGTAAACTCACTGCTCTCTATGTATACTACATACAATATATATTTATATATACAAAAAATGTCAAAACGGTAGTGTTAATAGGCTATACACTATACGAAACAGATCTCTGCATTTTAAATAAACTGAACTTTATTTGAAACAATATAAAACAATAAATACGTACTTGCCACCATTTTAGCATTGAATTGATGTCACGGCCTCCTGTACTTTCAACTAATAAACATTGCCCACACTGTTAACGTTAGTCAGTTATTTATAATGAACTCAAATATTTCCAACAAATATGTTATTATTTTAGTATTATGTATTATCTTCAAAACACCATCACGCAAAAATAATCTACAACGCACATATATGAAGTGTTTTACAGAATCTCGGAAATGAAAAACCTTGCTGTCGCTCGGTTTTTAAACGTTTTCCTAGCTTCCGTAAAAACCACTATTCAACCTCGCAACGTAATACATTATTTAAGATATACTTGATATTTATACATTAAATACATGATATTTAAGATAAACTCATATACATCATCATCATCATCATCATCACTCCAGGGATTATATCAATTTCTTGCTAACAATGGATATCTCTCCTTACTCATTCCATCCATATGATCAATCCATTTCTGTCTGTAATTCGTGACCTTATCCAATAAAGGCTGTACTTTCAATTCTTCTCTTATATCCTCATTTCTCATTCTATCAAGTCTTGTACATCCTTTAACTTGTCTTAGGAACCTCATCTCGGCCGTCTGTATTCTATCCTTCTGTTTTTTCATTGGTGCCCAAGTTTCACATCCATACAATATTGTGGGAACCGCCATAACATTATACATTTTTATCTTTGTTTCTTTTCTAATTTTATTTTTGAATGTTCTCTGTATTGTTCCACACACCATCTGAAAGTTATTTATTTTGGAATCAATATCTCTTTCCACATTATAGCCAATATCACAGCCCAAATATTTGAAAGTAGACACCTGTCTATACTTTGATTTTCTAAAATAATCTTGGATCTCACTGGATCACTTCCTCTAAAAGACATGGTCTTCGTTTTCCTTACAGAAATCTTTAGATCATATAATTTACATATTTCATTTAATGCATGCATAGATTTCTGTAAGTCGTCTTCATTTTTCTGTATTATGATGACATCGTCAGCAAATAGAAGATTATTTATGCACACTTTATTATCTATTCTTATTCCTGGATTCACTAAAACTTTCCATTTATTTAATATATCGTATATATATATAAAACAAAGTGGGTGATAAACTAAATCCTTGTCGTAATCCAGTATTTGTTTTGATTGTATCTGTTCTTTTGAATCCGGTATCTATAATTATATTTGTGTCTTCATATAATTTCTTTATTGTTTCAACAAGGCACAGCGGGTATCCTTTCATTCGTAATATTTCCCATAATTTTTGTCTGTTTACTCGATCGAAGGCCTTATCCAAATCTATAAATCCTATGTGAGTTTCTAAGTTATGTTCTCTTCTATTTTCTATGAGTTGTTTCAGTGTAAAGACATTGTCTATACATGACCTTCCCTTTCTGAATCCACTTTGATTTTCATGTATTATTACTTCTGTTATGTTTCTCAATCTATAATTTATTATTTTCGTATATATCTTGTAGCCAGTATTCATTAAGCTAATCCCTCTGTAATTCTCGCAATTTCTCCGGTCTACTCTTTTAAATATATTCTTCACAATTGCTGTTTTCCAAGTGGTTGGAATCTCATAGGTCTGCCAACATATATTAATTAAATGAAGTATTCGTAGTTTACACAATATTCCACTATATTTGACTAACTCCATGTTTATATTATCTAATCCTGTTGCTTTCCTATTCTTAGTGGGTTTCAGAGCCATTTCTAATTCATTTATGTCTATTACATCAATATTTTCCACTTTTATTTCTTCCTCGTTATTCTCTTTTCCTTCAATTTCCTCCTTTTTCCAAAGTTTTTCATAATGTTGTATCCATTCTTGTTCTGGGATTATATTCAATCTGGCAGAATCTTTCTCAGTCTGGTTTAGATGTTTCACTAATTTATAACCTATTTCTTGTCTTCCATACATATCATGTTCTATCTGAGCTTATAAATTTATCCCATGACTCCTGATGGGCTTTTCTTATAATGCTTTTAGCAATTCTCCTTTTCATTTTATATTCTTCGTAAGATTCTTCTGTTTTCAGTCGTAAGTATGTATGATATGCTTTTTGTTTTTCATTCACTGCATTTTGTATATTCGCATTCCAAGTTCTCAAGCCCTTCCTATTTCTTATTCTATTTTTCTTTCCTAATATCTCATTTGCTGTTTTATGTATTACATTTGATATATTTTTCCATTCAATATTTATATCTTCTGACGTCGCTATCTCTGATATATATTTATTCATTCTGCTTTCATAATGTTGTCTAATACTTTGATCTTGTAATAAATATACTTTATATACAATGTTTAAATTAACGAAAACTAGTTTTTTTTTTTTCAAATATTAAAAAATTGAGAATTTTGTTACTGGTATACTACTCATTTGGTTATAAGTCAGTGTATTACTTTCCCTGTTCTAAATTTCATCTGATAAATTTGACACCAACTCTTAACTAGTGTCAGTCATAATCAGTGTAACCAGTTAGAATCGTTGACATGTAAAGAATAATAGTCATTAAGCTCCATTTCAAAATGAATAGTGTGTAATGAAATACTTCACTTTTTATACAGCCTACACGTGTTGTAGTGCTTGATTGTATCGAAAAAAACGAACATAATTTACAATAGAATTCCCATCAACCTTCTTTATTGAGACATCCTTTTAACAAAAGAAAGTGAGTACATCAGATTTTCTCCTAATTGTTGCTCTATCTTTTTGTTAAATATCCATTCATAGTAATTCTGCCCAAAGGCAGGTCCTTCACTGCAGTCATAGCATTTTCATGCTATGCTTGCAGCTTTACTAGGGAATTGTAGGTGTGGTAGCTTCCCGTTGCTTTCCACACCGGTGAAGGATGATGATGATAATGATAAGGATGATAATGACGACCATATGATTTCGGGGACCGTTTGGGCCTTAAAGTTTTCCTGACATTTGTCTTACAGGTGAGGAAAAACCCCGATTGAAGCCTCACCCAGAAAAACTGCCCCGACTGGGGATCGAACCCGGGCTCGCTGCGTGACAAGGCAGCACGCTACCAGCAATGGACTTGTTAAATATAAATAAACAATATTATTCTTTAATGGTAAAGTGCTTCCAAATAATATTTGGTATTACAAAGCAGTCATTAATTAAAAATTTTAACGATTTTCTGTAACTACATTTTTGCTACGTAATCTTTTCAGCACTATTCGATACCAATAATAGCTTCAACACTTTTTTCCCCCTCCCTCCGTTGTAAGACTTAGACACACTCTGAGACCTAAAACTACAGACGTAAATGGTCTTTCAGTTGTGGGCAATTCAATTACATTTTAACCACACAGTAGAGTGTTACTCAATGACGGGCCTCCGCCATCAATTGTTAGAAAAGACAGCGCAGAACATCGTAAATCGAAGGAATACGCACCTTCACCAAAGGTGGAAAATTTCCAATCGCGCAGAGTTTAAAGTCAGGCCACAGGAGTACGGTGACACACCGTATCACAATTTCAGCTAGTATTTCTTTTTTATTCAGTTAATTCTGATTCCATGATATAAAAAGTATTTTTATTGTTTTTGTAATTGTATAAATAGAAACGATAATAAAAAAGAGCATAAGAAGTATGCGTGTATTAGCATTCGATTATAAATTTACGAAACATTCCTTTCTAATGTATATTGATAGAATTTATTTCCATTCAATTAAATAATTATGTATTAGGTTTCTTAACTTTCTTGCAGCTGTTCTCCAGGCATTTTTAAACTTTATATTTTCTGACTTTTACCTTTTCCTTTTCAACAAATATATTGCAACCTGTGTTTTGTCTACTAATACAAGTTCATGGCGCGAAAGGCCTAGAAGACCCTTGGCTTACCAGCCGATTGCTGGCCCCACATCTACATGTGTTAATCATAGATCATCCAGCCAGTGTAGGAGTGACATGTAGTCAGCATATCGATTCTCTCAACCGTTATGGCTGGTTTTACAACCTGGAGCCGCTACTTATTGTAGCTACCCAAATTCCTCACGATGCTGAATGGGCACCGGTCCTATACTGGTCGAAATTCCATTAGTAAAGCTCTTCCTCATGGAGACTTGAACCAGCTCAAGTTCCGTGCTCTGCCCCAAGGCATGTTGCTACTGCGCGGTACTACCTAATAATATATCACGGGATATTTACAATTAATTATCAGTATTGTAATAGCAATATCGAGGTAAGGAGGAATCTCGTCACTCTGACGATGTTACTGTAGTGCTGGTAGAGGCAGAGAACTCATTACACTTGCTCGGTGTCTATACCCTGTCCGCTCTTAAAGTGATCCTCGTCAAAACTTAACCATATGACCTGCTCGCTTTTCATTGGTTATGAACACCGACGTACGCTGTAGAAGCAATATCCGTCCGCCATTCGCACCACATTTACTGTCACTTTTGACAGGGAGATGACACAGCAACAGAAGACTCGATACTTTCAGCCATTTTGTTTCATGAGAATCGACTGAAGCATGACTCAAATGTATCACCCATGTGTAAGAAACTACTTTAAGTTGTAATTATTGATTACGTATATATTAGAATATTTTGTATGTTTTGAATATTATTATTTTTATTCACGAAGTATATATTCAGAGGGCATATTTTTAATTTAATGAAGGGAACTACTTTTTCGCGTACTTATTGCTCCTACAACGTACGTCGGTGTGCATAACCATTGAAAAGCGAGCAAGTCACATGGTTTTGTTTTGACGAGTATCACTTTAAGAGTGGGCAGGGTATAGGTAGCAGGTGTTGAGCTGTTTGTGCTGAGCTTCTGATTAGCTGCAATTTGGCGATAGCGTTTTCTTGATTTTGTAGAGACAGGAGAGGAAATAAATGGCTTTGATATATTAGGAACCGTGTAAGAATATACTATAGACATAGAGAAAAATAGAGTATGTGGAATATTGAAGGGATAAATGTTTTAGTGTATTCTGAGTTTTGGTAATTATTGCAGGCCCCCATATATTATTAAACATTTTAATAGAAAGCTCTTTTAGCATGTATTTTATTCCATTGCAACTTTCTTAACCTTCTGAAGTATTCGAGGTAGCATATTCGGAACGTGTAGGTCTACTCTTTAGAAATCCAGAGCGTTGGAGATTTAAAAATGGTGTATAAACGATTGAAATGGTAACAAATCCGCACAAATTGTTATGGATTGTATTCAAAATACGGTGTAGATTATTTTTAGGGGAATTTTTCAGTTTGTATTATTTTGCAAAAAAAAAAATCCCCCCCTTAAGGTTTTTTCTCTTTGGTTGAAATTTAATATATGTTCCATTAGGGATATGCCCCTGTATATCAAAATAAAATAATTAATGAGGAAACTTATTTTAAAATATATTTATCTTGTAACAATAAGATCAAACATAAAAATTGTTATAGGGTTATTACAGACTATTTAACTCATGCCCCAAATGGGAGTCAATGACCAATCACGTTTCAATGATTTCTGTTTTACAACCAATCAGAGTCGTGTTTCACGAAATATTTATCAGTGTTATAATTACCATATATTAAACAAAGCTCCTCCTTTTTAATATTCTGAACAGGTCTGACTGTTATTTTGCAGTGACTGAGCCTATAAGAAATACGGCTACCAGATTGTATATATAGTGCATACATGTCAACATTTGTAGCAATTTATTATACCACCAAAAAAAGAAACCACTGTTTGACTTTCTTAAATGTATTTTTTCCCAGGTAATAATCCAGAAAAATATAATTGTAATATTTACATCATACGACATCAGAAATGAATTAATATACAGATTGATGTTTCATTTTTTCTCCACTAGAGAGCATTCTTACAATATTGCGTTCCTTTGGCAATAAATAGTATGATCTGGTTGCAGTGATAAACAAAAGAAGCAGTAGAAGCGTACCTATCGTTTCTCATTTGTTTTCAAACATCGCCGTTTGCATTAAATATGTAAATATTTTGAAATAACTACAGTTAAATAATGATTTGTGAGTAAACAGCTTAATTTTATTCGTTAAATACTCCTAACAAATGCCACTCTTGATTTCCAAATTCTCTAGATAAATTCACTCCTCACTTCGTGAGTCGTGAATTTATCGATAATTTGGAAATCACTCGTGGCATTACTTATGATAATTATTTTTTAAATTAACGTTTTAATGTATGATCTCCCACATCATCCGGCCTTAAAGGTAGAACTCGTTCCATCTAAGTTAAAGCATGACCTACAAAGCTCGCGCAGGCAAACTGTAGCGGTTTGGGTAAGTATCCCAGCCAGCAGGCTTGTCCCGTAACGGCAAAATCTCTGTTACTAGTCGTAATGAAAATATTAACCCTGAGTAGGAAATAAATATAATAACTATGTACCATGTGCAATTCCTTAAAACTGGAGGAAAACGAGAATTAAGTTATTGCAATCCAATGATTTATCAAGTATTATTGACGTTAATATTATTATTTTTAAATCAATCAATATTCTCAGCACTTACTTTAATTATATTGGATATGAGAACTTCATTACTAAATTTTCAAACCTAACATAATACAGGCCTCTGGTGCAAAATTTATTCGACGTTCATCTATCCAATAATACCTAAGATGCCTACTAAATGTCCCATTCAGGCAATTTGCTAACCACGTCTCACTCATTGACACTTGTGGGTAAATAAACGTAACTTAATTAACTTGTTTAAGAAACTTCCGCTAGAGAAAACCGTGTCCTCGTGCGGGGCGTATGGGTATATAAAACTCCATGGGGCGACGGGCCTAGCAGTCAGCTACTGGCCTCACGTCCAAATGTGTTCATCACAGAGGTAGACGATCATCCAGCCAGTGTAGGGGTGTCATGTGGTCAGCATATCAGGTCCCCAAGCAATTATAGCTGGTTTTCTCAACCTGGAGCCGCTACATTGTAGCTATTCATATGCCTCACGATGCTGGGTGGGCACCGGTCCCATACTGGCCGAAATTCCATGAACATTTCTTTCCCCATGGAGACTCGAACCAGCGCAAGTCCTGTAGCTCTGCGTCAAGGCATCCTACCTTAATCACCCGGCTACGGCGCGGGACGTATGGGGTATGTATACAATAATACAATAAAGTTAAAGATAAATAAAATTAAACCTAATTAAGAATATAATACAAAGGAAGAACAGCTCCAACCTACTATACATGGAAGAAATATGTATATATATATATATATATATATATATATATATATATATATATATATATACACACACACACAGAAAAGTAATTAGAAATTAGGTAGAAATACTTACAAATCTTAATACTATTTTTATTAAATAAAGGAATAACAAATTATTTATTAATTGTTAAAAAAATATTATTAGTGAATTTTTTGTCAGTTAAAGTTTCTGAAAGATGGTAAAGTTTGACAGTATCTGGCATAGAGTGGAAGAGAATTCCATGCTCTTGCAAGATAAGTTGTAAAAGATTTTGAGTAATAAGTGTGATGAGGAGGGATATAAAAGAACAATGTGCTGATGGGATCGGGTATCTAATTTGTGTATCAGAGAGTCTAACGAAGCGGTGTCATAAACGATTAGGTAGTGATGTGTGCAATATTTGATAGAGAAGAGACAGGGAGTGGACGGTTCTGCGATCTTGTAGACGAAGCCATGCCATAATTCCACTAAACAGAATAATATAACTAATATATTTTAGACTGACCGTACACTATTTTTGGAATGAATGAAACACATGTACCATTAGACTACTCGCACTCAAGGGGATGGATTTTGTCCACTGCGCATCCTAGATGAAACGAGTTCTACATGACCTGTAGACACACCATTCACTTATACATTCATACTAAACCATGTGAATATGATACGGATGATTGTGATTACCAGAGGGTGGTTCGGGAACTATTTGTTCTTTGACGTTTCCTGATATTTGTCTTACAAGTGACAAAAAAAATCTCAACCGGGAAACTTGTTCCGACCAGGGATCGAATCCGGCGCCTGCTATGTCCGAGGCAACGATCACAGCAGTGGACATAATGTATTGTTTTACATAAAAATAAAATTTTGCACGAGACCGGAGAAAAATTAAGAAAGACCTACTCCTTCCCTTATACGAGTAATAAGAAAAGAGGTGAAAATTGACTTTAAAATTTCCGCATATTCACTGCAAAAAGACTCTTTATAATAATTGGTTTTAAAACGTAATGACGGTTGGGGGGAAAAAAAACACATTTGATTGTGATTGAAGACGTTAGAATTCAGAGCGTGGGTTACGTTTTAATGGTTAGCCTCACGAGAAGGCGGGATTGCGTCAAGGACGTAAACAAAATAAAGTCTTCCCCTTTCTTTTTTCTTGAGAGTGGGTCACGAGGAAGAATGTCAAGCACAATTTAACTTCCCCATTGTGACAGCAATTCCCATTGGAAGGACTTAATTTTCAATGAACTTTTTTTTTGTCGAATAGTAAAAATTCAATATATATATATATTGCATCAAATTTATAATGTTATTTCGCCAGAATTTCAAATTAAAATCTCATATTATTAAAAAAGTAAATTTATAGTCTGTAATAATTACCCAAAAATATTTTATTTCCTTAACATGCTCAATAGACTTAGGTATAAAATAGACATATTTTTTTAGAATCTCTTTATGTCTTTATCTATATTTGATCATATATCATGAACCAAAGAGAGATGAACAGATAGGTGAATGGAGAAGACTACCTAACAATGAACTACATGGTCTTTATAGGAAGCCAGACATAATAAGAACAGTTAAGTCTCATAGACTGCCATGGGCAGGACATGTTGCGCGTATGGGGAATGAAAGACTTGCATGGAAGCTTCTTGTAGGAAAGCCAGAGGGAAAACGCCTAGTTGGTAGACCAAGAATGAGGTGGGAGAATAACATTAACTATGATTTGAGGGAAGTAGATCATACAGGGAATAATTGGAAAGCATTAGCTCAGGATAGGAATGTATAGAGAGCTTATGTCCGTGCGACCATGAACCTACGGGTTCGATAGTGCCAGTGAGTAAGTAAGTATCATGATTATGTATCGTATTGTCTATTTTACCAGCAATTATCGCAAACCTCAGAAATTAATCGAGAGAATAAAAGACAATCTTAAGCATTAAAATGCACACATACGTGCGCACAATCAAATGCATATACCATAAAAATATAAATTCTCAGTTCGTTGTTTTCTGGAAATACAAATATTTTGATCATACACTACGTAGGTCTCTAGAATTTAAAAATACACGTCACATTTTTTAATTGGATTTTCTAAGCAGTAATACTTTTATCGAGACAATACTGACTTTGTCTAAATTTTTAACTTTCCATTCAGGTTATCGGTATAAACAAATAAAACCGAAAGTTTCAAAAATTTAAGTCGATTGAATTGAATGCTGTCTGTAACAAGCAGAGGACTGTGTTGTGAACCATGATACTTATGTGATACAATCCCTCAAACTAAGGTGGACAGTATGTAAAAAGTAAACATGTATTATAGACGCCAGTTCAGCTCACGAACTATAGATGGATAGAATGGATCATTTCAGATAGTCTCGACTAATCCCCAGATATGTAACTCGAGGAAAACGATATTTGGGTCGGCCCTTGTAAAGATGGAAGGAGACATAACAGGCCAGTAGGCTAGTACTTTATTTGTTTGATGATCTATAAACGTTTTGACAATCTAAGTTCATATCGCGTCTATTATTTATTTTATTATTACAATGAAATGGTAAATGTGATGAAATGTATTCTACTAATGAAATTCCATCCCAATATTTATTTGCCCTGAAGACTGAGAAAAACTAGGAAAAGACTCTGGTTGGTTGGCACCCAAGTTTAAACCGGACCTCCCAAATATTTGAACTCTACCGCAAACGCTCTCAGTTGGAAGAAGGATTCTCAACATTAAGCCAGATATGTAAATCATAAAAGCTATTTAAAAAATAATATTATTATTATATTATCATTATTATTATTATTATTATTATTATTATTATTATTATTATTATTATTATTATTATTATTATTATTATTATTTACATTGCCATGCAATGACAGTATATTCGTGTGATAAGTTGTTTAAAGAATCCATTAAAGGAACATTATTAACTTGTTGAAAGAAGCATAATACCAAGAATTTATGAGCCAACAAAAGAAACGAGATATCCGAAACGTTAATAATAAACTAAACAGTTTCTTTTCAAAACATATACATAATCATTTATTTCGAAGTGTTGTATAATAGTTACTTAATAGGTTAAGAAATTGTGTCCATTTATCTTTCTTTATAATTAATTGGATACTCCAATCCATTATACTTTTACCATGAATTTTACTAGTATCGACTTCAAATTTTACTTTAAATTCCAAATTATGTCTAGTAGTATTTTATGCATTAATTTTTATAGGCCTACAACATTTTTTTTTTCGAATTATAAAAACAATAATTTTCATCAAAACATTGAAAAGTTGAAAAACAGAAGAAATCAATTATATTACACCTGTCTTAAGTTGAAGGTAATGCAAGTACATTCACGTTTGATAGAGATGCTACAGTTTTAAAGTATATCCATGAGTTAAGGCGAGAATAAATTATTAATTTCCAATATTTCAACCTCTGACTCTCAGTATATCTTCAGAGTAACTGGCGAAAGCTTAAAAATTATGAACTTTAATATAGCTATGTATCTTCGATAAACAACTCGGAAAACTAAATCTTGAATAATTCATAATTAACTCACTAGCACCATCGTACCAGAGGTTAATGTCCGCGCGGACATAAGCTCTCCATTCATCCTTATCTTGAGCTAATGTTTTCCAATCATCCCCTCTAAAATTTACCTCTCTCAAATCACGGTTAATGTTATTTTCCCATCTCATCCCTGACCTACCTACTGGGCGATTTCCCTCTAGTTTTTCTATAGGGAGTTTCCATGCTCCTTTTTCATTTGTACCTCACGTCCTGTCCATCGCAGTCTACGAGACTTAACTGTTCTTATTACATCTGGTTTCCAATAAAGATGGTGCAGCTCACTAATCTACAGTCGTCTCCATTCACCGGTCTATTCGTCTCCCTTTGGTCCTAAATTTTTTCTAAGAATCCTATTCTCAACTATTCGTAATTTATTATTTTCCCCTAAAGTAATAGTCCATGTTTCGCATCCATATAATATAATTGGAAAAATAACAGTTGTATATGTTTTTCATTTAACGTTACTTGAAAAAAGTTTGGACAAGAGTCCATGTAATGCGTAAATTCCACGCGTTTCCAGATTTGAGCATATTTTAAATTTCTTTCTGTATCTCATTTATGTTTGTAATTATTGTTCCTAGGTATTTGAATTCAGTCACTTCTTCAATATTTCCCTAATTTGTCAACGATTCAAAATTACCTTTTAAATGACATTTTTTTTAGAATAATTAGGGTTACCATGATAACAACTCTTCCAAAAGTGCGTAAAATTTTAAAACAGATTTTAAATGTAAACATCTTCCTGTGCCAATATTAAGTTTTGATTCTCTTCCTCCATCCATCTCTATCCTTCCAGTCACCATCCTGCAGTCCCCTGCCTTCATATTAAGAATGAAATTAGTTAATTGGATAAAAAGCATAAATAATTTTGGAGAATTTTTTATATTATAAAGTACTTTGCTGAAATCTTTACTCCACAATAATTATTTTATCAGCTGCATCTTGTTAAGCTGTCTCTATATAGGCATGTCTAACGCGCGAGGCTGCTCCGACTGGGATCCCAGGTTCGAATCCGAGCGATTTCAGAGGGTAATGACCTATACCCTGATCTATCGGGGTTTTTTCCATTCCTCGAATTTCATCTCACCAACTCTCTCCACTTTCTTTCCCTTCATGTGATTTCATTTACCAGTAATTCAGTTCATGTCACCCTTCACCACATCTCATGTTAGGAAACATAGTTTGGTTTGCACCCACAGGCGTTGAAAATATGTGAGCCTGAACAAAACCAATGGGCAGAAAGGGCCAACAGGGGAGTAGTAGCCCTTCCTCGCGACCACGGGTTCAACCTAAAAGTGGTGGTATGGGTCATGAGAGAAGAACCTGGTATGCCGGATCCGGAAGACGACCTACAACTCACATAACACCATAGAGTAGATTCCATTCCATTCATCATTATAACTTATACTGGGATAGTGCAATAGATCTTTCAGGTCACTGTCCTCAGGCTAGTCTACCCGTTCAGTCCGAATAAAGAACCATCTTGTTGATAAGAAGAGATGAAGTTGGTTTATGCCCGAGAATTTCAGATGGAATTTATACCGCTAGTATTATCGTTTCTTAATAAGGTAGTACTAATAATTGTTTATTTTGCCTGCTGGAGTTCTTAATGAGGTAATAATAATAATAATAATAATAATAATAATCATCATCATAAAGGTAATATAATTTATTTTAATTTTTGGGGGCACGCCGTAGCGTAGTGGTTAAGGCACTGCGCTACAAGTCGAAAGGTGGAGAGTTCAAGTCCCGATGGGGTCAACATTTTTTAACTGACCAAAACCTTCTGGCGGCACTATGACCCTGGGGTCGACTCTAACGGAAATGAGTACCAGATGCTTGTTCTGGGGGTAAAGGCGGCCGTCACGCAGGGCTGACAACCCGGCTGACATCAAGTGCCGATTGTCTAGAAAAAGTGGGAGCCTTAACCTCCTACTACCCCAAGGGTCTCCTGAGGCCTGTAGTGGGATCACTTTACTTTTAATTTAATTTTACATGTTGGAGTTCTTAATAAGGTACTACTATTACTATTGCTGTTACTCCTGCTGCGGCTCTGCTCCTACTGCTACTCCTGCTGCTGCTAAATAATAATAATAATAATAATTTACATGTTGGAGTTCTCCATTTCACCAGGGTACTTCAATTTGTCTATATAAAAATATATTAGAAAATCTTTGGATTATCTGCATATAGGCTTGATTCTTTCTGAGTTATCTTATTGAAACATAAAATACGTTTATTTGATGAGTATTTAAAATTCACAATTCACTCCTAATTTTGAGAAATAGTAAAATTAAATTTGATACATTATGTTTAATCTTATTTTTTAAGTAATCTGGATATAGATAAACTGATGGTGAGTTCATTGTTTGTACATTTATACTAAATTGACATGTAACGTTTAGTCGTGACATTAAATGATATCCATATTTTAAATTTTTATTATAACCTCGGCATATAAGCGAATGCACAATAACCTAGATTATGCCTGAAAAACTGCGTAAAATAAAATGATTTGTTTGCGTTTTATGAGATTGACAACCACTAAGATAAGGATACAGTGTCGGGGATTTTCCTGCCGCTTGCAGGAATATACATGTCTTGATAATTTGATTATTTTTCCTCATTTTTTTATATTCTGATAAAAAAAGAGAATGAGGGAAATACATACGATATTTTAAATCTAGATTATAATATTCGAATACAAATATAGCAATATGAGGACTCGTCGCATAAACCAGAACAATATAGAATTGTTGCCGACAAACTTTTTTTTTTTTTTCCGTTACTGCAAATGCTGGTTCGTTGGAGTTTCGTTACTAGAACACTTTTATTCTAATCACTATTTTATAATATCATTAAACTCATTAATTTCTACAAGAATACAGACTTACTTAGGCCTATACGATAGTTACACACATGGATCTGTTAGATGATAAAGCGTCCATCATTAAACATTATTAAAAAAGAAAATACAGATTTTCACATTTTGACAGGCATTTTAATTTCTGTCACTACACCTACAGTATATTACACATTGTATCTGTGAAAATCATGTGTCTTGGATCTTAATTAAAATCGGACAAAATATATTATTTCCTTATTAAAATTAAGGTACACCAACACTGAAAAGCCATGGTCGACTGAAGTAGTTGGTGTTACTGGCCAACTAGACGTTGCAGGGAGTCACGTGGTTAGCCACATGGAATCCCTCATCTTCAGTTTTCTTAACTGGATGTCGCTACTTCTGAATTCAAGTGGCTACTCAGTTGTCCTTATAAGAGTATACATTAATTAAACATTTATGCGATAGGTTAAAGTCTGAAAACGAACTCGAAACCCCTGTAATACCAGACGCGTTAACCGTTTCACGTAGAAAGAGTTCATAAATTAGTTTTGCTCATGGTATTACCCTCATATCACTCATGCAAGTAGTAACCACGTTCATTATTGCTTAGCTTCGGTAATCGGAAGAAATTTTCTGTTATCAACATGGTATGACCATTAACATTCCCTTTGAAATATGTAACATCCAAGATTTATATCATTTCTTTAGATTTTTTATTTGTCCTTGTTTGTCATTTCTACCACACACACACACACACACATTTTTTTCTATCACACAAAGAAATTCCAGATAACATAATCAATTATAGGCCTAATGTTAAATTCACAAAACTTGTTAAAATAAATGTTGGCAATATGTAGACTATAATTAGTAGCGTGCGGTATTTTTTCTAAGTTTACAAAGGAAACTAACAATGACTTTCTTAATATTGATGTTCAGACTCTACATTTCATATATAGTGATCATTATAGTGACTATTGTATGCGAGATTACCGTCTATAAAACTTGCAATTTTTTTTTTCTCGTTTTATTTCGTTTACACTGTTCTTCCATTTTGTTTTACCTTTGTTAACCTTTTATCTTATTCACACATACAAGCACAAGACAGGACACCCACCCGACCCAAAGTGGAGATTTAAAATTCCCTACCCCGCCGGGAATCGAACCCGGGTCGCCGGAGTGGCCACGGCGACGGGCTATTCGAAACACTTAGTTACTAACGATATCGATGGATATCGACAGTTACCAGATAGCATTTTTGCTAGCGACATAGTTGCTAACATGTTTATTCACATTTCCGATCTAATCAATTGGCAACATATTTATTCAGGTTAGGTTTGGTAGATTAGATAAGATGATGTATTCGACGTCATGTTATCTAGTGTATATTCGACGTTTTGGACCAAAGAGAGATGAACAGACAGGTGAATGGAGAAGACTACCTAACAATGAACTACATGGTCTTTATAGGAAGCCAGATGTAATAAGAACAGTTAAGTCTCGTAGACTGCGATGGGCAGGACATGTTGCACGTATGGGGAATGAAAGACTTGCATGGAAGCTTCTTGTAGGAAAACCAGAGGGAAAACGCCCAGTTGGTAGACCAAGAATGAGGTGGGAGAACAACATTAACTATGGTTTGAGGGAAGTAGATTATACAGGGAATGATTGGAAAGCATTCGCTCAGGATAGGGATGTATGGAGAGCTTATGTCCGCGCGGCCATGAACCTACGGGTTCGATAGTGCCAGTGAGTAAGTAAGTAAGTAAGATGTATTCGACGACCGTATTTCTTTTGTTAACGTGTTTTTCATAAGTTGGCTACTGTTTGAGCAATGATTAATAGATCATTGCCATAGTCAGTATAGCGTATTTTAGGTTATTTTTACCTCAATTTCTCATTCAATTTAAAACTCTTCGCATTTATTTTTAAGTGTGTGTGTGTATATAAACACCTCAGATGCTGCTACAGTCATTATTTTTAATTTACGTAGATGGGCTTGTATATAAATTAACGTAAATTGAATCTTCGACCCTGGAAAATTGAATGTCGGGTCGATGAATGCAAGATTGAATTATAAAACTAGGGTTTATTGTATAGTTTAAGCCTTACATAATTTTATTGTTACATGATATTCTATTGGATAATTTAAGTTTTTGGATCCTGAATGTTAAAAGTAAAATACCGTATGTGTGTATGTGTGTGTGTATATATATATATATATATATATATATTGTTAATCGTGAGAAAAATCTTAATTCAAACGGTGGTATACATTTGTTCATGAAGAATATATTCATGCTCTATACTGCAATGTTGTTAGTTGAATTTCTTAATAAATGCGAAGCATATTGTGATTAGGCACTGAAATATGTGTGTAATTAATAAGCAAGTTTGACGTAATTTTGCAAAGTTGGTTGAGCTTGATTGAATGATGCCAAGGATTTGCAATTACTTAAACAATGCGTCACGTACTCTCTCTCTCTCTCTCTCTCTCTCTCTCTCTCTCTCTCTCTCTCTCTCTCTCTCTCTCTCCCATTACAATTTCATTCTTCGCGGAAGACTGAATTGAATTCTCTATTTGAATTGAGATTTACTCTACGCTTGTTCATAGAGTCATAGAGTATAGAATCTTACACGTTGGGTGAACACCAGCCACTAAAATACAGAAGTGTTGCTAACCAATCGATGCTTTACATAGTATATCCAATGATCTTCCCAGTAAAAAAACCGAAATGTACTATAGATCAGACTATTTCCTGCAATTTTCGTCATATGTTAAGGTAGTGGTACAAAAGAGTTCTGGTTTAAATCCTTGACTTTTTCCCGAATCACCGCCAGGTAATTAAAGACATAACCTTACGCGTAGAGCTACGGGACATGTGTTAGTTCGATTCCACATGGAAGAATAAATTTTATCATGGAACTTCGGTCATTATGGGATCGATGCCCACTCAGTCTCTTGAGAAATTTGGATACAATATGTAGTAGCTCCAGGTTGAGAAAATTAGCTATAACAGCTGAGATACTTACATGTTCAACACATGTCATCTCTGTATTGTCTGAATGATCATCCATGTAAATTACATATTAATTAAAAAAATTAAGATAATAATCCAACCAATTTAATTTATAAAATTATAAAACTCTATAGGGTCTTATCGTCCCATAAAATTATTTAAGCTTTCTTACTCAATAATTAAATTCAATTTTATCAAAATAAGACAGTAGTTATTTCGTCCCACCTTTCATGCCAGCCTTCAATTAAAAGACTAATGATTATGCTACCTTTGCACGGTCAATATACCGCGGCCATTTAATTAAATCATAGGGCAGGCAATACTTCATACTACATCATGTGAGGCCAGTAGCCGCCTGGTAGGCCATGGTGTTAGTTGTTTTCCTACTTTACCGCATATGATTCTTCTCATTGTGCGAGTCAATGTGCAAATTTGCAAGTTTAATATACGTAAACCGAGAAGAAATATCCCATTACTGACAGCGTGTGAGCGGTGACTAGTATAGATTATCCGTCGCGAGTGGTAGATGCAGGAACTCACCTTCCTAAAAATGTAAACAAAATTGACAGAGATATGCTATGTAAGTACCTGCAACTGCCACGTAATTATTTGAATATTTTTGGGGAAGAAAATCGATAATATTTTATTTTTCAATTTGTTCACAAACTTCAGAAGTTAATATAAATTATTTAGCAGGCCTGTTTAGTGAAAGTACTCCAACTACTACATTTTCAACAAACCTGCCGACAGAATCCTGCATTTCATCTGGAAGTCTCCTGCTTAGTGTATTTTTAATGACGTTTTTAAATTCTACTTTGTGAAATTATTTAGTTGTACCTACAATCATTATATATATATATATATATATATATATATATATATATCTTTAAAGCATTAGGATTGAAGTGACTATTTAACTCATGCCCCAAATGGGAGTCAATGACCAATCACGTTTCAATGATTTCTGTTTTACAACCAATCAGAGTCGTGTTTCACGAAATATTTATCAGTGTTATATTTACCATATTAAAGAAAGCTCCTCCTTTTTAATATTCTGAACAGGTCTGCAGTATTTTGCAGTGACTGAGCCTGTGAGAAATACGACTACCAGATTGTATATATAGTGCATGAATGTCAACACATGCCGCATGCGGGAGTTAATATAAAAACATTTGTAGCAATTCATTATACCACCAAAAAAAGAAACCACTGTTTCCACTTTCTTAAATGTATTTTTTCCCAGAAAAATATAATTGTCATATTTACATCATACGACATCAGAAATGAATTAATATACAGTTTGATGTGTTTCATTTTTTCCTCCACTAGAGAGTATTCTTACAATATTGCGTTCCTTTGGCAATAAATAGTATTATCTGGTTGCAGTGATAAACAAAAGAAGCAGATGAAGCGTACCTATCGTTTCTCATTTGTTTTCAAACATCGCCGTTTACATTAAATATATAAATATTTTAAAATAACTATATTTAAACAATGATTTGTGAGTAAACAGCTTAATTTTATTCGTTAAATAGTCCTAACAAATGCCACTCTTGATTTCCAAATTCTCTAGATAAATTGGAAATCACTCGTGGCATTACTTATGATAAACATTTGTGTATTTTTTCTTCATTTTCGTTATTTGATGATGTACAGGCAGCGCATTTTGGTTCTAGAACGTAGAGGGGATATAGTAGTTTCTTCTTGTGCATTTATTACGTCACTTGAACGTATAAGCAGTTTAAAGCTGCAAACAGATCCGCATAGATGAGCCATAATCTTATTAAATACAGATACTCCATTGCCAACGCTGTTTATATAAAATGCAAAGTAATCTATCATTATTATTTATCGAAGTATGCTTTTGTAGCGTCCTGACATAAATTTTCAGGGACACAGTTTGAACCCTGAATCCTCCAAGCTATACTAATCGATAACTTTCATAACTTGTATCGGAAAGAAAATACGCTCCCTAATAATGTAACAAGAGCTTTATTTGTTTCTAATATTATAGGCCTAAGTATTGTTTCAAAAATTTTCATTTCTCCTTATAATAAAACCAGAGGGAAAACGCCCAGTTGGTAGACCATGAATGAAGTGGGAGAATAAAATTATCCATGATTTGAGAGAAGTAGATTATGCAGGGGATCATTGGAAAACATTAGATCAGGACAGGGATGTATGGAGAGCTTATGTTCGTACGGCCATAAACCTACGGGCTCGATAGTGCCAGTGAGTTAGTTAGTTAGTTACTTAATATCTGATTTATGGAGAAAAACATAAATTGTATATTTTCGCCATTAATATGAAATAGTCCCTAATAAATTATTCCAATACGGTAGACCTAACTGATTTAATGTATTTTCACATGATATTGAAGACATAATTGATATTGTATATAAAGCACGAATCTAAAAACATAAATTTATCTATAGAGGGTCCTTCAAAATTTCCCTTACAAACTTCTAGGACTTGTAGAGGGGACTGAGTTGATAATATTTAGAGTTGGAAGCAATTTCCGGAAACTTACCGTTTCCGTGCTACAGCTGTTTGAAAACAAGCATTGCCTGAATGTATGTCACGTGTCTCGACAAATAATAGCTTCGCGTTTCGTCTAAATCGAAAATTGCCCTATCGAGTATTCCAAGACTTGGTGTTTTTTTATGTCAACATTTTTCGAAATTCAGAAAATTACAAAAATTGATTGTGGAGGGTGCATCCGGGATTATTAATGCAAGTCATAATTCAGTTTCCATTTTGTGTCTTTGGTTATGAATGAGTTGAATTGTAAAACAAGTGGTGTACTGTGTCAAGCCTCATAATAAATTACAGTAAAACTTGCTCAAAGCGGAATCGCTTGGGATCAATTTTTTTTTACATTGGACAAAATTCCGCATTATAAAAAACTAAAACATTATAAAAAAATAAACCTAGATTGTAGAGTACGGTATATATCTTTTTTTACCTTGGATTAATTGTATTTCAGCTGCCGTTGAAAAGTGAAGTATAGTATGTATGAGCGACTTCCACGGTAACGCGCGAAAAAAACAGTCCCATTTCGTCAGCGTTAAAAATGTCTCTTAGGCGCGTATCCTGAAATTCACGTATGCAGTTTCGGTTTTCGCTCACTAACTACGCTTTCGTCCACATTCTTTGATTCCCCGCAAATTTCATTCCACACTACATTGTGTCGTCTTTAAATCTGCCCAGCCAACCTGAGGATTCCTTGAAGTCGTTATTCCTTTAGCGATTTAACAAGAGCTAGAGCTTGACTTTGGAGCATCGGTCCGGAAATGTTTGGAGATTTATCTTCAATCACTTTCACTTTTTCGCTTAATGAGAATGATACATACGTTTCAGCCATCTTTATTCCGCAAATTCAGAACTCTACCTGTGAAAGATCGGTCTCAGAACTTAATTAATTTAAGATTTTACAGCGCAATTGTTATTTGCAAGACAGATATCTGTGTTTCGTGTAACGGGTGTGCAATGAGGCCGAATCTATACAGTAAAAGCTCCTTATTCGCGGAGGATATGTTCCGCAAATATGCCGCGGATATGGATTGGTAATTTGCATGGGTATATAGGGGATACGTTCCAAGGTTACAGAGTAAAATAAAAAGTATCAAAATAAAATTAATTAATGAGAGATTTTGAACAATTTCTATTAATTATTACTGTCGGGTTTAGGAAAGGACTTAAAGAAGTTGGTAATTTTTTCCTGTTTTGCCGCTTTTAAAAGGTCTTTCAATTAAGATTGATATTCAACTGTGAATTCTGCGATATAATTACTTATTATGTCTTTGAATTTCTTGATTCATTAACATTAAAACAGCGTGATATAGACACAAACGACTCGCCAACGCGTATTAACGGTCAAGCATTTTTATTTTTACTTTAAGAGGCAACATTAATTTGTTTCTCTTCGGTATTAATTATTTTCTTTCCTTTTACTCGACATTATAAACTGGGAACAAAGGACAAGAGACACGTGTTATTCAATCAAAATTATTGCAACGAACAAGTTCAAACAATAAGTTAATATACCGATCGTGGCGATGGAGGCATTTGTCAAAGTACATATCGGCTTGTGAAATACGACACCAGCTTTTAACAATGAACTTTAGAGTCAGTAACAATTAGGTTTGTTTTGTTTTCATATTTATTTGTCCATTTAGTTTGAATCACTATTTGTAAAAGCCGTCTTGGCACCTGAAGAGAAAAAAGAAAAAAACTGCTGATGGTTAATAAATTTATATACATTTCCGCTTTATAATTTTTTTCACGAATTGTGTAGAAATATTTCGTTTCCGCGTTGGACAGATTCCGTTTTATGCAAAATAAATACACGTAAAATTGCTATTATTTCGCCGGAACCAATAAATTTGTTCACATTGGACTGATTTCCGCATTATTCGCGTTCCGGATTAAACAAGTTTTACTGTACTGGTAAAAGTGGTCGCGTTAAAAACATGTTTTCATAGGTTACCAATTCTTAATATTATCAACTCAGTCCCATCTACATGTCCTAGAAGTTTGTAAGGGGAATTTTAGAGCACTCTATATAATACAGCTATCTTACTGAACCCTGTTCAGCACTGAGTCTAATTGCACAGGTACAATTCCTGGAAACTTGATTTAGTTTTCCGTTGGATCCTTATTCCCGCTCTGAAAATCAGCACTAATAGATAAAAGTAGGCCTATACTTTCTGTACATGTTAATAAATATGTTTGGAACGCGACTTGAATTATTACATGAACTCTCTTGGACATGTGCAGCGGTGTGAGAACTACTTAACATGGCAATGCATTGCCACGTTAACTGTAAGATCAAAGCGCACACAGGCAACTTGAATCCTGTGTGTGGGGTGTAATGGTTAACCACCAATGCGCTGTTTCACCACATCGCATTATGCACATAGGATTACTTTGATTAAACGCGAAATCCGTTTGATATTGGTTAAACGTTTTTAATTCTCCTTAAACCTTGTAATTAGTATCCCTATTATTTACGACATGTAAACTTAATACATGTTAATCTCACAGCATTAACTTTATTTATTGTTTAGGACAAATAACTTAATTAAAAACATATCTAACTTACTACTTCCTCATCAGTTATGTGTAATATATCGATATTAGTAGGTTTTTGAGCGAAACTAAAAAAATAACATAAATCTCTTGGTGACAGTTCCGAAAACAGAGTTTCAGGAAGTAAGAATATTGAGGTTAAAATACTTCTATGTAAAGTCTTATCAGTCCCGCACGTGGCATAACGTTCTAAGGCATTATGCCTTGGCGTAGGGCAACGGGTCGCGCACTGGTTCGAATACCTATTGGGAAAGAATATTTGTCATGGCGTATCAGCCAGTGTATGGGACCAATGTCTACCCAGCAGCGCGCTGGATCGCGAGGAATTTGGATAGTTATAATAAGTAACCGCTTCTGGTTGAGGAAACATGTTGACAGGATGTCGCCCATATATTGGCTGGATAATCTTTCGCCTTTGTGATTTACACATGTTTATGTTATGTGCTTCTAGGTTTTTGCGCCGTGGAGTTTAGTTTTATATTTTATTTGTTTCCTAAATTTAATTTTCGAATATTTGTTATATTTATTCAGATCAGGGTGATACTCATTATACTGGGCGTGCATAAAAGAATACAGCAGTTTTAAAGGTGTGTAATTATTCGTAACTAACTATGACACAAAAACGCATGTTAAATGAAAGAGTAATATCTCCAGTTTACATTATAAGTTCATAGGTGTTCAATGTGAGCCCCTTTTGTTACATGACACATCTAACCTGTAGGCTAGTTCTTCCCATACATTAATAAGCATGTCTGGATTGATGGCAACAACAGCTTCTCGAATCCCGTCTCTCAACTCGGGCAGGTTAGCAGGCAATGGAGGCACGTAGACTCTGTCCTTTACAAAATCCCAAAGGGAAAAATCGCATGGGGTGAGATCCGGTAATCAAGGAGGCTACTGGAGATACGCTCTGTCATCTGGACCATGGCGAACAATCCAGTAATGACAGTGTGGAAGGTCTTACGTAAACGCTTACATATGCGTCCCTTCCGTTTACAATTGTTATAGGCTCTAAAGCCTATTGATTACGCTGAGATTTGCGCTTGAAATGTTGCAGCAGCAACATTCTCTTCAGACACTCTTGGTCGTCCCACACTTTTGCCTTTACACAGACAACCGGTCGTTGCGAACTGATTATGCCATTGACGGATGTTGTTGGCATTTGGGGGGATCACGATTAAACTACCTACGAAACGCACGTTGAACTGTCACAACTGATTTGCAACTCTTAAACTGCAAAACACAAAACGCTTTCTGTTGAGGAATTTCCATCTTTTGTTATTATTGTTGCCATAGAAACAAAACAAAAGAAAGCTATCCGCTCACTCATACAACTAAAACTATCTTCTTTCCTGTTTCATTTCAGTCTATACACAACTTTCTTCGCCTCGTTTGTGTGATACTATTATTACTTGAAACTACTATATTATTTTATGTGCACACCGTATTTTATTAAGATAATTATTACTTTCATAATTGTACAAAGTAATAATACGTTGTAAAAACGTAGTTTTCTTCTGAAATTTGGAACTATTCCTTAGTGTAATAGTTAATACATTTGCGGTATTATTAATATTAATGCGGTGCCTTCGTCTTCATATTTCCTTCTGTCCCTTTTTTTAGGAGTCGTGTCTTGGACTAAAGTCTTCACTTATCTCATTCATTCCACATCTCCATCTCCTCCACTTCAAATTATTATTCTTCTCTCATCATAATTCATCAGGATTTGTTCCTCCCATCTATATGTGGGTAGAGTACTACTACTATTGCTACTATAGCCCATTAATACTACTATTGTCCTGGCGTGGTCAGTAGAGTTTCTACATTTCAACCCAACGGCACGTCGTTCTTTTCCATCCATGCGCCTCTGGTTTCCAAGTTCATACATTTTTCCAGAGTCGATGGATATTTTCAGAGCGTAAAAATCTTGAGTATAATTTAATTAGGAAGGGAAATAAACTCATGGGTCTCATTTACTTGATATGTGGTACCTAAGAGAACCTCAAGCCTGAAATAATATGCCTCAGACTAAACTTTTTCTGCCCTTTCACGCAAAACTAGTGACCTTTTTGTTAAATAACGTCGTTAAATTTTTCAATCATTAATTTTGCAGTAGCATACAGTATATTTTAAATACACATATATAAAATCTTATATAACTCTCAGAAAATATTGAGTTTTGTTAAAAATATTAACCATCGTCATCCGTCACGAATTAGGCCTTTGTAGACGTGTTTCAGCCTCATTCAGCAGTCTTCTAAGAGGTCTTCCTGGTCGACGATATTCTTTGGGCTTATATTGTATCATTATTTTTGGGATTCTTGAATTATCCATTCTTTTTATATGGTCTAGCCAGTTTAATTTATAGAAAAATGCTCAATCTATGTAAATAAAGTTCCTAATTTTAGATCTCTGCAGAGAGAAATGATTCGTCTACTTTCTTCTTCTTCTTCTTCTTCTTCCTTCCAAGTATTAGGCCAAGGCCTGTTACGATCCTATAGAAAATTTTCCCTCCAGCGTTTCATAGGACGGCCCAGTGATCTTCGTCCTCTTGGTATATAATTATAAACAGCTTTGGGGATCCGATTTGAACTCATTCTTTCAAGATGGTGTTTCCAATTTAGACTCCCTAGCCCTCGGATGCCCTAATAGCGTCGGGGTCGAAAAAAACAAGAGTTAACCAAGAGAGGTAAAGTTAAAAGAGTGCAAAACACAAGTAAGTGGAAAAAATGTTTTGCTCAGCTTGGGCACCTTGTGGTCGCCATCCACGTATCCCCTAGATGAGGATCCCTGAATGTCGTCTACTTTCTTATGGACGTTATATGTGTGCACAATTTTTAAATCATCGTGAAATCAGCTCCATAATTCTCAAAATTTTACCTTGGCTTCCTTCACATCTTTTAATTCTCTGCTTTTAGCCTTCCTTTTCCATATAGGGCCTATTTACGTCTAGTTTCTTAAGATCATCTTCAGAACCGTTTAGCTGCTTTCACTTTCTGTTTCTTAATAATTTTTATATTTTTAATACGTATTTATGATCCTTTTTATTTTTCTTTGTATGTTTTTTTTATCTTTCATGAGATATAATCATACATCAATATCGGCATTCTTACAATGTAATTTGGGTGTTTCTTATGTGGGATTAATCTGTTTACTGATATTTTTTTCAGTATTGACGTGTATTGTAACGTGAAAGTAGCAATGTTATCTGTTGTCAAGGTTACAGACTTACAGTTGTCTGGAAAACTGGAGATCCTGATCAACTCCTACGCTGTTTGCGAAATAAAGTCCTGATTTTGTTTCATTGTTATGTAACGTTTCAGAATGATGCAATTTTAACTGGAGTATTGTATTATTCTTATGAACTATAAATTAATATTTCTTTATGAAATGACATGGCCCTTTTTATTCTTTTGAAATCCAGAACTGAAGAACAAAATAGGCTGCATTCTAAACTATGTGGTAGATGACTTTCAAGAATATCTAATATATAAAAATTAAAGTTTGTTTGTTTGTTCTTACTTTATGCCCGGCCATGCCATTGATCCGATTGTGATGGGGCTTTTTGCAAAATGTTCAGGAGATTCCCGGGATGAACATAGGCTATAAGAGAGTTGTGGTACTCAACTCCTACACCCTTAAAAATCGACCTTTGTAGTGGAAAACGTGAAAAAAAAGCTATTCGAACGCTTAAATAGCTTACGCTGCCTAAACCATAACAAATACACAAAATTAATGTACACAGAATTGAATATCTCAAAAAGCTCTACAAAAAAGTCCGCGACAGCATATGTTTATCTCTTACGGATAACTCACAATAACCATTTTTGCCTTTCATTGATGCCAAGAAGATCGAGACAAGTACGTAGATTCCTGTGCAAGCATAGCAGCACATGGCGGGTATTCTTTTACGGATAACTCACAATAACGAATTTTGTCTTTTAGCTCATTTATGCCAAGAAGATCGAGATAAGTAGATTCCCGGGCAACACCGGGTAATCAGCACGGGAATCTTAAAATAATTACGATATACATTTATAATTATTTTTCATTTTACTTATTCAACTAATCATAAGAAGTAGATTAATTTTTGTCTTTCAGCTCATTTATGCCAAGAAGATCGGGATGAGTAGATTCCCGGACAACGCCGGGTAAACAGCACGGGGTATCTAAAAATAATTACTATAGGCCTATATAGGCCTATTTTTCCATTTACTTATTTAACTAAACATAAAACACATTAATTTTCGTATTTCAGCTCATTTATTTCAAGAAGATCGGGATAAGTAGATTCCCGGGCAACGTCGGGTAATCAGAACGGGGTATCTAAAAATATAAATTTATATTTTTTTTTTCTTCTACTTATTCAACTAAACATAAAAGTACATTAATTTTCATTTATTTAGGCGTAGCAGCGCACGCCGGGTATCAGCTAGTAGCCTAATAAAATTGAACATTATATAGATTATCCTTGTCACGCAGCGGGCCCGGGTTCGATCCCCGGTCGGGGCAGATTTTCTGGGTGAGGTTTTTATCGGGGTTTTTCCTCACCTGTAAGACAAATGTCAGGAAAACTTTAAGGCCCAAACGGTCCCCGAAATCATATGGCCATCATCTTTATCATCATCATCATCATCCTTCACCGGTGTGGAAGGCAACGGGAAGCTACCACCACACCTACACAATTCCCTAGTAAAGCTGCAAGCATAGCATGAAAATGCTATGATTGCAGTGAAGGACCTGCCTTCGGACAGAATTACTATGGATGGATATAGATTATAGTAAAATTAATCTAAACAGTCGCAAGCTACTTGTGTACACTGAGATGCGTTAAAATACATTGTACCTGACATTCCAGTTGACTTAACGCGTCAAGGAAGCGATGTTTATACAGGTAAGACTGTATCAGGCCATGCTGTTCAGTTCAACACGAGTTACGAATGAGAGTCCAGTACGATTGTCATTATCGTAGAGCGAATAATCAATATAGGTTTATGCAACATTGGTCTCACTTGTTTCGGTTTCTCAGTAAGAGTATAATGTTGATTTAGGCCATAACTACATAGAAGAACATTTAGTTCAGAGCTAACAGGAAACGTGTAAACAGCAGGATTTAAATTATAAATCATCAGTTTATTTATTTTCTCGTGAAGTTTAAATGCCCCTGAATGTACATTTAATGTATGAGCATTATGTTTTATGCATAGTTTCAACAGGGAGTTGTTTTTTGAGACTCTTCTCAAATTTAGAATTGTACTGAATGTAATTGATGAAAACAGATTAATGCATTAATATTTAAACAAAAAATCTTCGTTTTGTTTGTGGTTTCCTAGACAATTTATTAGACATATATTAAAATAACTTTATGGTAAAAAATGATACTCTTATTGCGGACACCCCTGTTGTCAAGACATTGAACCATAAATGTCCACTTTGCGAATCAAAGTACAGCAACCAATGGTACATATGTGAATATAAGTTATTTCTGACCATTTAGTGCACAGTAACTTGATCAATATTGAGACTCAAATTGAATCGTGACACAACGATTACCGATCTGCGCTTTAAAAGTTTGAATCACCCGAAGCACATCTGCATTGGTCCAGCGCCTTAGCCGAGTGGTTAAGGCAAGAAACCTTGGCGCAGAGTTACGGGCGCTGGTTCGAGTCCCCATGTGGGAACATTTTTTCTCATGGAATTTCAGCCAGTATAAGTCTGGTGTCCATCCAACATCGTGAGGAATTTGGGTAGATACAATAAGTAGCGACTCCAGGTAGACAAGACCAACTATAACGGCTGGGGAATCCGACATGCTTACCACATGCCACCCCTACACTGGCTTATGATCGTCTACCTCTGTAATTAACACATGTTGACGTGAGGCCAGCAGCCGGCTGGTAGGCCATGGGCCTTCTAGGACTGACGCGCTTGGATTATATCTGCAGTGAGTTAGCATTGAATACACACTGCAGCGATTTTTCCTCAATCTGAAGGGAATGAAAGACATCAAAAATTCGAAAATTCTATTAACCAATTATTTTTAATAGTCAGATTTCCTAAATAATACTGATTTGAAATTAATCTAGAACAAATTAATTGATAAGTACTTCGATTTTGATTTATCAGTATCGCACTTTACTTATTAATGTTCCATATAACTTGACCAATATATTTTTCAGATCATAAGTTTGATATCACATGTCTACTACTTGTATATGGCTATTTAAAAATATACAATTTATTTTGTATTTTATTATTTATATATATATATATATATATATACTATCGCTGTAGTCTCGGAATAGCGTCGCTGCCTCGTATGCAGTGGGCCCGGATTCGTTCCCCGGTCGGGACAAGTTTTCTGTTAATAGTTTCTTTCTGGTTCTTCTCTCCTGTAAGACAATGACTGACGACATTAATGCCCAAACGTTAAAGAATGTAAGACATTAATGGGGTTCAATAATATTAATACTTTATCTCATTATTTTCGGTTATATTTGGTCCCCGAACATCACCTGGCCAACATAAGCATTATCATACGCCATGTTAATTATGAATATGAATGGTGTGTTTCATCTTAATATGTTTTGTCTGAGAGGAAGCCCTGACGTTGAGCTGATCACTCTTTCGGGGGAGTCTCTCCATGTCCTTGTGTGGTCAAAAAAAGTATGTATGTGATATATACTAGTTAAACTCCCTCTTCCAACAATCCTGCCACTGTAAGGCCCGAGTGGTTTGAGGCACCTAAAAGTACCTACACTATGAGAGGCTAAACTGTGGTAATGGAATGGAATGAAATACAGAGTGTCCGAAAAGTCTCTAACAATTTCTGGGAAGGAGCAGTTTAATTCAAATCAAATATTTGTAGTATCAAAAAAGACACTGTAATTTGACGAAATCAATGTAGTTCGACATGACTGCCCTCCATATCGAAGCAGAGTTGCCATCTCTCCTCAGCGCACCAAAACACACGCTACAACATTGCTGTGATAATTATATGGACCGATGCCGAAATGTGTTCACGCAGGTGTTGCAAATCCATAATCTTGACCTTGTGAACCTGACTTTTGACGTATCCCCATGCAAAGAAGTCCAAGGGCATTAGTTCAGGTGAGCATGCTGCCCAGATCCGTGGCGAGCCTCATCCAATCCAGCATCCTGGGAACATCTGGTTGAGGTTATCACGCACAATGTGCACAAAGTGTGGTGGGGCGCCGTCTTGTTGGAACACTGCCGAATGCAGAATGTTGTCGGAAAACAATTGCAGCTCCAGGAATAGCTCAAGCATGTCCAAGTACGATGTTCAATTGATTGATGCTTCAGCAAAAAACAATGGACCGTAAATGTGCTCTTGGTTGAGGCCCAACCATACATTCATCTTTGGAGTGTTATGTTCCAATTCCATGGCGATGTTTGGTTGTTCATCCGCCCATATCCAGCTGTTGTGGTGATTGGCGAGGCCACAGGTATGAAAGGTAGCCTCATCACTGAATATGACGTGTACCAACAAATCTTCATTGTTTACTGCCTCAATTAAAATTGTGGCACATGGCCATGCATGCCACATAGTCTTCAGGTCCAAGATGATGGAGCATCTGGATGTGGTAAGCCTTTTTCTTCAATACGAAGTGCAAAATTTGCCACACAGTGGATTTTGGGATGTTCCCGACTGAGACGACGTACCAACACTTTTGGACTCTGCTCGATCCACTGTCGTATGGTCTGCACAGTTTCCTATGATGTAAATGGCCGTCCAGAACGTTTCTCGTCACAAAAATTCCCAGTTCTCTTGAACTTGTTCACCAAACCTCTTATGGTTGTTCGCGTTGTGGCTTCTGTTCGGTGCCGTCGGCGAAATCATTCTTGTGCCTCAGCAAAGGGTAGTCCATTGAGTCTCCAACTTACGCCGTCTATTCGTTGTTGTGTGGTCAACATATTTCACATTACCTAGAATAGAGAGTAAAAAAATTACTGTTTCCTCAGAAATGGTTAGGGACTTTTCGGACACCTGTATATAGGGGTTGTACTACAAGTGTGGTTCCACGTGGCGACCCTGTTCGTTGCACAAATTCTACCTGCGACGCATATTTTCATACACACGCTCCACAAGACCTGGTGAGTGCTCAATAATTTATGTTACCGCCAGAATGTGTGCAAGATCTTCCTCCGACTCGACAGGTGTAGTACAACCCCTAGAAGTCTGTAATACTTATTCTGAAACACAAGGCACACGATATCAGCCCATTCTACTTCGATCTTCAAACTTATTTTACATCGAAATTGTGCGTTTCCGGACATGGGTTCCTTAACAAAATTGCATCTACTTAGTCCCTTCTACAACCCCTAGAAGTCTACTTATTCTGAAAAGTTAACGAGTTTTAAGAATTAGTAATTTGTGATATTGTATCAAAGCAGAGTAGACTGAAGTCACCAGGCATTTTCCGTATTTACTCTAAGTGATATACATGTTTATGTCGTCAATATTGAATTAGTAGCAAAACGCCTTGGGCAAATACATCCGGAAAATCAAGAAATAATGGAAAATGTCCATTGTTGCTGTTTAGGATTAAAGCTACATCGATTGGAGTACAACGCTTGTAGGGCATATGAATTGGGTAATTAGTGGCAGGAATCCAGTATAAAGGATAAGAGATGAAAGAATAGGATTCTATGAAAGCTGTGGCACGCCCCAAGGCACAACCTTCTCATTCCTAAGAAACTTTTAATGGCGGAGCTGTCTCAAGGCCGGAGCCGGCCACGGTAAACACATCCCTGTGATCAACCGCCACGGTGATATGTGGCTTTTTATTGATGTCCGAACACATGTGCTGCTATTTTACTAGTCTATTAATAGCTTTGTTACATTGTCTATTGATTCAGGGTTTCATTCTCCTGAAAAAAAAGTAATTCCTCTCAGCATACATTTATTTGGTAGAGCAAGCATTTTAAAATTTTACAAAAATCCTTCTAATGCTGATCATTCGGATTATTAAGGGTAAAATAGAAAATACTATATACTCTCTATCAGAAATTGTCATTCATATTCTGCAATATATTCCGTAAATTAGAAAACTACTAGAAATAGCAAATTGGGGTGTTTGCATTGCAATACTGTTAATCAGAAAGTTTTTATAAATTGTGAATCGCTTCAATATAGACCGTTTAGTTGCTTCTAGAATGCCTAGTCGATACTACATGTATTCCGTAACATATCGAAAATGATACTGCGCTCTGCATCTCCGATCTTTTTCTTCAGTTCTTGAATGTTTGACACTTTACCTTCTGTGTACTCGATTACTTTACGTAAGTCCACATGGATAAATGTAATGATGAATGTTCTGTGAGCGAGAAAGGCGAGAGCATGGGTTCACTGGTACTATCAAACTCGAAGGTTCTTAGCCGCGCTAATATTTTCCAATTATTCCGTGTATAATTACCCTCCTCAAATCATAGTTAATATTATTATCTCATCTCATTCTTGGCCTACCTACTAGACGCTTTCTCTCTGGTTATCCTGAAGTAAGTTTCTGTACCCCTCTCCCATTCCCCATTCATGTCATCGCAATGGAATGGATTAACTATTATTTTTGTATCTGGTAGGAACACAACCAATAAATCATTGTTTTAACTTTTGTATTCGGATTCTCTACTTCTCATTTCAGGAATCTACTCAATTCTCCTCAGGTGATTTAGTTTACTCATTGTATACCCTATAGGCCCAATCAGTGATAAAATCGCGAATTAAATCCAGGATCTCATGAATGCTGGTCGGATGCACTAACCATTCTCCCAAAAAGGCAGTTTACTACGTTCTTGGTCGTGGATATAAAGACCCTGTGCTCTTTCTATTTTACATTAGGTCAGATATTAGTCAAATACACAGGTTTAGAGATATAGCCAGCTAATGAACCATATAGCGCTGGAGCAGGTATATTCTGTCCAACGTAAGAAGCACACTTTGACATTTAACTTCCGAATGCATTACTCCGCGCAACACGTGTATGAGTGCAGGTGAACTCTGTCAGCTGTTTGTTACAAGCCGATAAAAATGTATGCACTACAATCATTTAAAATGTTAATGTTGCAGGCTGTATTAACATTTACAATGGTATGTCAAAAACTAATACATTTAACACCGTTTTTCACCACTCTTTAACAGTTTTCCTTTGTGCTTCTAATAATTTTGATCACACATTTTATCACCGAGTTAACATAAACTACCCGACAGCCGCCATATTTGTAACTTACATTCAACTTCCTTTGAATAATAGTTCAGTTTCAAACAAATGCGAATTTTTAGTTACTCTACGTCCATCGAAGAAACATGTAAGTGTATACTGTATTCTAATCAACTATAGTTAACATAAATAGCTTTAAATACGTAATTATATTAATCGAGTACATGATCTATTTTTTTCACTTCCGCTGTGTACCGAAATTACGTTTTCGGTACGTACGACTACGTTATACTGCGCAACCACTACGTCATCGTGTCTTCATTTCTTCAGTGATCTTAGTGAACAGTGCCAATTCTCTCCTACATATCCCCCCTTTCCTTTATGCGTCGTGTGCTATTGCGCACCCTCCACTCTGCTATCAAGTCCTCAAATAAGCTGTGCTCACTAACATCAGGGTCATCATCTGTTTAGGTTTCGAGGAGTCAAGTCGATATAGCTCGAAGGAGCTCTTTGGTTAATCGGTCCCTTAGGCCATGGTAGGGCCACAAGGACCGTGTACCCTAGCCCTTGGCGTGACTGGTGTGAATGGAAGAGTGTACGTATTATCTTTATTGTTACAGGTTTTTGTTTAGATGACCAATAAGGTTACTATTTCTTTGTTAACTTATTTTTCAATATCAAGAAAACTATATTTTATTATGTATTCACGTAGACTTTCGCGGCCGGAGTTGCTATGATGATCTTGATGAAGATTTTCGGGCTCTAGGCCGTGGTCGTGAGGCTTGTATGTTATATCTGACTTTTTGACTCCTATTAAAAATGAACTATTTATTTTTAGTTAACTTCTGTTTATTGATTGAGTAGTTAGTCATGTCAGATATTGATATAAAGTTCCAAAGCTTTCTCAAGTGAATCTAATCTCTTCTTTCCTTAAGACTTCCACGATTGTATTCTGTATAGTTTACAGTGCTATATGCTTAACAATTTATTAAGGAAAGGTGAATTATATTTTGCCTTCTATGTGCCCGGGCAAAGATATGTTGATTTAAGCATTCTATATTTTCAAACTCAAAGTAATTATAAACAACATTGGTACGATCCAGGACGAACACGCGAGTGGTTCGGTGCAAATTTTGGTTTGCAGAGCGTGGTTCGGTGCAATTTTTGAACTGTGCTTTGGTCATGAACTAATCGTACTAACTGCAGCAGTCATGTGCTTCATGGATTACCCGCCCATTTATTTTCGTCAAGGGTTTTCTTAGGCTGGACTGAAAATAACATCTCTCACTACTATATTATGAGTGTAATTTTCTATTGTGGTTCCAGACTATTTTCGTTTAATGCTTGCTATTGTCCAGGGATAAATCGGGTTAATTTGGTCGAAATAAAAAAGTAACAAGAATAAACAATTAAAATAAATATGATAATTACAATTCGATAATTATTAAAATTATAGCTTCAACTTAATACATTTTCAAACGAAAATCATACAATAGTGACAGGGGCAAAATGTGACCTCTGCTTTCATATTTTTAGATGAATGGTGCACATTGCCAGGAGTAGGCCTATTTTATGTCTGTGGAAATTTACCATGCATATTTGAGTTATTTAAATATGGACCTACAAATATGTTGGCATAATGTATTTCACGGAATTGAAATTTCTGTTTTCAAATATAGTTTACAATTAGTTTTGTTTTCATTTTTTCTTAATTCTGGTTATATATATATATATATATATATATATATATATAGAGTCGCTTGTGATTTGTTAATGATAATATTTTATTGTATAAAAAAAAGCTATTTCATTTTCTTGCGTTCAGATGAAGTGTGCAGTTCCTCACATTTAGGTGAGATTTGCTTTTTAATATAACTATTAATTTTATGACATTCTTTCTAAATTAGATTTTCAAGATTACATTGATGCCAGTACATGAAGGAAAGTTATATAATTTCAGGCTTTAAATAGATTATTATCTTGAAAACCCAAGTGAGGTTTTGGTTGTCACTTCTAGCAGTTTTAATTATTTTAATAAGAATGTTTTAGATTTACTTGTAGTTAATAAATTGATCAATTTTATTATTGTTGAATAAATATTAATAATACTTTTTTAATGAATATAGATGTTCTAGTAATTGAAGACTACGCCAATTTTGGAATATATTAAACAGTACCAACTAAATTGGAAACACCATCTTGAAAGAATGAGTTCAAATCGGATCCCCAAAGCTGTTTATAATTATATACCAAGAGGATGAAGATCACTGGGCCGTCCTACGAAACGCTGGAGGGAAAATTTTCTATAGGATCGTAACAGGCCTTGGCCTAATACTTGGAAGGAAGAAGAAGAAGAGATGTTTTAGTGGGATCTCCTGATATTATGAATGTATCTGCATTAAATATATGATTTTCAGTTTAATATTTTAGTTGCATTATTTATATATGCTTTAACCTTCGATGTCAAATTACGTTTAAAGTCTTTGTTTGTGTACAGTAGTTTATATATATATATAATTATAGTGTTTTACCCTGTGTTTTCTGTACAAGTTCACTGATTTAGTTTTAATCATATTGTAAAATTGTGATTATTGTGGAATGAATTCTGATAATTGAATTTAACCAGTGTTTGCCTTGGTGACTAATGAAACTCAAATAAACCCAGTTAGGTTAATTACATATCTCAAAAACGTAACTCAAATACAACCGTCTGAACCAAATCACTCGGTTATTTAATATTTACTACAATATTGTCAAAAAACCTTGGTTTAATTACAGTTTATTAATCAGTCTATTTGCTTGCTCAGTGTTACCAACTGCATTTATAACATTAGACCCGAAAGCTTGTTTGAACTAGTGTACAGGCCTGTTAATTTACTGAACTGAGTATCAAACTGGATCCCGCTGGGTGGAAAGCAGAAATGCTGACATACAGTTACACCCAAACATGTTCTGTGATCAAAGTGGTGCCATTAACAGGTAGACCTATAGACATTATATAGGATATCACATATCCATTGAGTAGTTGAGAGTAAAATGTAACCATCCAGTAAAATAGTTTATGCAAAAATATAAAAACTAATTTAATCAATATTATTGAAGCCCTAATTATAATAAAAATCGTTAAAACGTAAATTGCAGATTACCTAAATAGGTATTATAGTTGCTTAAGAAAAATATTAAAAATCAAATGGTCGATAATGATATAAGACTATTTATTAATTCATGCCCCAAATGGGAGTCAGTAACCAATCACGTTTTAATGAGTTTTGTTTTACAATCGTGTTTACTATCGTGTTTCACCTCGATAATTATCGAATTATGATTATCAAAATAAAGAAAGCTCCTTCTTTTTATTATTCTGAACAGGTCAGAGCATTATTTTGCAGTGACTGACTCTGTAACAAATACTTTGAATATAGCAGCAAATAATGAACAGATTCCTACGACCTTCACATTTGATAATTGTGTGCTCAATAATTGTGTATTTAAATACTGATTTTACTTAGTTATTTCCGAAAAAGAAACGTATAATGTTGGTTATATTATACAGTTTGATGAGTTTCATTTTTTTCTCCACTAGGTTGCATTCTTATAATATTGCGATCGTATTTGGCAATAAATAGCATGATGAAGTTGCTGTGATGAACAAATGAAACAACCAAACATTTCTCATTCGTTTTCAAACATCGCCGTTTACATTAAATACATACATATTTTAAAATAACTATATTTAAATAATGATTTGTGAGTAAACAGCTTAATTTTATTCGTTAAATAGTCCTAACAAATGTCACTTCTGATAAATTGGAAATCACTCGTGGCATTACTTATGATGAAGTACTAGGGGGGAAACAGATCAAGAAGAAATTAAAATATGGATAAAGAAACGAAAATGGAACTGGACAGTACATACATTCAAATAAAATAATGAAGTAGTTGAACAACCATCGTTAGAAAAGTATTCTTAGGGAAAGAGAGGAAGAGGAATGCCAAAATCCTGAAGAAAAATCGTGCAGGTCGAAATTGCAAAGATAGAACTAATTTGGAAATAAATAAATTAGCACCAAATTGCATCAGTTGGAGACTCATTTTCTGAATGACCTATGCTCTTGTTAGGAGATTAAGAAGAAGATATGAAAATTATATAAAGATCATAATTAAATTATTTTATTTATAAAAATCATTTAAGATGCACTCATAATCTGATATCATTTTAAATATCATGTTTATTAATGAATATAACTTAGAACTTAATAAAAGTATGTAGTTATATAAAATGACATAGAAGTCTGGCCTCATTGGGATAGTAGAGGTGCACCAAGAAAATTATCTTATGATATTGCAAACGTGAGAATCTCAATTATTAGGATAAATCTGAAGTAATTGAAGTATTAGTATAACTAGGATAAATTAGTTAGTGTGTGAGAAAGGACATGCAATGTTTTATTTTATACCACTAGTATATCTTTACCTTGTCGTGATGGAGTGGCTTGCTTGTTTGAATGATCCTGGGAGCTATGCCGGCGGTAGCATTGCTGCCGATAGGGTTACCCATGCCGGACTGGTCGAAGGTGATAAGCCGGACAAAAAAAGTACCTTGGTCGAAAGAGTGACAATATTTCACCGTGAAAATATAACCGTCAAGAAATGCGGACATGGGTTCAACTGCGGTAAAATTTTCCGGAGGTCAAATAGTCCCCCATTCGGTTATCCGGGCGGGGACTACTTCAGGGAACCCATGCCAAAGGCTCAAACACAGGGACATGTTGCTAGGAAATGTTAGGACTTTATACAATAATGGGGGCACTAGAAATATTAACGCGGGAATTAGATAAATCGCCCTTGGATATAGTCGCTTTACAGGAAGTTAGGTGGCCAGGAGAAGGTAGTCAGGAATCAGGAAGCTTTGCATTATACTACGGGGGTGCAGAAAGACCTGCATTTGGAACGGGTTTTTTAGTCAGAAGTCCGAGATATTAAGTTTGTTAGTGATAGGATATCCATACATAATTCTAAAGGGTAAACAACATGATTTTATAATTGTAAATGTACATGTCCCCACAGAAGATAAAGAAGACAAGATCGAGGATGAGTTCTATGAAGAATTAGAATGCGTATTTGATAGCCTTTCACGATATCATATGAAAATTGTCTTAGGAGATTTTAATGCAAAAGTGGGGCGGGAAGATATATTCAAACCAACAATAGGCAAATTCAGTCTTCATGAAGATAGTAACAACAATGGGGTTAGATTAGTCACCTTCGCCACATCAAAGAATCTCATTGTTAAGAGCACAACATTTCAGCATAAGGATATTCATAAATACACCTGGACGTCTCCAGATGGCGAAAATCGGAACCAAATAGATCATGTATGTTGCTGGGTGGGCACCGGTCCCATACTGGCCGAAATTTCATGAGAAAATTTCTTCCTCCATGGGGACCCGAATCAGCGCAAGTCCCGTAGTTCTGCGCGGGACTGTAAAGACCCTAGTTGCGGTAATAATAAAAAATATTCAAGTCTCCCAAAATAAAAATACAGGCCAGCAATTTTTCTATGAAAATATAGTTCTCGTACAATTATGTAGACTAATATATTAGACTCACAATACTGAAATGTACAGCTTGATTTTTTAACCACTTCTATCACTGCAAAAATCAGACAAAAAGCACTTATTCGTATAAAAAAAGTTATCTGTTTTCCAAAACAAATCCATAAATGTAAACGCTGGCATAATAGCATCATCGATGTTACATCAGTTAGAGGGACAGACTGCAATTCGGATCATCAGACAACGGCTATCACTAATGAGAGGAACAAACGCTAAAGATGATTCTGTAAAATTTGAATTAAAAAACCTGTCTTTGCATTAATTCATTCATCAACATTTATGGATTTGTTTTGGAAAACAGATAACTTTTTTTATACGAATAAATGCTTTTTGTCTGATTTTTGCAGTGATAGAAGTGGTTAAAAAATCAAGCTGTACATTTCAGTATTGTGAGTCTAATATATTAGTCTACATAATTGTACGAGAACTATATTTTCATAGAAAAATTGCTGGCCTGTATTTTTATTTTGGGAGACTTGAATATTTTTTATTATTACCGCAACTAGGGTCTTTACAGTCCCGCGCAGAACTACGGGACTTGCGCTGATTCGGGTCCCCATGGAGGAAGAAATTTTCTCATGAAATTTCGGCCAGTATGGGACCGGTGCCCACCCAGCAACATGAAACATTTGGGTAGCTACAATAAGTAGCGGCTGCAGGTTGATATAACCGGCTATAACGGCTGGGGACCATAATTGCTGACCACATATCACCCCTACACTGGCTAGATGATCGTCTACCTCTGTGATTAACATATGGATGTGAGACAATCAGCCGACCGGCAGGCCAAGGGCCTTCTAGGCCTGTTCCGCCCTGCAGTTTATGATATTTACAATATTTATATGTCTGGTATCTACTTTAATAATTTTGTTTAAATGTAGCTGATGTTAATTGCATGAAATTAGTCATTAAATATGAAATTAATGAAGGTAATGGGTTTTCAAATCCTTATGTCGGCTGAGTGTGTGTGTGTGTGTGAGAGAGAGAGAGAGAGAGAGAGACAGAGAGACAGACAGACAGACAGAGAGAGAGAGAGAGAAAGAAAGAGAGAGACAGATACAGAGAAAGACAGAAAGAGTATAAGCGCCAGAAACGAGAGAGAGAAAGAACAAGTGAGAAGCGAGAAAGCAATCGCTCGCAATCACGCTCGCTCGCGAAAACCACTCTCGCGCTACGCCCGCCAATCTCTCTCTCTCTCCCTCCATCTCTCTCTCTCTCCCTCCCTCCCTCTCTCTTCGCCTCCCTCCCGCCCTCTCTCTCCCTCCCGACCTCTCTCTCCCCGCCCTCCCTGCTCTCTCCCTCCCTCCCTCTCTCTCCCTCCTCCCTCTCTCTCCCTCCCTCCCTCTCTCCCTCCCCCTCCCTCCCTCTCTCCCTCCCTCCTCCCTCTCCCTCCTCCCTCCCCTCCTCTCTCTCTCCCCCCCCTCTCTCCCTCTCATCAACTCTCTCTCCCTCCCCTCTCTCTCTCCCTCCCCCCCTCTGCTCTCCCCCCCCTCTCTCTCTCTCCCCTCCCCCTCTCTCTCTCCCCCTCTCTCTCTCCCACCCCTCTCTCTCCTCCTCTCTCTCCCTCTCTCTCTCCCTCCCCCCTCTCTTCTCTCTCTCCCCTCCTCTCTCTCTCTCTCCCCCCTCTCTCTCTCCTCTCTCCCCCCTCTCTCTCTCTCTCCCCCCTCTCTCTCTCTCCCCCCTCTCTCTCTCTCTCTCTCCCCCTCTCTCTCTCCCCCCTCTCTCTCTCTCTCCCCCCTCCCTCTCTCCCTCTCTCTCTCCCCTCTCTCTCTCTCTCTCTCTCTCCCCCTCTCTCCTCTCTCTCTCGCTCCCCCTCTCTCTCTCTCTCTTCTCCCTCTCTCGCTCTCCCCCCCTCGCCTCTCTCCCTCTCCCCCCCTCCCTCTCTCTTCTCCCCTCTCTCTCTCCTCTCTCTCTCTCTCCCTCTCCTCTCTCTTTCCTCCTCTCTCCGTCATCCGCATCACCCGCCCTACAGTTTCTTTTAGTGGCAAACCGAGTTTCAATTCCGAAATCCCGAGTAGAATCATAAGTGATGCCGTCTAAGTCAAACTCGTTCGGTGAATATAGTTTATATTTTTTAGTGTAACAGATGCAATCAAAACAAATACTGGATTACGACAAGGATGTAGTTTATCACCCACTTTGTTTAATATATATATAGACGATATTTTTAATAAATGGAAAGTTTTAGTAAATCCAGGAATAAGAATGGATAATAAAATGTGCATAAATAATCTTTTATTTGCTGACGATGTAATCATAATACAGAAAAATGAAGACGACTTACAGAAATCAATGCATGCATTAAATGAAATATGTAAATTATACGATCTAAAAATTTCTGTAAGGAAAACGAAGACCATGGCTTTTAGAGGAAGAGATCCAGTGAGAACCAAAATTATTTTAGAAAATCAAAGTATAGAACAGGTGTCTAGTTTCAAATATTTGGGCTGTGATGTTGGCTACAATGTGGAAAGAGATATTGACTCCAAAATAAATAAATTTCAGACGGTGTGTGGAACAATACAGAGAACATTCAAAAATAAAATTAGAAAAGAAACCAAGATAAAAATGTATAATGTTATGGCGGTTCCCACAATATTGTATGGATGTGAAACTTGGGCTCCAGTGAAAAGACAGAAGGATAGAATACAGACGGCAGAGAGATGCGGTTCCTAAGACAAGTAAAAGGATGTACAAGACTTGATAGAATAAGAAATGAGGATATAAGAGAAGAATTGAAAGTACAGCCTTTGTTGGATAAAGTCACGAATTACAGACAGAAATGGATTGATCACATGGATGGAATGAGCAAGGAGAGATATCCATTGTTAGCCAGAAATTATCAAGCAAGAGGAAGGCGTGATGTTGGAAGACCTAGAAGACGTTGGGCTGATGCAATATGAAGTCGGAACGGGCAATTGCCTAATCCTTGGAGTGATGATGATGATGATGATGATTTTTTAGTGTCATGGATTCGTTATTGAATCTGATTATGCAGGATATTATCAGTTAAATCATATGTTGGGAAAATAGTTCACAGATGTATGTGGAGCCACACATGGCTGTGAGTTTGCTTCCAAAGACTTAGGCTAATATTTGGACATAATTTCTTTAAACGTTTGAAAATATCCATATGTTTACATAGGATTTTTAATGAAGGCAGTGAAGAGTAGAAGGGAAAGTTGAACAGAAATGTGATAGGGAAGAGAAAGAAGAAAACAAAGAAAAATGAATAGGAGATGATGAAAAATAATAAGAAAGCAAAGAAGACGAAAATGTCATTAAAATATGCAATTTTAAACGTCATGTAATCCATCCATCCATAGTAATTCTGCCCCGAGGGCAGGTCCTTCACTGCATTCATAGCATTTTTTTTCATGCTATGCTTGCAGCTTTACTAGGGAATTATAGGTGTGGTAGCTTCCCATTGCTTTCCGCACCGGTCAAGGAGGATGATGATGATGATGATGATAAGGATGATGGTGATAGCCAGATGATTTTCGGGGACCGTTGGGCCCTAAACTTCCTGATATTTGTCTTACAGGTGAAGAAAACCCCCGAAAAAACCTCACCCAGGAGCCTGTCCCGACCGGGAATCGAACCAGGGCCCGCTGCGTGACAAGGCAGCACGCTACCTCGAGACCACAGCGGTGGGCAATGATTATATTAAGAAATTTAAATTCATTTATGATGAATATTAGGTTATTTCTTCTTCTTCTTCCTTCCAAGTATTAGGCCGAGGCCTGTTACGATCCTATAGAAAATTTTCCCTTATGGGAAATTCTCGTATAAGACTTGCAAGCATAATAATAGTCCCTTCGATTGGTTGCTGGCCAAAGGAAGGCAAGACCAGTGATGGGGCTGCCATCTTATATAAATAAAAAAATAATGTTCATGGTTAATTATTGCAATTTGTACATAATCTCGACTTAAAAATATAAGAATATTGTATTTCGTAAATAAAAAAGCAATACATTATACATAATGAAGTATATGTGTGGACGCGGAAGTGCCAATTGATATCTGATGATTTCTTGAGAAGAAGAAATACAATAGGCTTTATCTTATGAAATTCTATACTTTTCCTCATATATTTCCTTGAACACAAAATTGTTTATCTAATGCATTATTATTAATAATTCTATGAACATATATAGTTCAGCGGCATTCTACAAACTGCTTATCGTGTTATCAATGCATGTCATATAAACGTTAATCGTGGGATTTTATCATTCTTAACATAAGATTATTTATCTGATATATGTGATAAAATGGATTTGTTTCTCTATTCTGGGAATTTTATCGTTCGATAAGCCTATAGTTTCGATTGAAATCATTCTAGAATGGGAAATTCCTAACACATGTTGAAATATTAAAAAAAAAAAATGGTTGTCGAATCTCAAATGCCATCATTTGACCCGATCTGATCCCTATGACTTTAATCTCCTCATAAATGTACACATGTTATTTAATCTAGAATATTTCATTCTTATATAGACATATATTTTTCTCACTTTGTACTTTATGGATATATGAATATAATGGGTCGTAAGGCTGCTACCTTCTTAGTATTTTTTAGTAATTATACTGGTGTTTCCGACATGTGGATGAGAGGCCAGCATTCTACTGATTAACCAAGGAACTTAGACTGTCGCGCCACGGAGTGTTTTTTTTTTCTTTTTCATGGTTTCATATCCTCTCTAAATAATGGACTTTTCGTTCTGTA
This sequence comes from Diploptera punctata, assembly GCA_030220185.1. Classification (NCBI taxonomy): domain Eukaryota; kingdom Metazoa; phylum Arthropoda; class Insecta; order Blattodea; family Blaberidae; genus Diploptera; species Diploptera punctata. The sequence continues at coordinate 887,586 of JASPKZ010006047.1, forward strand.
TAATATAACATGAATTCTGTAGAAAATAACTGCGCGGAGAACCTGATTCCAACAATTGGAATGAAATATCTTCTTTATGTAACAACCTAGGACGAAGATAAAGATGAAGAAGAGGGAAAATATGAAGAGAAGATGGAAGAGATGGAAAAAAAGGAAGGCTATTAAAAAAGTGTGCTATTGAAGATATGAATCGAATTCAACTCACAAGGGATACACCCCAGCTTGAACGGGTAAAACCAAATGGAAATGTGTTTAAAATATAATGTTGTATCAGTTCGAATAACTATCATTGCCATTCATGTGTAAAAATACATGTGCGGCCGCTATCGCCATTCAAAGTTCAGAGTACTATTCTTGCAGGAAGTAGGAACGAGACGATGATCGGCACAGATGTGCACTTAGAAACGACAGACATGAGTAGGTTGTAACGTTGTTAACCGTATAACATTGTTAACCTGCTACTCAAAAAGGTAAGTCGAATTTACACACCTGATAATTACGATGTAATTTGAGTGGAGGAGGAACATTTTGCTTGAATGTTACGTGACATAATACTGTAAAAATATTATAGGCCTATGGACCTACGGAAGTACATACGAAGTTATTGGATAGGAACAGTGTCGTGAGTCTAATTGCGGAGAAGAAATAATACATGGGTATGTGAGTTCCAGCAGTTCTGAAAGTCATCTCCAACAAATTAAGGAGCTACAAATCGAAGTGAATACGCACCTTCAACCTTTAAAAAAAAATCACGACCCAATGTGCCAAAGTGTACTGGCTTAACATTGAACAATAAATGAAATATTATTTTAACCGCGGTTAAAATTCAAACAGAAAGCTAATAAAATAACTGCATTAGGTCTAAATCCAAATAGAGGGCCATTTTAGATTATGTGACGTGCAAAATTCAAAACCTAGGCCCTTCAAGGGAAACAAAACATCGAAATTGTAGGCTGTAAGATAATCCGTAAGAGCCCAGTTTAACTGAGTTCATAAGACTATGGTTCAGAAGTTCACTGTTGGCATATTCAAGAGTGGGCTCTGGATGCTACTAGAGCAATTGCCCTGGACAATTTTAAATCTTCTACGCATTTCCTTGGTATCTTCGATGAAGAATATAACATTTCATCCAGGCATGTCACTACATTCATGGTTCGCAAAAAATTGAAGTGTAGCATATTATTAGGCAGAGAGCAGAAACCTTTAAGTAACAAGTGCAGAATAGTGAGAAAGCCAATGTTTGATGAACTCTCCAACACTATCACACTGAGGTGAAATATCGACAGATCACCAACCGTTCATAAAATATAGTCTGTTCATAGCTCTACACAGTTACACAATATATTTGGCTGTGCCTATGGATGATAGATTACCGAATAATCTTTACATTTGTTTTCAGGAAAAACAGAGGACGTTTGTTCAGCAGGTTGTGAGGAACTAGCAATGTTCCACAAACATCCATGTTGCAGCAAGTAACCGTGGACATGCAGATCTTTTTACATTCGGTCCTTGATGAACATGTTGATTGGAAAGTCTTATTGCTTTTTTATTCCTAGTCAAGACACAAGGACTACAGCCTGATAGAAGAATGCTTGTCTTCTTTGCCTTGCTGTTCTTTTTTATTATCTCATTATTTTTCTTTGCCTTCGTTTTTCTCTTCCCTATCCTCTACTGTTCTTCAATTTACCTTCTACTCACATTACATTAATCTTTCCAATTCTCTTTTTTTTTTTTTTCGTTGCATGTGGTTACACGATGCCATAAAGCTATTTCATTGCAATTGCAATCATTATCAAGGTAAAATTACATTATATAGAATGCTCCGAAGGAAAAGTAAAATATTGAAAGAATATATCAAAGCATCATAAAAAATAGAAAACTCCATTGCGTGACGGCCTGTAAGGCCGTTGGCCTATGCTGGGCTTACATCTACATGCGTCATTCACAGATATGAAAGATCCTGTAGCTACAGTAGGAGTGACATATAGTCAGCAGTTTTGAATCCCCCAGCAATTAAATCTAATTTCCCTAACCTGTAACCGATACCTATCGGAGATACAAAATTCTTCACATTGTTGTGTGGGCCGAAATTCTGTAAGAAAATTTCTACCATCATGAGGAAGTCCCAACTAGCGTGTCCGTAAGTCCTGCACTATTGCTTGATGCCTTACAACTCTCGGCTACGGTATGGGACGTAAAATATACGATTCCTAAAACTGATATCTTCTGTGATCTGAATAACAGTTACAATCGGCGGTGAATCTGCATTATATCAGTTTATTATGTAAATCCTGAGGCAAGAATTAGCAGTCGCCCAAGCAGAATGCAGCCATTTGCATGTTTGTTTTAGATGAGATTGGACTGAGAAGCGTGGTGTATTTTTCTTTATCATCTGGAGAGGTATCCATAATATATTAATTTTAAGACATGGTATTAGTACGGTATTGAATCAGGGGTCGACAGATAAGAACCCATATCATGTTACTTCTCCTGATGATGGGACTACGCCCGAAAGCGCTTCAGATAATTAATAATCTTTATGTTGAGGAGACGGGCCTTTTAGGTAAATATTTCATGATGTTATATTCTAATTTTGAATAATACCTCAACGAAACTTATCATAGAATTTATTAATGTTGGTTTAGTATTAAAATTATAATATAACATTAGGGTCTATGTACCTTGTAGGTCCGATTACTGGATTTTTATATATTAACTAGCTAATACCCAGCGTGCGCTGCTATGCCTAAATTAATGAAAAATTAATGTGCTTTTATGTTTAGTTGAATAAGTACAAAGAAAAAAATTATAAATTTATATTTTTTACATACCCCATGCTGATTACCCGGCGTTGCCCGGGAATCTACTTATCCCGATCTTCTTGACATAAATAAGCTGAAATACAAAAATGAATGTGTTTTATGTTTAGTTAAATAAATGAAAGGAAACATATATATCGTAATTATTTTTAGATACCATGTGGTGTTTACCCGGCGTTGTCCGGGAATATACTCATACCGATTTCTTGGTATAAATGAGCAGAAAGACAAAAATTAATGTACTTCTTATGATTAGTTAAATAAGTAAAATGAAAAATAATTATAAATGTATATCGTAATTATTTTAAGATTTCACGTGCTGATTGCACGGGAATCTACTTATCTCGATCATCTTGGCATAAATGAGCTAAAAGACAATTTCGTTATTGTGAGTTATCCGTAAAAGAATTACCCGCCATGTGCTGCTATGCTTGCACAGGAATCTACATATTTGTCTCGATCTTCTTGGCATCAATGAAAGACAAAAGTGGTTATTGTGAGTTATCCGTAAGAGATAAACATGCTGTTGCGGTCTTTTTGGTAGAGCTTTTTGAGATATTAAATTTTGTGTACATTAATTTTATGGTTTAGGCAGCGTAAGCCATTTAAGCGTCCAAAGAGCTACTTTTTTCCCTTTACTTACCACTATAAAGGCCGATTTTTAAGGGTGTAGGAGTTGAGTATCACAACTCTCTTGTTCATCCCGGGAATCTCCTGAACATTTTGCAAAAAGTCCCATCACAATCGGATCAACGTTATGGCCGCGCATAAAGTATGAACAAACAAACAAACAAACAAACAGTTTTATATATTAGATTAACAGTGGGCCTTTTGGGACTAGTTCATCTCATCAGCAGAATTAGGTCCGTTTTCACTGATACTAGATGTTTAAGACCCATGTTTATACGAATTCCTTTTCGTGTTATGCATAGGCCTGTTATTCCCTCTCAAAAAATTGGAACTTATTTTCTACATTCTTTAAGTTAGAATTTAAAATATATAATTGGTACCTGAGATCTAAGTAGACGTCAACCATTATATGCTGTCCACATTTCAGGAGGTCTTTCGAAACATGTATCATCTTCTGCTGGTATGTTTCGAAAGGCCTTCTGAATATTGGACAGCGTATAATAGTTTGAGGACGACTGAGATCTCAGGTACCAGTTTTGTATTTTTAACTTTTACATAGTGGCCTCAACGGTGTTTCATAATGCATTTTAATAGTATTGATCATTTAAGTTATAAATATAATATAGTCAGTTATATATGTTCACAGAATAAAATATGTATAAGCACGAATAATTAAACATGGATATGTGGCTGATTTTTTTTTAGAGTAGGCTACTGTTTAAAACTTGCTATGTTTCTTATATATGGATAACTAATGGGGAAAACAAGTTGGAGACCGATATGTAGATGGGATAGCATTTAATTCAGTAGTAGCCATGCATGACTTGCTGGGAAATAATAACAAGGTAACATGTGAATATAATTATTCTGTGTACAAAAGCAAACTGGCTTATTTGCAACGTGGTCATTGGACCGATAAGATTGCCTAAAGTAATATGAACACGAGTCTACTTTTGAAGACTGACGTAGGATGACTGCGTGTTATTCGTTAAAGTAAGCAGTCGTTGCACGAAATCAAACATTTCTTCAGATAAATCTGTCTTATTCACATCACACTGTAATTATTTTTAGACATAACTTCGGAATTTGTTTATTTGGTTTTCTTCCATTTTTACTCTTATTAATAAAAGACGTAGTCGTGTATTCTGTTTTAGTCTGCGCTGGTTATTACTGATCCATGTAATTGAAAGAGTTAAAAAAATAGTTTTACATATGAGGTGTTCTGGAAAATTCCAATGTTTAGGAACTATACATAAAACACTGAAGAATAAAACAAGAAGAGACACTAGATTGAAGATCTATAAAACATGGCAGTTCCTGCATTACTTTATGGGAGCGAAACTTGGGTAATGACCAAAAAAATTACAAAATAGACTACAAAGCGCAGAAATTAACTTCCTTAGAAGAACAAAAGGCTGCGTAAGATTGGATCGGATAAAGAATGAAGATATAAGAACAGAGTTAAATATATATCCATTGAATGAGAAAATCAAAGAATATAGAGAGAAACAACTACAAGCCAAGAGGTTCAAGGAATGTAGGAAGGCCAGTTAAAAGATGGACAGAACAACTGTGAGGCGGAACCGGCAATTTTTGCCTAGCCCGTGGAGTGAAGATATGAAGAAGAAGGAATGAAGCGAGCCTGTTACCTATGCATAATAAAAGAGGGAGGGTCAAGTCGGTGCAAAAAGTTCTTGTCATTGGTCAAATTCAGTAATTTGCCAACCGTTTGAATTTAAAATAGGGACTACTCTAAACCAAATCCCGAAGATCAAAATGAGTAGTGGCAAAATTTTAGTAGATAATATATTGTACAGTTTTAATGCACAAATTTTTAATAGACAATATAACTTATTGCCCTCAACATTATGGTCCTTCGGGGAAAAAAATTCAAGCTGTGGGTACCTATTTGCACAATAATAAAATTGTATTGTGACTGAAATATACTACAGATAAATTTAAATAATCCTTGTTAAATTTATAATATATATATATATATATATATATATATATATATATATATATCCATCCCTAGTAATTCTGCCCGAGGGCAGGTCTTTCACTGCAATCATAGCATTTCCATGCTATGCTTTGCAACTTTACTAGGGAATTATAGGTGTGGTAGCTTCCCGTTGCTTTCCACACCATGAAGGATGATGATGGCCGGATGATTTTCGGGGACCGGTGGGCCCTAAGCTTCCCGACATTTGTCTTACAGGTAAGGAAAACCCCCGAAAAAAACCTCACCCAGGAGCCTGTCCCAACCGGGAATTGAACCCGGGCCCGCTGCGTGACAAGGCAGCACGCTACCTCGAAACTGCAGCGGTGAACTATATATATATATATATATATATATAATTAGCCAAATTTCAGATAATATGTGGAACGTTAATCGATTAAAAATTCAATTCGAAGAGACACGTAATTAAAATTCTATAAAGTTATGGCTGTGACGGTCATTCCTACGGAAGTGAAATGTGGATTTAAAAAAAACAGCAATATACTTGCTTTAGAAATAAAATTCCTGAGAGGAGTTAAAGGATGTACAAATTTGTATCTCGTAAAAAAAAAAGAAGAAATACGAAAGGAATTAGAATTTTTTAATTTGAATGATGGATTAAAATATTGTAAACAGCAGTGGAAAGAACGTTTAGAAACAATTCCAACTGCAAGATTGATTAAACTAACATTAGCGGGTATTCCTAGAAGATAACTGGAAAGTATTTGAAAACGGAACAGGCAATTCAATTCCTATGCCTTGAAGAGAAGTTGATGATGATGAACTTTATATAATACAGCCTACATCCAACATACATTTAAATAAGTAATGATTTAATTGAACCAGCAATAAAATAAAGTACATTACTTAATCAACGAAATACAGTAAGCTTGATAATTCCAACATGAATACCGGTAAGTAACGAGATAATTGTTTTATATTTTTTCTCAGTATTTTTTCTAAGATCTCAACAGAAGTAGAGGAATGTGTGTTTTTCAAATGCCCCATTGCAGTTTTCATGCTTTGGGTTTCTGGACCAGGTGGATAAATTGAGTTAATATGGTCTGTTTTCAAAGAAATGGGAATATAATGGTACTGTACATCAACTGTATGTAGACTTCAAAAAAGCATATGATTCAATTAAGAGGGAGAAGTTGTATAGTATCCTGTTGGAGTTCGGAATTCCTAAAAAGTTAGTTAGACTTATACGAATGTGTCTAAATGGCACAAAGAGTAGGGTGCGTGTAGGCAAACAGTTTTCGGACACTTTTGAAATCCAGAATGGGTTGAAGCAAGGAGATGCACTATCTCCTCTACTATGTAATTTTGTACTAGAGCATGCCATTACATCTTTAGAGAATGAGGAAGGCTGACAACTCAATGGTATTAATAAGCTGTTAGTTTATGCTGATGATGTAGTATTGTTGGCCGATAGCGAGGAGATACTAAAGGACAACACGCACACACTATTGAGTAACACTAAGAAATTAGGACTGGAAGTAAATATCAATAAAACTAAATATATGGTCACACGTAGAAATTCATTATATAATGGAAATGGAGAGCTAATGACAAATGAGGGAAATTTTGAGGAGGTGGCTGAATTGAAATACCTAGGAACAATAATCACAAGTAGGAATGAGATACACAAAGAAATTAAACATACGCTCAATTCTGGAAATGCATGCTATTATGCATTGCAGAAACTCTTGATGTCTCAAAAAACGTTAAACTGAAAATATATAAAACTATTATTCTACCAGTTATATTATATGGGTGCGAAACATGGACTCTTACTTTAAGGGAGGAAGTATTTGAGAATAAAGTACTTAGGAAAATTTTTGGACCAAAGAGAGATGAACAGACAGGTGAATGGAGAAGACTACATAACAATGAACTACATGGTCTTTATAGGAAGCCAGATATAATAAGAACAGTTAAGTCTCGTAGACTGCGATGGGCAGGCCATGTTGCACGTATGGGGAATGGGAGACTTGCATGGAAGGTTCTTGTAGGAAAGCCAGATGGAAAACGCCCAGTTGGTAGACCAAGAATGAGGTGGGAGAATAACATTAACTATGATTTGAGGGAAGTAGATTATTCAGGGAATGATTGGAAAGCATTAGCTCAGGATAGGGATGTATGGAGAGCTTATGTCCGTGCGGTCATGAACCTACGGGTTCGATAGTGACAGTGAGTAAGTAAGTAAGTATGGTCTGTTTTCAATTTACACATCACTTCAACAGATCACCTTACTTAAATGATACATTGTTTTGTTTACAGACAAGTGTTGCGAGTGTATTTTTGGTATTAATGTTGTGTCAGGGAAAAAGGAGAAGTTCAAACCCGGTACCGGCACATAGCTTACTCCTCTCTAAACATACCACGGACACCACCAGGCTTTAACGTCCTGATTGGAAAAGCGAATCGTTATGAACGGTATCAAGATATGTCTGCAATGGATTTTGAAATTTATTCCTGTATCTGGTGTACATTTTAGCGATTAAAAATAGTATACTAACATTCCTCCTAGTCCCAATTCATATTTCCCTCGATTCTTTATAACATGTGTCGCGAAATTTTTTTCTAATTTCCAGTCATACACCAAGCGCATGTGCCATCAAACGCGAAACGGTTTTTACTATGGAATTACTGGATGCAGCCAACATATACACGATATTTAACGAACTTAAAAGCAAACCTAACGCAATTTAAATACTCCAACCTATGAAAGACGAACGTAAAAGCTAACCTAACGCAATTTAAGCACTCGAATCTGTGAAAGAATGCAACCAAAAATAAATAGTACATTCTGAAATTCTGAAGAATATGTGTACAGTTAATTAGTGCATACTCTATGTTGGCTGCACTGGAACACGACTTTTAGTGGGTTGTCGCTAACTTTGCTTTTGCTTAGAATATTCGTTAAAATCAATACGGCTGCTACGTATGTAGTTCAGTATCATAGAAAAAATATTGAAATCGTTAGAAAAAATGTAAAAATCATTGTAAATGGTAGGAAATAATTTGAAAAATGGAACCCTAAGAATAAAATTTGACAGGAGTTTATGAAAGAATTAAAAAAGTCGTATTACATGTTGTGAATAATAGCCATATTTCCAACCTACCATGCATAGAACCCGTATCCGCAGGCATACTACCATCTGTTCTAGTGCTGCGGGCAATACAGGAATGTAATCTCAGTATTTTGAGAGAAAGGACCATTAGCCGGATGGTCAGAAAAGTCCACTTCAAACTCCAGAAGATATTGGATATTCAATACAATCTTCTCCTTCCTCCTCCTTTCTCTTCAGTCAATTGTCTTTTTTCAACGTCACGGCGTCGGGGCAATAATGTTATAAGGAAATACATTTTTATAAACTGGTTTAATTTTCTGCCTGTAAACAACTCCCAATACATAATATTGGAAATTGCTACCATCACCATCGGTGAAATCAATAAGTTTGATATTGCTGCATTATTTCAATATCCCTGATAATTTAATTGCAATGAAGCAGCCAGTTAATTTCCTGGCCACAGTTTCCTTCTTAGTTTCTACTGGAGTTTCATACACTGACTTGTTGATCTATCATCTTAGTAGTTAGTGCTGCCACCAGTTGATTAAGAAAATTGAAGCGCTTTTAAACACATCGATGTTACCTCGCAACGACGAAAACAGGTAGCACTGACCAGTAGTTTCCTATCTCAGTAAAGTCTCTGTTATATATAGTCCTAACAATTTTACTCAGAAATGAGAGACTCTGTATAAAATTTTACACTTTGTAGGCGTAATGTATTAGGCTAAATGTATATTATTTTTAAGAGGTAATTAGTAGTAGTAGTAGTAGTAGTAGTAGTAGTAGCAGTAGCAGTAGTCTACATCCATACATTTCTATTTGAGAACATGTGCGCTCCCTAGCGGGAATTTCATAACCACTCTAACTTAGTTGCGCTTATTTCTCTACTTATCGGCGGGTGACATGTTATCAACACATCATCTCAACGAGACATCTTGTAGGGAAATAAGGAATTACTTGAATGGGGAAGAATGGTTAAGCTTAAATTTTACTCAGAGACTCTAATTTAGGTTTGAGGTTCTTTTCCGAGCCCAAACATTTTGAGATTCGGGACCCACGGCTTAATGTCCCTCCAGGAGTACTTGTGCCTTGGATTTCCCTTTCTATAAATCAATCGACTCCGGCTAAATTTAAACTGGCGAACCTCTGGACCAGATGTCTATTTAATTCCAAGTAGTTATTTGAATAGGCTATAAATTATTTTTATTGCTGCAATAAACGTTAAGATTAAATAAAATGCAGGGAGGTAGTTAATTACAATGGCTTAAACAATTAGGGGCTATGCTCTCATCTCTGGGGTCCTGAATTCGCGTCTCGATCACTCCATGTGGGTTTCGTGGTGGACAAACTGAGTCTGGACAGGTTTCCCTCGTTTTCCCTGCCACAAATTTCAATCTACCATTTATGCACACTCATCTCATTCCTTTGCCCCTGTGGTGGTGTGTCACGCATAGTCGGCTGGCATCCTTATTATTCATAGGCCATATCGATTCACATCCCTCGTCCCGGCCCTGTGTCGGATACGAGTTGAAGATACGTTAATTATAACTTATAAAATAAATAAGCGTAGGCCTATTTAGAGAATTCCGAAGGAATGAAGCTGTTGAGGATTTTCCCCATAAAAATTATAAAATTACAGATCTTCACCGATCGTATTTAGTAAAAAAAAGTAAAGTAAAGTAAAGTAGTTCCGCTACAGGCCTCTGGAGGCCCTTGGGGTAATAGAACGTTAAGGCTCCCACTTTTTCTAGACAATCGGCACTTGATGTCAGCCGGGTTGTCAGCCCTGCGTGACGGCCGTCTTTACCCCCAGAACAAACGTCTGGTACTCATTTCAATTAGAGGCTGAGTCGACCCCAGGGCCAAAGTGCCGCCGGCAGGTTTGGGTCAGTTTAAAAATCCTGACCCCACCGGGACTTGAACCCTCGACCTTCCGGCTTGTAGCTCAGTGTCTTAACTACTACGCTACGGCGTGCCCCCAAAGTAAAGTGATCCCACAACTGGCCCGGATGCCCTTGGGGTAGTAGGAGGTTAAGGCTCCCACTTTTTCTAGACAATCGGCACTTTATGTCAGCCCTGCGTGACGGCCGCCTTTACCCCCAGAGCAAGCGTCTGGTACTCATTTCCGTTAGAGGCTGAGTCGACCCCAGGGCCATAGTGCTGCCAGAGGGTTGGGGTCAGTTTAAAAATCCTGACCCCAACTGGACTTGAACCCTCGACCCTCCGGTTTTTTAGCTCAGTGCCTTAACCAGTACGCTACGGCGTGCCCCGATCGTATTTAGTAGACACCGAAAATGACTAACAAAAAAAACTAATTATGTCTTCATTTTTACATAATTGTTAATAATAATTATTATAAATAAATATATCGGCCGCGGTGGACTAGTGGTTATGCTCCTTGCCTCTGGTTCCGATGGTCGCGGGTTAAAACCTGGCCGGGGTCGATGGATTTTTTTAGGATGGAAAAAATCCAAGGAGCAAGACCTCCGGGAGGGACTTTAAGCCGTGGGTCCCGAGTCTGAAGATTTTCAGGCTCGTAAAAGATCCTTAAGCCTGAATGAAAAGGCCTCTAAGCAAAATTTACCGAATTTTCCCGTCCTAGTACTACCTTGGTTTCTTAGATGTCAGTATGAGGCGGAACGAAGACCACGGACCACTCAAATAACATCTATACGAAAACAAGTGTAACTAAATTAGAATGGTTCAAATTCTTCCCTGTATGGGGAGAGCGCCTAAATCTCTGTTAAGGGAAACATGGGCTTACAAGATACAAGAAGATAAATCTTTATCGATGCTTTTTAATCTAGGTCATATCACCTATAGGATCTTTATGTCGCAGTCAATAAGTTGCGTGTTTATATTGATCAATACTGTGTGTTATGTGTAGTGGGTGGTGGATATATATATATATATAGATATATGACAAGAAAAATAAATGCCTGGACGGGATTCGAACCCGGACCTCTGAGTTGATATCTCAGTGCGCTACCACTTACGCTACCAGGCGAATCCAGAACAAACATTTATTTTTCTTATACATATTCTCTATTATTACCAGATGTAGCGGGATCTCGGTCTCCACTGCCATCTAGTAGCTACTATAACAAGTAAGCAAATTAAAGAGAATATTTTTACTTTATAGCAGTGACGCTTTATCAATGTTATAATTAAATTGTTGACATTGAGCAATGCAAGCTTAATATGACATGATAAAATAAATGCCTGGACGGGATTCGAGCCCGCACCTCTGAGTTAATATCTCAGTGCGCTACCACTATCCCGACCAGGCATTTATTTTTCTTATCATGTCATATTAAGCTTGCATTGCTCAATGTCAGAAATGTAATTATAACATTGATAAAGCGTCACTGCTATAAAGTAAAAATATTATCTTCAATTTGCTTACTTGTTATAGTAGCTACTAGGTGGCAGTGGAGACCGAGATCCCGCTACATCTGGTAATAATAGAGAATATGTATAAGAAAAATAAATGTTTGTTCTGGATTCGCCTGGTAGCGTAAGTGGTAGCGCACTGAGATATCAACTCAGAGGTCCGGGTTCGAATCCCGTCCAGGCATTTATTTTTCTTATCATGTCATATTAAGCTTGCATTGCTCAATGTGAAAAAAATTAATTATAACATATATATATATATATATATTAAAAGAATTTTATAAGATTCATGATGTGTTCCGTTGAGGTATTATTCAAAATTAGTATAAATTTATGGAATATTCACCTGAAAGGTCCGTCTCCTTAACTTAATTAATCATTTAACTGTAGCGCTTTCGGGACTTGTCCCATCATCGGCAGGATGGGACAAGTCCCGAAAGCGCTACAGTTAAATGATTAATTAAGTTGAGGAGATAGACCTTTCAGGTGAATATTCCATAATTTTATATTAATATATTAAAAGCTCTTTATTCCCAGATCCAGTCGGTATAGCCTATTATAAGGAGTAGTATAATTTATAAACGCATCGGCACCATTTTCTTTACTGCAGGAACGTGTCAAGGCGGCTTTTACAAAGAGTGATTAAAATCAAATGGACAAATTAATATCAAAGTAAAATAAAGCTTATTGTCATTAAGCCAAAAGTTCGTTGTTAAAAGCCAACGCCGTCGTATTTCACGTGCCGCCATGTCCGTTATAAATGCTGCCCTCGCCACGATGGGTGTTTTATTGTTTCAACTTGTCATTCGTTGCAATAATTTTGATTGGATAATACGCGTCTATTCGATAATACGCTTTGTTTTCATTCATAATGTCGAGTAAAAGGAAAATTGTTCAAAATCTCTCATTAATTGATTTTGTTTCGATAATTTTTATTTTATTTTGGAACCTTGAAACGTATCCCCTATATACCCATACAAATTATCATTCCACATTCGCGGATCCTGTTTTCGCGGCATATTTGTGTGACATATCTCCCGCGAATAAGGAGCTTTTTTACTGTGTGTGTGTGTGTATATATATATATATATATATATATATATATATATATGCACCAGGGTGTTGCAATAAAACACCGACAACGGAGGTGAGGTGGTATATTGAGATATGCTGATCATTTTTAATAAGGTACCCATGTCCGGAAATGATGCGTTTTCACACTATGACTAATTAATCATGTGTCAAGATCAGTGTTAGTTCGAAAGATTTGAAGACTTATTACTTGAAAAAAAAAACACCGACAACGGAGGTGAGGTGGTATATTGAGATATGCTGATCATTTTTTAATAAGGTACCCATGTCCGGAAATTATGGCCTCGTTTGAATCATTTCTGCAGCAGCGTGGATTCGGACTATGAGATCCATACGTGAATCAATTGGAGTCTGAATAAACAGACTGTTTCATGTCGCCCCACAAAAAATAGTCGAGAGGGTTAAGATCAGGTGATCTCGATCTTAATACGTGGTACCCAGATGTCTCCTCACATTGGCATCGAAGTGAGCTGGAGCTTCGTCGTGTTGCAGCCACATTCCTTTGCGAAACCACGTATTATAGGTTCCGTACCTGTGAAGTGTTGTCAAGTAATGAGTCTTCATATCCTTCGAAATAACACTGATCTTGAGACATAATTAATTAGCCATAGTGTCAAAAGTATCATTTCCGGACATAGTTATCTTATCAAAAGTGATCAGCATATCTCAATATACCACTTCACCTCCATTGTCAGTGTTTTTTTGCAACACCCTGTATATCCAGGTCTTTCACTGCAATCATAGCATTTCCATGCTATGCTTTACAGCTTTACAAGGGAATTATAGGTGTGGTAGCTTCCCGTTGCTTTTCACACCGGTGAAGGATGATGATGGCCGGATGATTTTCGGGCCCTGAGCTTCCCGACATTTGTCTTACAGGTGATGAAAAACCCCGAAAAAACCCTCACCTAAAAGCCTGTCCCGACCGGGAATCGAACCCGGGCCCGCTGCACGCTACCTGGAGACCACAGCAATGAATATATATATATATATATAAGGAAATTAGGACATACGTTTTTTTAAAGGAAGATTATGACATGCTATTTTTGTTAGACCCAATTGAAGTAATTGGTAGGTAGAAGTTGAAATGTTATTTCTCGTCTTAATGCTGGGATGGAAGTTAGGCTGAAGAGACTGTAGTATGATGTGTTTACAATCGATCGGTTTGTGATATCCGCTCTTGGTGATGGAGCATAAACTAAAGCTTAAATACTATGATTGGCTTGACATATGTTAGCCTTTATATTAATGAATGTGAAATGACATATGAGTGGCTTGAACTGAGATTACTCCTTTGAAAGGTGCCCAACCACCTGTCATGCAATGAACATGTAAACCGCATAGTATGCTCAATAGATCGTAATTCTTGTCATTTGCATCATATATGTATTAACAGGGTTGTATGCAGATATCTTTATCATAATTCTTAATGCATAGTTTGCACACTTTACTTATACAGTGGAGGAAATTGGTATAAAGCCACTTGTTAAAAGGGTTAACACAAGTTTATTTACTCTTTCTTTGGCATTTTTCTATATTAACTTAGGAGGTGATTGAGTATAAAACACACACAAATAATGTCAAAATTAATTATCCATTTCCGTCCAAAAAAGTACATGAAAACTGAAACCACTCTCACATATGGGTGGAAATTAGTATAAAGGCACTTTGTGTATTTCACAGATTAAACCAAAAAGACTGAGCGCAAAGTTTACAACAAAGTTCTAAAATTTAGTTGAACCTCCATTGTTGTTAATTACTTGGAAGATTCTCTTTGGCATTGACTTGATGAGGGTGTTTATTTCTTCCACTGAGATTGAAGCCCACTCTTCCTGAATAACATTTTTCTGCTCAGTCACTGTCCCAAACTGCCGTCCATTGCGATACACACGCCTTGCCAGGATCCCCCATAAGTTCTCAATCGGGTTTAAATCAGGACTTCTGACTGGCCACGTCAAAAGTGGTATTTCTTTCTTCCTGAACCACTCCTTTGATTTGGCAGACACGTGAATGGAAGCATTATCTGGCTGAAAAATTAGATCTTTGCCAAATTCCTCATACATTCGTATCAATTAGGACTCCAGAAGCTCCTCAGTGTAGGACTCAGAATTCATCTTGGTGTGTATCCATGCTATTTTTGATCTTCCTTTAAAGCAGAATGCTGCCCAAATCATAACGCCTCCACCACCGAAGTTTCTACTCATTCTAACTTGCTCTTCAGTACGGAGGTCGTTCCAGTAATACTGAAGGCCATCAGGCCCGTCCAGATTAAACTTCTTCTCATCACTGAACATTACTTTATTCCATTCTGAGGTCCAGGACATGTGTTCTTCAGCAAAAGTCATTCTAACTTTCTTATGTGCATCGTTCAGAGGTGTTTTTTTTTAATTTTAGGTTCTTGTCTTCTGACAGAATTTGTCTTACTCGTCTGGCTGTTAATGACAACTTCAAATCAGCCTGGATTTGAGAAGAAAACATACTCTTACCTTTTGCTTTACGTAAAATGAGACGTTTAGTGCGCTCAGACAATTTTCTTGTCCGTCCATATTTCCCGTTTTTTTTCATATTGTGAGCCCAGTTTGACAAAATTATCAATGACACATCTTGAAGCCCCAATTTCGTAGGTATTTGTCTATTGGAAAGGCCCATCTCCTTGAAGGCACTAACTCTTGATTTCTCTTCATTTGATAGAGGCTTTCCACGTGGCATTGTACGTACTGCTGACTTGTAACTGATGAACGATGCTCACAGACACGTCGTCTCCATGTAATTGCAGTGTTTTGTTTACATTTATGTCTCTGTAAGAGCCAGAAGTTGACCTGCCTTTATACCGATTTCCACCCCTAGGACAGCGTTTTCTTAGATTTTACGTATTATTTACATTTATATAATAAATACAAAATGAGGAGACCTGTATGAAATTATGTCCAAGATAATTATATGTAATCTAGGACACACATACGATATTTGCATAAATATTTCAGGTTGTTTTACTACTAAAAGTTAGTGGCTTTATACCAATTTCCTCCACTGTATAATATATTGTACGCGTATATACTGTAGCATTCCAATATGTTTTATTCCATGCCCCAGGTTGTTATTTCGACATATCTGGTGTTCTCCCACTTCTGAAGTTGGGGCGCCTAGAAGGCGGAGTTATGACGAGTGATAAATGATAATGAAGCGCCAGGAGAGTTCTTAACCTAAACTGAACCTAAATTTCAGACCATGGTCAATCTCCCTTTAAGGAAACATTCATATGGTTTGACCGGGAATCGAACTCTGGACCTCGTGAACAGTAGCCAGAAACGTTGACCACTAGCCCATGAGGCTGGTCACGTTCCAATATTATAAAATACGTTTAATTCCAATAAAACTGTGTTTCAACGTTTTTAAATCCCGACACTGTTTGTCGGCTTCCCGAGACTTACATGGAACGAAACCTTGAGAATTAGTTGCGCAGGCGCATTCAAGCTGATCGGTAAGTACATCGTGCTGCATTTCAAGCCAAGTAGCAGGCTGCCCAATGCTACCCTGTGGCTGCCATGTTAGCACTCCAGAAATGGTAACAGCGAGATTCAGTTGCTTCGAGTAAGTCCTGAGCGTAAGAAATACAATTATTAAACCGCTAAATAAATGTTATCATGGGAGAGGAATGTGTTTGAGTTATTGAAAACTTTTCCCTTCCCTTGCCGAAACAGTAACCCATCAATAACTCCACTCTTCAGATTTGTATTTTAAAAGATGGGATTCTAAGTTTCGATTATAATGGCGGGAGCAGTGTAAGATCGATGGACTGTTGCCTGGCTTATGGAATCCTCCACTGGTATATGTCCTTAGCCAATTGAATCTATTTTATATCTCTTGTATTTTGTTTCCTAAGTACCATCCGAATATATTATCTTTCCCAATGGTCTTTTCTCCAAGTGTTTACCAATAAACAAATTTAAAGAATTTCTATTGTCACCTCTTTTGAGCTACATGAAATCAAAACACATAATACCATATATGAAATTGTTTGGGAATATATTTAATATTGTATATTGAATACTCTGTGAAAATAGAATGAAAAGTTCGTTTTGCATATTGACTTTAAATGAACAAAAACTGTTAATAACATTATAATTGCAATTTTATTTAATGGAAAATATGATCGACTGCATTAATTACGACAGCTGGATTTGACACGCTTTAATAATTACAGAGTATAGACTGCCATCAAATATGTTAGTTATTATGTTAAAAATGATATTGAATATTGTTAATTATCGTAGTATCTATTGAGATATATTTAAAATTATATTTATTAATGAAGAATGACAGTAATTAAATGAGGAATAAAAAGTTCCTTGAATTCAGATAACGTTAATGAAGAAGTGTAAATTAAACTACATTTTGAAATTAATAATAATAATAATAATAATAATAATAATAATAATAATAATAATAATAATTGAATAGTAATGTGTAATAATAATTTATTACTTCTGGCAGAATGAAGGCAATATTCCTTTCCTTTCAATTCCTCCACAGTTTGAGACTTGATCACAAGATTACGTTGCTAATCATACATCTTCACAATTTGCCTTTTATTCTAGTTCTTTCACAGTAAACACTTCCGTTTCCTGGAATTCTTCCATCAAGATATCAGTGATTGCAGCACACTTGCAACTTTTAAGAATAGCTTCTACAATTAATTGTCGGATAATTAATTTCCTTCGTTGAACAATGCATTTATTCTACCCAATTAGTAGTTTTATTTTCATTAAACATCTATATTTTCCACTTGTATCTTTATTCCATGAAATAAGAATGATTCAGCACATTTTATATGGCAATTATATAGTAGGCTTATTAGGCTATTGTTTATTTTTCTCCGTGGCAAAACGGACTTAGAAGGTTCTTATCCTACTAGCGGTTGCAGGCATACAAATACAAAAATACATAACATATAAGATGATATGACGTTTGATATTTATGTATTATCCATCCATAGTAATTCTGCCCGAGGGCAGGTCTTTCACTGCAATCAAAGCATGTTCATGCTATGCTTTGCAGCTTTACTAGGGAATTATAGGTGTGGTAGCTTCCCATTGCTTTTCACACCGGTGAAGAATGATGATGATGGCCGGATGATTTTAGGGGACAGTTGGGCCCTATGCTTCCTGACATTTGTCTTACAGGTGAGGAAAAACCCCGAAAAATACCTCACCCAGGAAACTTCTCCCGACCGGGGATCGAACCCTTGCCCGCTGCCTGACAAGGCAGCACGCTACCTCGAGACCCCAGCGGTAGACTACGTATTATATATACAGATTAAAATAAGTAATTGCTTCATATTTTATTTTTCCTAATGTCAATTTTTTATTAAGTTATTATGAATCACTGTTGGATACTACATGAAAGGTTAAAGTGATAAAATATGTACCTAACATCTCGGTCGTCAACTACGTAAAATGTCTGTTAAAAACTTCGTTTAATTGTTATTATTTTAACTTATTATATGTTCTCTGTCTATTCGGAACGTCTTTATAAGACACATGAGTTATCAATTGAATTGGTGTTTACTTGATGAAAATCCATATCTCATTTAATTAAATAAAAATAAAACTTAAAGTTTTATGTGATTTTCATATTATTAAAATATAAATTAGTTACAGCTGTTTCGGTACATGTCTGAAGAAGGTAGAAAGTACCGAAACACCTGTAACATATTTATATTTTAATAAATATGATATATGCAAAAATAAAAAATAATATATTGAAGAAGATATCTGACACACTCTTAGAAGAAGAACAAGCAGGGTTCAGAAAAGGAAGATCCTGTAGTGATAATGTGTTTATTATAAAGAGACTAATTGAAAAGAGAAGAGAATTTAACCTGCCAACATATTTGTTGTTCATTGATTTTGAAAAGGCCTTTGACAGAGTCAATAGATCTATACTATGGGAAATAATGGAGGAACGAAGATATCCACACCATCTAATAAAATCAGTCCAAGGCTTATATGAAGAAACTAAAGTAGTGATAAAAACTGATGGAAAAAGGTCAGTAGAGATTTTAATAAATCAAGGAGTTAGACAAGGGTGTAGTCTATCGCCCACTCTTTTTAATATATATATCGACGACATTATGAAACAATGGAAAATTATAATGGACAAAGGCCTTAGATTGAACAATAACTCAAGTATTAATAACTTACTTTTCGCCGATGATTTAGTCTTACTACACCATGATGAAGATCTGTTACAATCGGCTGCTTACAAACTAAATGCAATATGTAGCGATTATAATTTTAAATTTTCAATAAGTAAAACAAAAGTAATGGCATTTTGTGGAAGAAATACTTTGCGTGCAAAAATAGTAATTAGAGACGAAATTATTGAACAAGTATCGCACTTTAAATATTTAGGATGTGACATCAGCTATGGGTATGATAAAGATATTGAACACAAACACATCAGTTTCAAGCTATTTGTGGTACAATAAATAGAACATTGAATAATAAAGCCTATAAACAAACAAAATTAAAATTTCATAAAACAATGGCTGTCCCTGTCCTTTTGTATGGGAGTGAATCTTGGATTACCACTACCAAATAAGAAAGTAAAATCCAAGCAGCCGAGATGAAATTTTTAAGAAGAGTAAAAGGCTGCACTAGAATGGACCAGATAAGAAACGAGGATATCCGTGAAGAACTGCAGATCTACTCCATAAAAGAAAATATATTTAACAACAAGATACAGTGGAAAGAACATGAAGAAAGAATGGAAGAAAGTAGATTACCAATTAAAATCTTCCATTATTTTCCAAGAGGAAGAAGAGATGTCGGACGTCCTCGGAAGAGATGGTCTTAGATCTATTAGTGAAGTGAAGAAGAAGATAAATATGAAAATCTCCTAACACTTTGTTTTATTTTTATTTAATTAAACACATGAGTTATCTGATGTTAAGGAAGTGAAGCATGATCACTATGACGAGATGAAATTTATGCATAGTAGAGCTGGCTCCACAAAACGGGAGCTTCCGATATTCGGTTGGGGTGGACGGATTTTTAAGATTATAATAATTGTGATTATGGCTTCCTTCGGCAGGGAAGTAAAGCTCTGGCTCCATGTCGCATATAAAATATCCTCAAGCTGGGGGGAAAAAAAAACAGGCATGTGAGAAAAAAAAATCGGCCCTTTCACGTCCAGATTTCGTTTGTGACGCTAAAAGCCTGAGTAGTTAAATCAAAATTAATAAAATGCATAGTAAAACTCCGTTGTGGTGTCATCATTATATACATTATAGACCGTCTCTCAACTTTTTAATATATTAATCAACTATAGGCCTTTCCGGACTAATCCCATCATCAGCAGAAGGAAGCAAAGTCTGTTTATCGACCTTCGTTGAAGTACTGAAGTTGATATGACTAGTCCCGATAGGCCTATAGCTGCTTAATATTTTAAGAAGTTGAGACATGCACCTATAATGTACCTAATTTTATGGTATAATTTTAATATTGTGAGTTGTTAAAGAGTTTCGTTAAATAAATGTTACTTGCTACAAAATGGGCCAGAATGGGAATGCAGAATCTTAATCATCTTGGAATGAATTCTGCCAGTACATATAATGGTAATAATAGTAATTTTATTTATATACAGAATTTTAATGTTTACACATCTTTCTGTGCCTAAAGTTTTATTTTTCTTCTCCACTCGTCTCTCTCCATCCAATCCATGTCCTTCAGTCCTCTTGCTCTCATTCCAGTTCTTATTTTCTGCATCCACGAGTTTCTAGGTCTTCCTCTCCTCCTTCTTCCAAGTGGACACCATTCCAATGTTTTCCTGGGTAATCTTTCTTCTTGCATTCGTCGTACGTGCCCATACCAATTTAATTGTTTATACCGTATATAATCTACTATTGAATAACCAATATTAATTTTTTCTCTTATGACAGTATTTCTTATTTTGTCTAATTTTGAACATCTTGCTGCTCTCCTCAAGAAATCCGTTTCCATCGACATACGTTTTTGTTCTAAGTTTTTGTTGAATTTCCAAACTTCAGCTCCATATGTGACGGTACTTCTCAATATTGAATTATATATTTGTAACTTATTTTTCCTGGTTATATGTCTGTTTTTGTCCACCGCTGTGGTCTCGAGGTAGCGTGCTGCCTTGTCACGCAGCGGGCCCGGGTTCGATCCCCGGTCGGGGCAGTTTTTCTGGGTGAGGTTTTTATCGGGGTTTTTCCTCACCTGTAAGACAAATGTCAGGAAAACTTTAAGGCCCAAACGGTCCCCGAAATCATATGGCCATCATCATCATCCTTCAGCGGTGTGGAAATCAACGGGAAGCTACCACACCTACAATTCCCTACTAAAGCTGCAGGCATATAATGAAAATGCTATGATTGCAGCGAAGGACCTGCCTTCGGGCAGAATTACTATGGATGGATGGATATGTCTGTTCCATAAGACTCCATTCTTCATTGTTGTTATTGCTCTACCTTTATTTATTCTGTTCTTAATCCCTTTCTTGTTTTTTATAATAATAATAATAATCTATCTTCGGGTTTTTACAACTGCTGCCGTCTTGCCGTGCCAAACCTCCAAAGCATCGCATCGTGGGTATCTTCAATGCTTAGCCCTCTTGCTTGCATTACTGTCTTCATGCTTTCCTTCCATGTTAACTTTAGTCTCCGTCTTTTCTTCTTTCTGGTCGGTTGCCATTGATATAGTAATTTCGGCCATCGCTCATCTTCCATTCTTAAAATGTGTCCTTTAATTCCTTGTCCTCAAAAGTCTTTCAATTATGCTTTCTTCTGCTTCAATTGTGTTTTTAATTTCCTTATTTGTAACATGTTCTAATTTTGATTTTCTGGCACTTCTGCGTAAATAATCCATTTCTAGAGCTATTAGTCTATTCTTGTAGTACTTATTGATTATCCATACCTCACTTCCATACACTGCAACAGATTCAACCAATGTTTTACCAATATATTATTTTGTGTCTTTCCAAATATACTTACGCCACCATATGGAATTTAACGAAGATATTATTTTGCTACTCAATTCAATAATATGCTTTATGTTGTCTTTACCTATAACTTCAATGTTATTCATAATTATTCCCAGATATTTAGTTTATTTGAATTCCTTCTTCCAATATCAAATTTTCTCTTTCATTGCAATTTATTGCCAAATATTGTTTTTTTTTCTTATTTACTGAGAGACCCCATGATTCAATCTTTTTTATGATGATTTCCATATCATAATTCTTCTTCTTCTTCCTCTACGCATGAAAGCTTGCAGCTTGTTGATGTTCATTCACTACAGGTCCGGGGTATGGTGACGTCCTTCCATCGTAGTTGTGGTCTTTCTAAAGGCCTTTTCTGTTTAGGTATCCAGTCACGTACTTTCTTCACTAATCTAGTGTTCTCCATTCTATCTATGTTATCGTTCCAATTTAGTCTTCTATCGTTTATCCAGAGGTTTATAGGTTCAATTTCACATTCTTCTCTAATAACAGAGCTGCGAATTTTCTCTCTCGGCGATTTTCCTTAATACTTTCATTTCGGTTGTTTCATTGATTTTTTTGATTTTTTTATATATTTTTTTTTAGTTTCTGTTCGGCATTCACAACCATGTGTTAGAGTTTTACTTTAACAATTCGTTCTGATATGATGTAATTATATTCGTTATTTTATTTTTGAAACTTCCATGTATCACAATACCAACAACTTCCCTGGCACGCTTGGATTTGTTTACTCCACTGTTTAGCCTATTTAATATGTAGTCTTGTATTTGTGTAATAGATTTTCCTTTTTTCTTCGCCTCGGAGATTGCACATATCTTTATTTTATATTTCGAATTGACGAATTGAAGAAATGTAAAATATAAAAAAAAATAATAATAACTACTAGGATAACATACAAATATGCCCAAGTGTATCGGTATGTCGAAAAAGGATACCGAGTCTGATCTTACCTTTCTAATGTACAGGGTTATTCAAGAAGAAGGAAGACTTCAAACGTTTATTTCTTCCAAACTAGAAAAAGTAGAAACATAACTCCAACATTCCTGGAAAGAGACAAGTTCAAATGTCACTATTTTATGCATTCAGTATGAACACCATGTGTTACACGACAAATTTAAAAACGGTGACTCATTTCTTGCCACACACGAATTCACAGCTTCAACAATTCGATGTCGCAGATTTTCAAAAGTGTCAAGCATAGGGGGGATAAAAACACGGTCTTGTACGTAAAACTCACAGATAAAATTCACATGGGGTTAGGTCTGTGATCTGAGAGGCCACCGGCGATGAAATTGGTCTTCTGCTCCTCCTCTTCCAATCCAATGTCCTGGAACGGTGTTATTCAGGTAACATCAGACGTGGTTAGAGAAATGCGGCCGTGATCTGAACTTCAAACTTTTCTCTTTCCAGGAACGTTGTAATTGTGTTTCTCTTTTTTGTAGTTTGGAAGAAATAAATGTTTGAAATCTGTTCCTTTTTTCTGAATAGGTCTGTATAATGATCTTGGAATTAACAATAGCCTAATTATATAAAGATGTCTTGTATTCAATCGTTATTGAACTTAGAATATCTCTTCATAACCGACATTTAAATGTCAAGACTTCTGATCATTAATCTGAGTTATCATCTTTATTCCCAGCTGGAAGCATCTCTCCAATTTTAGCGCCCAGTAGGTAAGTCAAGAATATAGTGAGAAAGTAATATTGACCTTGATTTGAAGGAGGTGAATTATGCAGGGAATGGTTGGAAAATAATATAGGCCTATCAAACTAGTGATGGATGTATTCCCGCGCCATAGCCGACTAGTGTAAGTCATCATGCCTTGAAGCAAAGATATGGAATTTGCGCTGATTCGAGTCCCCATGGAGAAATACATTTTCTCATGAAATTTCGGCCAGAATGGGCCAGCCTCATGAGGTTGAAAAAACCAAATAAAACGACTGGGAAGCCTGGCATGCTGACCGTATGTCACCTCTATACTGGCTGGATAATCGTCCACATCTATGATTAACCCACCCATATTGATGTGAAGCCAGCAGCCGATTGATCGTCCCTTCTAGACCCGTCACGCCATTGATTTTTTATAGGGATATATGAAGAGCTTATGTCCCCGCGACTGAACCGATTCGATGTTGTTAGTGAGTTAGTTAACGTAGCGTACAAGAATATTAGAAACAAATGTAATGCGTTTACTGGCGCTGAACTCTCGCCGTTCGATTGGTAACCACTCCCCCACCTGAAGCTGGGAAAGTTTATGCGACCACAATTAATCATTTTCATTAAGTTGTGATATAATTTCGCTATAAGAACTGTATTATCATAGTTTTACTTGAAGCGTGAATTACGACATGCATTTTACATTGCTTACATCACTTATCGCAGCGGGCTGAAAGGAAACATCCAATGAAGTCGACGTCTTTGTTGTACAGTTTTCTATTCAGTATTTTTCAGTCACAACACAATTTTCCGATAATGTATGATATACTCAATCACGCATATAATTTGACGTCTATTGCATCCCTGGTTTACAATGAGATCTTTGATATTAGTTTCTTTCCGTAGGTCATAGGAAACCTACATAATCGATTACTTATTGCTAATTTATCAGATTTTTGTTTACTGTACTACATTTGAACAATACTTGGTATGTAGAAATTGCAAAATTATGTAGAAAGTACATATCTGCCTGTTTCTGTAGATTATGGAAACCTGCATTTTAAAGTTAATAATAATGATAATAATATGTAATAAAATGTTCTGGTAGAATTCAGGTTCCGTCCATCCGTAGTAATTCTGCCCGAAGGCAGGTCTTTCATAGCAATCATAGCATTTTCATGCTATGCATGCAGCTTTACTAGGAAATTGTAGGTGTGGTAGCTTCCCGTTGCTTTCCACGCCGGTGAAGGATGATGGTCATATGATTCGGGGACCGTTTGGGCCTTAAAGTTTTCCTGACATTTGTCTTACGGGTGAGGAAAAACCCCGATAAAAATCTCACACGAAAAAACTGCCCCGACTGGGGATCGAACCCGGGCCCGCTACGTGACAAGGCAGCACGCTACCTCGAGACCACAGCAGTGGACTGAATTCAGGTTATATATGTATGTGTTTGTGTGTGTGCGTGTGTGTGTTTACCAAAAAAATTAAAGTATTTCTACTGTCACCTCCTCATTTGGGCTATATGAAATCAAAATATGTATATACCTTACATGCATTTTTTGGGACTGTATTTAATACTGCATATTGAACATTCTGTGAAAAAAAATAATGAAAATTTCGTTTTGCATATTGAATTTAAATGAACAAAAAACTGTTAATAACATTATAATTGCAATTTTATGTAATGGCAAACATGATCGACTGCATTAACTAAGACAGTTTACCTATTCCAGCTAAATGACCTGTTCATCTCAGTCCCATAGACTCATAACATTAGACCGATATACATTATATAGTTCTTTGTGCCATAATCCATTCTATTCCGAGGCCTTACTGAATGTTTCTGAACATATTATTTTAACAGGGTGGGATTGTTACTCTCATCTCCATCCTCCAACCCGGAGAGTTAACTGATTATTCAATATTTTCGCAGCTACACTCCATATCTAAAGGCCGTATGCTCTATCGGCAACTTGATGACCCGGTATGTTGTGGTGATAACTCACATTGCATGGATAAATTGCATTTTTCAATTATATAAATTTCAAAATGAAACTAATCATCGCATAACTCATTTTATAAACTAGTTTTATTGTTCAAATTAAGATATTATATAATTAATAACATGACATATGAAATTTCACTCTTACTAATAATCCATGTATAACTTTTATACAAGGTTTATACACATCTCAGTTGAAAATTCTTACTAATAAACACTGTATTAGCTGTTCAGTGTATAAAAAGTGTACAACTTTACATGGGAATCGTTATACATGTCTTCAGCCTTGTTTAAGGATTGTGTAACTAGACAAAATGGCGGACTTTAAGTTTAGCCATTGTTTTCTTATAATATTGACGAACGTTTCCTTAAATTTAACGCAAAATGCAACACTTTAACGACTATTTGATGGGTACACAGGACATAAATCTACATCAGTTAGGAAAAACCAGGTAAGTCTTCGAAGTAATTTTTACAGGAGAGCAAAAACTAGTTCAATGACTTACATTAAGGAGTGCATAAATCGAAAATCCAATGCTTAATAACACCGTCACTATTCGCTTGACGACATACCTGTTTTTACCGAACGTGCATCGGACCAAAAGCGATCGGGAGATGTTAATAACTCATTTTCGACCAAAAGTTGACACCGGTTTTTCCTAACTGATGCAGAAATAATATTAATAAAGGTGTGGGTAGGAAAATAAAGGCATCATAAAATGCCTTTTGTTACATTCATTCTCGATTAATAATTTTAAATTGAACATTGATTCACAAAATAATATGTTCTATAATAGTTGCTGTGAGACAAGATTTAACCTGAATGTAGTTTAAAATGCTTCGTAATATTACCATATTGTTATATAGCTCCTGTATAACGTTTATTAGTCAGGAAATTATACATGATCTATATAAGGCGTATACATTGTTTAACTAAACAACTGATGAAAGCCTGTATAAGAGATTTTTATAGGTAATACTGTAAATGTATAAATACTACATTGCGCGGCAGCCTAGTAAGTCCTGCCGGCTGCTTCTCTCTCATATCCATGTGCTACTCACAGATGAGGACGTTAGGGGTGAATAATAGTTGGCTTTTCGGGTCTTCCAGCAGTTATTTTCTCAACCTGGTGGCGCTAATTATCATAACTAACTCTAACTGGACTAACTGGCACTATCGAATCCGTAGGTTCATGGCCGCGCGGACATAAGCTCTCCACACATCCCTATCCTGAGCTAATGTTTTCCAATCATCCCTGTATAATGTAAATCCCTCGAATCATGGTTAGTGTTATTCTCCCACCTCTTTCTTGGTCTACCAAATTGAGTGTATTCCCTCTGGTTTTCCTACAAGAAGCTTCTATGCACCTATTGCATTCCCCGTTCGTGCCACATGTCCTGCCTATCGCAGTCTACGAGACTTAAATGTTCTTATTATATCTGGGTCCTATAAAGACCATGTGGTATGGGACCAAAATTCTTCATGATGCTGAATAGATGTTTTTCCTTTGAGTGCGCTTCAACTCGGTGATATGTGAACTTCGTAATAACCGGAGAGGTGATCAGTTTTCGATTGTCTTGCATATCTACATACTTATATTCCTAGTTTCTTACATGGAACTCTCAACCATTGCATGCCCAAACTTACCTTAAATTTCCTTCCAGAGAAGCGTTGTGATGTATGAATACCGTGCCCAATAAAATATTTGACGTTTTAATTAAATTTCAACGCGAAATTTCTCATATAAACTATAGGGAAATAATGCAATGCCTGAATTGGTTGATTGGATAACCCTGACTACCTGCCGTCAGCGACGCGTCCCACTTCACTCACTCCGCTCTTAATCAAGCAGGGAGTCCATCTGCTCCGTATAATGGATTACCATTGCTGGATTCTTGCTTCGATTTTTACGCCTTGCAGTTAAAAACGGTAGATATTTTTTTCGAACTTTGCCTTGGTACATCACAACGCTTCTCTGGGAGAAATTTGAAGGTAGGTTTTCGACATGGTTGACAGTTCCCTCGTTATTCATTAGATTTCAATATATAGTTTATGTAAATTTATTTGTTGCATATATATGCAATTCTTTCCTATAATCGGCAGTAGAGATATTTTAATGCATGTTTTCAGATAAGTTTTTTCTTTCTTTTTTTTAAGCGTTACTGTCAGTTTATGGGTGTAAAAAATAAACCAGGCTATAAAAATGTTCCTCAGACTTATTAATTACTCAAGATTTGGCGAAGCTTGAAGGAATACCAACAATCATATCTCAAACAATTTAATTGTTTCTTCTCTAACGTACGTAGTTATTTAATCAGTTAGGTCTCAGACACAATGTATAATTACTTGAAAGATGGGAATGACTAATTTATTTCAAAATATTATGCCATCTTCAAAGTAGGTCCACCAGCCCAAAGTCATATTTAAATATAATTATTATAAGAACAAATTATCAGATTCAAACTTACTCAAATACATACGCTTAACCATTATATAAACTCCCTCATTTCTACGAACATGCACATGTGGTAGCAAAGAATGAATACAGTGCACAGACGAAGTGTATGAAAGCAGTAGGTATTTCATACTCAGCACATTATATCATGAAGGATTGTACTATAACTTACCTTTATTTAGACGCTGAGCAGACGTGTTATTTCCGAGTCTGGCGGACACAGTTCAAAATTTTAGTCATCGCGCTTACCTCACAGCGAACTACGAAACATTAAATATAAAGTAACTAAACTGAATAAGAAGAGCAAATTTAATTACCGTAAAACACAAAATATATAACATAAAATTTAATACGCCTGAAATAATCTACAGATGTGGCATCATGGACTGTTCCTAAATTCTCAGGTAGTAAGCCATTGTATCGCTTGCAATTCTCCATGCTTTCATTCATCTCATCTGTGGACTATACACTAGTTAATAATTTATTATAATTGAGGAGTTGAATGGAATATGGGCACAATTAAAAATATACATTTTGAGATATTAACAATTGATATATAACTAAATGCATAACATTGTTGTTTATTTTAATTGTTACAATCAACTGCTAAACCTGCTGTAATCGCGATATCGAAACGAAACTTTTTCAGACTGACCAACTACAAAATGACTAGTTCAAAAATGCATTGAACGGAAAAAGGGCAAAACATGAGTTATGCCCACATTCCATTCAACTCCTCATTTATTTAGTATATTGTGTAACCCATTAACTGCCTTGTTCCTCAATTTAGCACCAGATCCCTTTTTCATCGTTGCACTGCCACTAGTTGAGTGGTATATAAGGTCTTTAGGTCTTAAATTTCCCAGGTAAAATACATTGTTGTTGTTATTGTTATTATTATTATCATTATTATTATTTGTTACTATTGAAGAACTGATCTATTGTAATTGAAGAGTTCCCTCGGAAAATAATGTAACCAAGAATTTCTGGTAGATGATTGATTTTAAGAAATTAAAATTAATCCAGTATTCATTCTTCCCCAGCTTACTCAGTAAATGACGTACTTCTAACAAGGGAACTGTCAGCCATTGCATGCCGAAATCTACCTTGTAGTTTATTCCAGAGAAGCGTTGTGATGTACAAAGGCCGTTTCCAATAAGTATCTCCTTTTTAACTGCAAAGCACTAAAATCTAGCTCATAATATCTTATTTAAACTATGGGGAAGTAATATAACTCCTATATTGGCAGATTGGATAATCTTTACTACCCACCGTCCGCGCCGCATCCCGCATCACTCCACTCCGCTCTTACTCAAGTAGAGACGTCCATCTGCTTCATACAATGGGTTGCTATTTCTGGGTTATGGCTTCCATTTCTGTGCCTTGAAGTTAGAAATGGCAAACATTTGGACACAACCTTGGTACGTCACAATGTTTCTCTGGGAACATTTTCAAACTAGATTTCGGCATGCAATGGTTAAGAGTTCCCTTGTAAGTATATAGCGTAATAATATACCACTAATTCGAGTTTGGCAGATTTTCCGCTATTTCATAAATAAATAATCTAGGATCAATAAAATTTCGTAAGAAATATATATTTTTAATGACACTCGATGGGTTAGAACTATATGCCAGTGATACAATCGTTGAAAATACATTAGATTATTTTCTATTGCTTGATGTTGGGATTTGAATTGGATTTCGAGAGTCATATTTGTTTTGCTCTCCTTGTCAGATAGTTTGCTGATTTACTAATACATGGACAAATAGAACAGGCTGTTAAGGATGAATGGTAACCACTTGATTAAGACTGTTATATAATTGATTTTCTTGATCCTGTTTCCTATGTAAGCTATGTTGTAGAATTGGTAGGTAAACAGAATTGTTAATAGTGTTTATTAATTAACAACGTCTGGAGCAGATATCTGCAAGGAGATGTTTTTGTGGAGCGCGTCGAGTTAGAAAAGGTGGCACAGCGTAACGTACAGTAGCCGTCTATTGTTCTATTGTAATACATTACAGCGGTACAGAGCTGTGCTCCTAGGCATATTGTATTTCGTAACAAAAAGCAACTGCTGATTTGGAATGTTATGTATTGTAGCATAATAATTTGCCGTCATTACATAGAAAGTGGAATGGAGAAGAATTGAAGTAACAAATTGAAGTGAAAAATGAGGGAGTGGGAGCTGTAAAAAGACTTTAATGTTACTAACTCTGTAATAGTAATGTTTTATGTGAACCATCACATTTCTTTGCCTTTTGTGCTGATTCGATTTTTTGGTGCATTTATAGTGAAGCCTTTTTAACGATGTGTAATGATGGTGTAGGCGTGAATACAGTTTATTTCAAGGAATGGAAATCTTCGCATAAGAAAGTGCTTATTTATGCGAGTGAAATTTAAATTTTAAAATGAACACTGTAAGGAATTTTAGAGTTAATGATTGGCTGCTTAATGCAAAGCGGGAGGGGGAAAAAAAAAAAAACTCACAAAATACTTATTTTGAAATCGGAATGAATACAAAATAAAACGTCACAGTGAGAAGAATTGAAAGTATAACTTTGAAATGTAATTCTTTGCATGTTATTGTTAATGTTACAAATACAAGCAAACAGTGGTTATGCTTAACAGCATTGCTATCTCAGTAGCCTAAATACAATAGAAGCCAAACAAATAAGCCATAAGAACTGAAAGTTTTACCATGAAATCTGGAATTTTCGCTTCATCTGCAATTCCTTGCATAAGTTCCGCTGTTTGCATAGTACTGAACAATGCAACAATGGCTGTTCTGACTTAAAATCACTGTCATGAAGAAGTAGATTAACATTGACCTATCTTGCGGTATGGAAGAAACAAGACGAAGCAAGGGTTTGAGTATTCAATGTGTATATAGCAAAATGCTCGCGCCTCATCCGATGAATTAAAGGCATTTAGCTTCGTAAGTACTCCATTTGCGAATAAGACCTTGTTTTAGTATTGGTTCAGGCTAATATTTTCTCCTAGTTAAACAGTGATGCTCTTAATCTGTACGACAGTACATCTGTATAATTAAATATCTGCAGCATTAACTACACTATAAAGTTGACATCAAAACGACAGGATTCTTTTGTCAACGTAAATTAAGCAGTAATTTTAATCTCATACATTCGAATATATATAAACTCACTGGTATTATCGAACCCGTAGGTTCATGGCCGCGCGGACATAAGCTCTCCATACATCCCTATCCTGAGCTAATGTTTTCCAATCATTCCCTGTATAATCTACTTCCCTCAAATCATGGTTACTGTTTTCTCTCACCTCATTCTTGGTCTACCAACTGAGCATTTTCCCTCTGGTTTTCCTGCAAGAAGCTTCCATGCACGTTTATCATTCCTGATTCGTACCGCATGTCCTGCCCATCACAGTCTATGAAACTTAACTGTTCTTATTATATCTGGCTTCCTACAATGACCATGTAGCTCACTGTAATGTGGTGTTCTCCATTCACCTGTCTATCTTTCCTTGGTCAATTTTTTTTTCATAAGAACTTTATTCTCAGATAGGCCTACTCGTAATCTCCTTTCCTCCCTTAAAGTAAGAATCCATGTTTCGCTTCCATGTAATATAACTGGTAGGGTAGCGGTTTTATATGTTTTCAATTTAACGTTTTTTGAAAGGAGCTGGGACGAGAAGAATCCCATTAAAGCATTGTACCGAAATCAAGTTTTCGATACATGCATTACGTCATATGCGCAACCAATACGTCATCGCGTCTCCATATCTTCTGTGATCTTAGTGAACAGTGCCAAATTCTCTCCTGCGTACCCCCCCTTTTCTTTCCTTTACGCGCTGTGTGCTATCGCGCATGCTCCCCTCTCCTAGTGAACCCTCAAATGTAGCTGTGCTTACTAACATCAGATCAGATCATCTGTTTGTCAACCAAAAGGAGTCTAGTCGATATAGCTCGGAGGAGCTTGTTTTGTTTATTGGTCCCTTAGGCCAGGGTGGGGCCACAAGGATCGTGCACCCTAACCCTTGGCGGGACTAGTGTGAATGAAAGAGAGTACGTATGTTTTATAATTATTGTTTTGTTAGATGATCGATAAGACTATTGTTTTCTTTTCTCAACTTATTTTCAATGTTAAGCTAACTATCTTTTATTCATTTGAATGTTATATCTGACTGTTTTTTTACTCTTATTAAATATAAATTATCTGTTTTTAATTAACTTTTGCCTATTGATTTAATAGCTAGTCATGTCAGATATGAGTATAAAGTTCCAAAGCTTTCTCAAGCGAATATGATTCCCTCTTTCCTTGAAACTTCCACGATCGTAATCTGTACAGCTTACAATATATTTCATGCTTAACAATTTATTAAGGAAAGGTGAATTAATCTTTGTCTTTTATGGGCCCGAGCAAAGATATGTTAATTTGAGCAATCTATGTTCTCGTCTCAAAGTAATTATCAACAACATTGGTACGATCCAGCACCAATACGGTGCAGCATGTATTTCCAGAATTGAACTATATGTATACATATATATATATATATATATATATATATATATATATATATATATATATATATATCCACTGCTATGGTTTCGAGGTAGCGTGCTGCCTTGTCACGCAGCAGGCCCGGGTTCGATTCCCGTTCGGGACAGGCTCCTAGGTGGGTTTTTTTTCGGTTTTTTTTTCCTCGCCTGTAAGACAAATGTCAGGAACCTTAGGGCTCAACGGTCCCCGAAAATCATCCGGTCATCATCATCATCCTTTATCAGTGTGGAAAGCGATGGGAAGCTACCTCGCCTATAATTCCATAGTAAAGCTGCAAAGCATAGCATGAAAGTGCTATGATTACAGTGAAAGACCTGCCCTCGGGCAGAATTATTATGGATGGAGATATATATATATATATATATATTGCAGGGTTGTAATTAAACCAAAGAAATGTATTGTTTGTAGAAGAGTTGCAGACAAATAATAATTTGAGATACCCAGGGTCTCAAACAAAACAAAAAAATCTAAATTGACAAAGCTTATCCATAAGTCCTGTATCAAAATTAAATAGGGTTTTACGATGGAATAGGATGGTTTCAAACCACAATAAGGGATTGGATGAAAACCTACCATCTTATCATCCTTATTCCCAAAATGTATTCTCCAAAAGGATTTTTACAGATTCTCTAAAAGCCTATCCGGAAACGCGATTAATTAGATCTCAATGGTTGTATTTTTTTCTAATCCATTATTAAGGTCCAAAACCATATCCTCTTATTTTAATAGAAAATTATGTGTCAAATTTAACTGATATCTCACATCTCTCTTGTCTGAGACCCCGAATTCCCCGTATTTGCAAACCCTCTATAATCAAGATTTTTTTCAATACATTTAATTTATAGCCTTTATAAAATGCACAAACCAACAGAAACTTTGTCAATGTAAACTAAATAATAGCATCTGCTGACGAAGCATTTATTCAATGAAGAAATTGTACAGTTTTTGTTGACAGTTGTAGGGATGAAAACAATTGGAATGCCTCCTTTCGGTAGACATGGGAAAACGCGGTGAACGCCGTTGGTACAGGTCCGATATAGCCTTCAACTGATTGGCTATGAAAATAATAGGAATGGGTCTATTTGCCATAAATTGGTTTTACATTGGGTCTCTTAGACCTCCTACAGGAATTTTACCATCTAATCCATTATAAATGCCTTACTAGTACCCGAGAAAGAAAATCACAGTTTCCAGTGTATTATCTTGCGTTTACATATAATTTTTCGGAATTGATTATTTGGAATGCAAATATGCCTACGTAACAAATATGATACACAATAGAAAAATGTAAATAATTTATGCTATACTGATTGAAAATAAGTGATTGCTGTAATTTTGAGCGTCAGCGTTAGATCGTTCGTTGTCAGTCTGTTTCTGCGTGATCTGCTTAAAAAGTGGGTAAAGTAGTGGCGCCTTGTCTTTTGGGAGTTCCGGGGCTTAAACCCGAAAGAAAAATGGACATTCCTCTGTTTATTTAATATCATATTTTGAGTATCGTTCTCAAACATCGAAAATTGCGACCACAAAGAGCGATTTTTTAAATTTAGTTTCAGGTGAATTTCTAACCTAATGGCCCGATTTTGCTGGTTAACGAATTCAACCTTACTGTTTTAATTAATTGCTATTATGCAAGTTTGGTTTCGATGAAACAAAAATTAAATTTTGATCATGGTCATTTTCGGTGTCTCCTAGATAGGTTCGGTAAAGGTCTTTGTAAAGATTTCCAAGTTTTTTTTTTTTTTCATGAGAACAACCTCAACAGGTTTATTCCTTCGGAATTTACTAAAAAAACTACAGCTCCAAAATATTTTATGAATCTCTAAATCTCTATTATTATTATTATTATTATTATTATTATTATTATTATTATTATTATTATTATTATTATTATTAATTTTCTTAGGCCATCTGCAAATTTATTTGTGGTTGTTTCTTATGGATACTTCGTAGGGCCAAGCTGTAGTTTGAGCAGGTCATACCAATTGTAGGAACATCATAATAATTTCACGCAACCCTACATAAGTTTTATAATAGGAGAAAGTTTGTAAAATGTAAGGGAATTTTTAAAACCATCAATATTTTCTATATACGAACATATAGATATTTGAAGGGTGGTAAAAATGTGTGAATGAACCGTACGAATAACCGATGCTATTTATCAGTCGGAATACTGCTCTGGATTACAAAGCGGTGTGCTATGAAATCATATGCCAGAGACAAAAGAACACCTATCAATTGATCTTTTTAATAAAAAAAAGATCACAGCTTTGACCTTAAGTTCAACTTCTGTCGTAAAAAAAAAGCGTTGACATATCACCAGTTAATTTATTGTAGAAGCCAAACTTCATTCAATCTTGATATCACATTTTGACATTTTTAACACCTTTTTATGAGTTTTTCTGAAACTCCTTTTATCACTCTTATGTTCATTAATTTTTTAATTCTTAATTTCTTAATTTTATTCATAGGTCTACTTGAAATATTATTTTTATGCACAAGAGTTAAGTATAATATGATTTTATTCTGATATGGCATGCTAGTTTAATAATTAAGCTCCATATAATGTCCACCACTGTGGTCTCGAGGTAGCGTATTGCCTTCTCACGCAGCGGGCCCGGGTTCGATCCCCGGTCGGGGCAGTTTTTCTGGGTGAGGTTTTTATCGGGGTTTTTCCTCACCTGTAAGACAAATGTCAGGAAAACTTTAAGCCCCAAACGGTCCCCGAAATCATGTGGCCATCGTCATCATCCTTATCATTATCATCCTTCACCGGTGTGGAAAGCAACGGGAAGCTACTACACCTACAATTCCCTAGTAAAGCTGCAAGCATATCATGAAAATGCTATGACTGCAATGAAAGACCTGCCCTCGGGCAGAATTACTATGGATGGATAATAATAATTTGCCCTGTGTTACAACATTATTCTACTAATTTATTTATTTTTTTATAATAATAAAAATGAATATTATCCCCCGATAAAAAAATTCGCATAGTTTTTGTATCTGTACTGTCATATAATTAGCTCGTTTCTTTTTATTTTTGTTAAGATACAGTATTTGCATTTTCCTTTGTAAACTATTTAGCCAGCTGCAAAAACTTAGTATGAACTCCAACATAGTTTTGTATAACGGTCCCGGTTAACTAGTGGTTTATCTTGCTTGCTTATGGTTCCTTAGCTTGCGGAATATGACCGACCAGAGTCGATGGATTTTTTTTCGGGGGTGAAAACTGTATGATTTTCTTCGGAAGTGAAGTAAAACCACGACTTCCGTTTCATAGATTTACTGCATATGAAAGAACTAAGCCTGAAAAAGAAGGCCTCTGAGCAAAATTAGTAGACCCTTATAGACTAGATTTGCATTAAAACGCTAATGATGTGAGTTGTTAAAGAGGGCTATTATAGGCTATTTAAAAATATAAGGGCGTTCAGGTTTCATTTATTCTGGTAGAGTTACAGCCATAATATGTTTTCTCCTATAAAACCTCCTCAAATACGCAACATACATATAATAAAAAATTGTAATATACAAATGATATTAAATTAAAAATACGAAACAAAGATGTAAAATATATAGGCCTACATATATCCCTTCATTTTATATTTACTAGGTTTGTTACAACTAACCTGCACGATCGAACTCTGGTATTTATGCTCTCCATACATCCCGGGCTAATTTTCTCATTCTTGACTTACCTTTCTGGTTGGTCTTTTTTTCTCTGGTTTTCCTACCAAATGTTTTCTTGCCTATCTCTCATTCCCCATATGTAATACACGTCCTGCCCATCGCAGTCTATGTGATTTTATTGTTTTATTATATCTGATCTACTACAATTATTATTATTATTATTATTATTATTATTATTATCTTCTTCCTTCCAAGTATTAGGCCAAGGACTGTTACGATCCTACAGAAAATTTTCCCTCCAGCGTTTCATAAGACGGCCCAGAGATCCTCGTCCTCTTGGTATATATTATAAACATCTTCGGGGATCCGATTTGAACTCATTCTTTCAAGATGGTGTTTACAATTTAGTTGGTACTGTTTAATTAATATATTTAAAAAATTGGCGTTATTATATTAATAATAAATATAATAATAAAATCTACTTAGTAAGACACAAAGCAAACTCAGGATAGTCACTTTTATGTTTCTTATCCTACACGAGAAATGAGTTCCTGTTATTACTAATGGACGAATTTATATGACCTAAAATATAATAAAATGTGCATTCATTTATGACCTAAAAAGTGTTTAGATATGACTCAAAAATAAATAAAAATATGACCTTAAATCAATTTAATGAGTCTATTATATTAAAAATATTATACTAATTGTTGTCCACCGCTGTGGTCTCGAGGTAGCGTGCTGCCTTGTCACGCAGCGGGCCCGGGTTCGATCCCCGGTCGGGGCAGTTTTTCTGGGTGAGGTTTTTATCGGGGTTTTTCCTCACCTGCAAGACAAATGTCAGGAAAACTGGCCCAAACGGTCCCCGGAATCATATGACCATCATCATCATCCTTATCATTATCATCATCATCCTTCACCGGTGTGGAAAGCAACCTAAAATTCCCTGGTAAAGCTGCAAGCATAGCATGAAAATGTTATTGTTAATTCGTATAGGTTTACACTTTTCATCGTACAGTGAAAACTGGGGTTGTAATTGCCTGGTCTTTGAAGGAAAATCAGAGAATAAAAAGCTATCTTCGAACTGGTGATCATGCAACTTACGAATTGGGTACATTATGTTGGTTATTTAAACATGTATGACGACTTATAAAAATTCCGTAAAAATGACTAAAATGTGATTTTATTACAGAAATTAGAATAAATTTGACCAAAAAAAAATATAAATAAGGGGTTTAAGGCATAATAAAATCACTTTTCGCCTGAATGCCTACATAAATGTTATTTACTTACTCCAAATTTAAAAGAAAGGTTAACAAATTATGGCATGTCATACGAATCTGCCCCCTAGTTATTGCTAAGATAAATGTAGGCATGGCACGTTGAGGCTGAAAGTGGAATTCACTGACTTACGGGTATCAATAAGTACAGTTATTTATTATCGCAGTTTATTGTGTGGGAGTCTAGATGTATTCGAAGATTTCTACTCGCTCCAGCTGCCGCTGTATTTGTTTCGCAACGAATGTTGGCATGTGATATTTGAAGAAGAAAAGTGAGATTGAGTTAGTTAATCAGCAATATCGGACCGTTAAGGATGGAGGATTACCTGGAACCCAAAATTTGTTAATTTCTCAAGTCACCAAATTTTTTGTTTCCTCACTATGAAACTCGTTACAAACAATTTAATTAACATATAAATACATGTATTTCATAAACCAGCAGAATTGAACCATACATTCAACTTACTGAGGAATTAGGTTAATTAATTCAGTTGGTGCATGACGGAATTTTTGTATATGTAACGTTTGTTTTATGACTTACCCTGCTACTAGTAGAGACTTTAACAAAATGTTTAGGCTATTCTGATCTGAAAATGGAATGAGGCCGCCCTGGATTAAAAAATACAGGTTGTAATTAAATTACACCATTAAATTTTAACTGCTTACATGGTGAACAAGCAATGGGAGATATGGGACGAGTGTTCTGAAAAGTAAATAATTCTATAAACTATGAGAAATGCAAGTAATTCAAGTCTGATACTGATAAATCAGTATGAACCTAAAACACCGGTATAATTTTACTTAAATATCGTAATTTCAAATTTTATTAGGGACCCTAAGGAACCTGACTGTACTGGTTAATACTGTTTACAAAAATTGGTGCCTTCAATCTCCAATTTTCCTAAATGCCGTTAACCAGTTAATAGGGCACTATTAACTAACTAACTAACTAACTAACTGGCACTATCGAACTCGTAGGTTCATGGCCGCGCGGACATAAGTTCTCCATACATACCTATCTTGAGCTAATGTTTTCCATTCATTCCCTGTATAATCTACTTCCCTCAAATCATAGTTAATGTTATTCTCCCACCTCATTATTGGTCTACCAACTGGGCGTATTCCCTCTGGCTTTCCTACAAGAAGCTTCCATGCACGTCTCTCATTCCCCGTTCGTGCCACATGGCCTGCCCATCGCAGTCTACGAGACTTAACTGTTCGTATTATATCTGGCTTCCTATAAAGACCATGTAGTTCACTGTAATGTAAGTCTTCTCCATTCACCTGTGTGTTCATCTCTCTTTGGTCCAAAAAAAATTCCTAAGAACTTTATTCTCAAATACTTGTAATCTCCTTTCCTCCCTTAAAGTAAGAGTCCATGTTTCGCATCCATATAATATAACTGGTAGAATAATAGTTTTATATAGTTCTTCCTTAGAAGAACTAAAGGCTGCACAAGATTGGATCGAATAAGGAATGAAGTTATAAGAACAGAGTTAAATATATATCCATTGGATGAGAAAATCAGTGGTTTACACACGTGGAAAGAATGAATGTATCAAGATTACCAAGAGCAGCATTCAACTACAAGCCAAGAGGTTCAATGAATGTAGGAAGACCAGTGAAAAGATGGACAGAATAACTGTGAGGCGGAACAGGCAATTTGCCTAGCCCGTGAAGTGAAGAAGAAGAAGAAGAAGATGTATTTTCATTAAGATTTTAAATCAATGTATGTACAAAATATAGGACTTCGCGTTAATATTGATTTGTCAGTGCCGGTATTAGACTTTCAGATTTTACTTTTGTTACTGGGCATTTGCAGATCATTGGTTCCTTATCTTATTTCGCTTATATTAAGGACATTTTGTAAGTGTTTAAGATATAGTTAAGTGTCACTTTGTTTTCTTTAAGCCTGCAGGTCTGTCTCACCGTTAGGTTAAAAGTTACATTTGCGGATTAGT
The DNA here is from genome assembly GCA_030220185.1 of Diploptera punctata. Lineage (NCBI taxonomy): Eukaryota > Metazoa > Arthropoda > Insecta > Blattodea > Blaberidae > Diploptera > Diploptera punctata. The sequence continues at coordinate 927,141 of JASPKZ010006047.1, forward strand.
ATTTGAAAGGTGTTCTTGTTTTTTTTTGTGCGTGTAATTGCAATATACCATGAAATTATAGACCTAATGTGTTAATAAAGAAATTGTGAAAATTTCTAAGATAGATGGATAGGGTCATTCACCACAGCCATTATGGAATATCGCAACCTTGACCTGTCGGCATGCAACAGAAAGAAATAAAGAAGCGCTCGGCTTCAATTTTGCATGACTACTTTCGAAACTGAAAGTGAAAAGAGATATAAGAGGATGAGAGTGTTAATTAGTTGGTAAATCGGAACTAGGAAACTTGCAAAAATGAACTTCCTAGGTGTTGTAAAAGCTAGTTTCTCCTAAAAATCTGCAACATTTGTGTTGACTCACTATGGGGACTTCCCTTTCACTATCTCGTTAATCTTGAAGTGTAATAAATTGTTGCGTGAGAAACTCTGTCCATATTGTGTAAACTTTCTGCAGCGAATTAATGCACAAGGCTGCTTACAGATGTATAATAATTTAACTTCAGAATTACGCGGAAATATTGTGGCATTGTAATCAAAACAACTTCCTTGAATAAGTTATGCATGCTTTGTCTCTTTGTTTCATTTAACCGAGGATGCGAAAGACCGAAATCCTATTTATGTAGAATATGTGTGTCCCAAAACTCGCTTGGAAAATCGCAATGTGTTTAATGTTTGTTCAAAATAGCTTTTAAAAATTTGCTCTACATTGAAAAATAGAAAATATTAACTATTTGCATTAGTTTAGTATCTATATCAGAAACAACGTACCGGTATATATCTTAAACTACTGTCCATTAACTTGATTACGTTTCATTCTGTCCTGGACTTTAGTCACCATCCATAGTAATTCTGCCCGAGGGCAGGTCTTTCACTACAATCATAGCATTTTCATGCTATGCTTTGCAGCTTTTCTAGCGAATTTAATTGTAATTCCTGGGTCAATTAACCACAAATCTGTGTATAAAAAAAGAGTTAATTATATCTCCCCATCGGCCCAACAAAATTATTTTTTAAAATTAAGGTAATAATCCAACCAATCAAAATTATACAATTATTAAACACGTGTGGTGTACACCGCTGTGGTCTCGAGGTATCGTGTTGCCTTTTCACGCAGCCGGCCTCGATCCCGAGTCGGGGCAGTTTTTCTGGGTGAGGTTTTTATCGGGGTTTTTCCTCATCTGTAAGACAAATGTCAGGAAAACTTTAAGGCCCAAACGGTCCCGAAATCATATGGCTGTCATCATCATCATCATCATAATCATCTTTTATCATCATCTTCCTTCACCGGTGTGGAAAGCAACGGGAAGCTACCTCACCTGCAAAGCATAGCATGAAAATGCTACGATTACAGTGAAAGACCTGCCCTCGGGCAGAATTACTATGGATGGATGGATGGACACGTCTGGTAGCTTCCCTTTGCTTTTCACACCGTGAAGGATAATTGTAGGGATGTTGATGATGGCCGGATTATTTTCGGGGACCTTGGGCCCTAAGCTTCCTGACATCTGTCTTACAGGTGAGGAAAAAACCCGAAAAAAAAACTTCACCCAGGTACTTGTCGCAACCGGGAATCGAATTTTTGTTATATTTTATCTGATAATTAAATAATTTATCCGTTTTTTAAGTCTTTCAGAAATACATGATACATGTTGTTTCACATACCCCCCCCCCGCAAAAAAACCGCGAAGTCTTGATATTAGGTAATCATACAAGCCAAAGGACTTGGAGCACCTAGCGCAATTCATCGAAGCGATCCAGGTTGTTTCGATTGGAAAAGTTCAATCTTGCTGAAATGACAATCTGAGCATGTGTTCAATGCCAAGTCATCTAGAAAATAGTGTTAAGCAATTATTTGTATCAATACCGTATAGATTAGATTGAAAAAATGTGGACTCAACAACTAAAAATATCACACCACATCACACATTACGGAGCATTAATTTCCACTAATAAATTGATTGACGCAGGAGCAGTCATATTGCATGATATTAATGCCACGCAAGTATGCTGATTTTTCGATATACCAGTACTGTGTGTTTTGAGTATTGGTCACCACAATCATTCGACCACCATACCACACCATTAACTTCGAAGCATAATAATAGCATCGTGCATCTAACGATCGTTTTTTTCATATACCGTGCGTTTTGTGCATGGATATGATCATCAACATCTTCAGTCACAGACTCTACCACATCATAAATGTTAGAGTAACAGGTTTATTAGTCTTACGGATCAATTCTGATTTTTTCATAAACTTGTATCGCGCGATTTGAGAATGAGTTTAATTATCATTGTCAGCCACAGACCTTACAGATTGGATTCCTAGGTCTGTTACGAGCCACAAAAGTTTCATTGGACATTCTTTTGATCTCCTGTCTCTATCCCTAAGATTTCTTGTCCTGGCACGTCCTGATAGTGACATATGTCTGCAGCATGGTCATAACTAACTAACTAACTCACTCACTCACTGGCACTATGGAACCCGAAGCTTCATGACCGCGCGGACATAAGCTCTCCATAGATCCCTATCCTGAGCTAACGTTTTCCAACCATTCTGCTTCCCTCAAATCATAGTTAATGTTGTTCTCCCGCCTCCTTCTTGTTCTACCAACTGGGCGTTTTCCCTCTGGTTTTCCTACATGAAGCTTCCATGCACGTCTTCCATTCGTGCCACATGTCCTGCCCATCGCAGTCTAAGAGACTTAAACTGTTCTTATTATTCTGGTTTCCTATAAAGACCTTGTAGTCTTCTCCATTCACATGTCTGTTCATCTCTTTGGTCCAAAAATGTTGCTAAAAATTGTATTCTCAAATTCTCGTAATCTCCTTTCCTCCCTTAAAGTAAGAGTCCATATTTTGCATCCATATAATATAACTGGTATAATAATAGTTTTATATATTTTCAGTTTAACGTTTTTTTAAAGAATTTGGGACAAGAGTCCTTGTATTACATTATAGCATGCATTTCCAGAATTGAGCCTGTGTTTAATTTCTTTGTGCGTTTCATTCCTGTTTGTGATTATGGTCATATAAGTGATAATATAAGAAAGTTACGATCATTACGCAAACAATGACCTAATGATAAAACTGAAACCTCTGTAAGGGACCATTGTGATACATTGTGTGGACATGTAGGCAGTAGGGAAGAAAATATCATTACTGAATTGGTCTCTTAGATCTCACCATTATGTATGTGAACTTATTTACAGCGTGTCTTCACCAGTTTTGGGCAACCACTTCGGTTTTTATCCAGTGCAGAGAATGGTATTTCAGGACTCTGCCGGTGAAACTCTTCTTCTGCATATCTCGCAGGTTATCTCGACACATGAATCAGTATTAGTTCAATTCGATGTTCAGGTGTGATCATGAGTAACGTAAATACTATACTATTTATAAGATAAAAAACTTAAAAGTTGTACCTATATGGCAGGTGCCGTCGTCCTTTACAATGGTAAAATACTATATTTGAAATGTTATCTAGAAGCCTTTCGGAAGTTAACTTCTATCATCAGCAGGATGAGTATATGCTACTATTTGTTGTTGAAGACGTTGTAGACTCGAGGTGTCCTAAATACATAATTGTATAAATAGGCCTACACGCGCGCGCACACACACACACAATGATTTATGCCAGAACGACAACTATGTTTAATGGATAGTTGGCATGAAGTCTTATAAATCATATACGGAATAAATATAGACCATTTGTTATATTTTTTCACACTATTCGTGAAAATGTCTTATTAATGACATATTAATGAGATTTAGTTTTATGGAATATTTAACTCATGCCCCAAATGGGAGTCAGTGACCAATCACGTTTCAGTGATTTTTGTTTTACAACTAATGACAGTCGTATTTCACCTCGCTATTTATCAAATTCTCTTTACCAGTTCCTGATTTTGTGATAAAGAAAGTTTCTTCTTTTTTTAATTTGCATTCTTACAATATTGCGATCCTATTTGGTAATAATAATATGATAAAGTTGCAGTGAATAAACAATAAAATATCCATAGATTTCCGATTTGTCTTGAAACATCGCCATTTAGATCAAATATATAACTATTTTTAAATACCGGTAACTACATTTAAATAATGATTTTTTTAGTAAACAGCCTAATTTTATTCGTTAAATAGTCCTAAAAATGCCACTCTTGATTTCCAAATCCTCTAGACTATTTAACTCATGCCCCAAATGGGAGTCAATGACCAATCACATTTCAATGAATTTTGTTTTACAGTCGTGTTTCACCTCGCTCTTTATCGGTTTCTCTTTATGAGCTCCTGCTTTTGTGATAAGAAAGCTCCTCCTTTTTAATATCCTGAACAGACCAGAACATTATTTTTCTCTAACAAATACAGGGTGATTCAAAAGTCTCTTGACATTTTCCTCATATCGTTAATTTATGTATTTTTGTTATATGTAATTGGAAACTATGCTAACAATAGAGGAAATATTATCTGTTGTTTTCGCTCATATACGAGGATTGATGTACGGGCAGGTTCAAGAAGAATTCACTAGAAAGTTTAGAAAACCAGGTCCTAGCAGGCAAGCTATTGGAGATCTGGTACTGAAAATGAAACGGACGGGATCTGTTGTTGATGAGGCATATAGAGGGAGGCCGTCTTCAACACCAGAAGACCTGCAAACCATAGCGGATGCCATCTCAAGAAGTACCGGTCCATCAACTAGAAGAATCAGCAGAGAGTTGGGTATGTCTCAGAGCTTCAAACTGAACAAACGCCCTTATCACATCCAGATAATGCACAAGCTTGAACCAGAAGACTATATAGCTCGACAAGCTGTTAAATGCCATTGAAAATTAAGACCTCGTGGAACATGTGTTGCTCAGTGATGAGGCAACATTCTAAACATGTGGACATGTCAATAGGCATAATTGCAGGATTTGGTCAGGCCAACAGCCAAACGCCATACAAGAGTTTGAGAGAGAGAGACCAAAGATAAATGTGTGGCTGGGAATAACAAAAACAAAAATTTTCGGGCCGTTCATGTTTGCAGAAACAACAGTAATTGGAAGTAACTATTTTGACATGTTAGAACAATACCTGGAACAGGATGCTGTGCAAGATACTGTGGTTTTCCAGCAAGATGGTGCACCACCCCATTTTGCCTCATTGTTCGTGACCACCTCAACGTGGTAGGTGGATCGGTCGTGGTTCACCGAGAATTTGGGCGGCCCGCTCTCTAGATTTGACATCACTAGACATTTTTGTTTGGGGTTTTGTTAAGTCTAAAGTGTATGAAGTGAAGATCAATACCTTACTGCAATTGAGACACCGAATAGCTGCAATCACACCAGCTTATGCTGGTAAAAGTGTTTCGCTGTACACAAGAAAGATGGAGTCTCTGCCGTGACGTAGAGGGCCTCCACATTGAAATGTACTGAGTTCGCCATCCAGTAGTCATTACATTTTCATATGTAATAACAGGTTTGGCATAAAACATTGGTTTAACGAAAATTTCAAGAGACTTTTGAATTACTCTGTACATTAAATATAGCAATTAATGAACAGAGTCCTTGATTTTGCTAAGTTTTTTACTAAAAATATAAATTAATAACCTATAATGTTGATTATAATATACAGTTTGGTGTGTTTAATTATTTTTCCACTAGGGTGTATTCTTACAATATTGCGATCCTATTTGATAATAAATAATATGTTCATGTTGCAATGAATATACATAACCTCACATTTCTGATTTGTTTTCAAACATCGCCGTTTACATTAAATATATGTCTTTTAAAATACCGGTAACTAAATTTAAATAATGATATGTGAGTAAAAAGCTTAATTTTACACGCTTTATATTAGCTTGACCTGTATCTATCTATGTAACGAAATCTTTCAACACGATTTTCACCCACTTAAAAACATTGGATCGACTTGAAACATTATATAATTGTAAAGGACCAATGACAATACAATAATTTCATTTTTTTCTAAGATCCTGGCCAGGATCATCAGGACATCAAAAAAATAAAGACCGGTGTTATAGGTTGCGGACTTATCGACTTTTTAGTCCATTGTTGTAAGAAATTAATATTATATCCTCTGGTAGCTTAGTTGGCAGAGCGGTGGACTGTAGTGGTATATAATTTCAGTAATCCATAGGTCGCTGGTTCAAATCTGGCCCGGAGGATGTTTTTTTAGAAGAGTATTACTTTTAGCTCATACTACATTTTTATCTTATTCTGTAAAATATTAATGACAATTTTGTAAACTTACCACATTGTAATTTATCCAAAAAATGTGAGAAGGATACGATTAACTGTAACTATTTATATATATTAAAATATTAAAAAATAATGTTAGATAATAATAATTTTAAAAATATATAATTTTATATTCGTGCGTAGAAATATCGTAAGCAGTTAAATTTTCATGGGATTCCGGTTTATGACAATCAATTAAACTAAAAAATAAATATTAGTTTAAAAAAACTAAAACAACACACTTCATTAGAAAACCGAACTAAAAAATGAAAAATAATTTTAATTTCCAACGCGCTTGGGATAAAATTAAAGTGGTGAACAAAAAAATCACCTCCAACAAATCTAGAATAAAACTAGAGTTATGTACAAAAAAAATAATTTTACCATCAAAAGCGTGGGGTGCTTTTTATGGTTTTTACGTTTTCTTCTTAGAGACTTTACTTTTACCAATATCTGTTCATTATCAAATATATTAATTGATATGGAGCACCCCACGCTTTTGATGGTAAAATTATTTTTTTTGAAGATAACTCTAGCTTTGTTCTAGATGTATTGGAGATGATTTTTTTGTTGACTACCTTAATTTTATCCCAAGCGTGTTGGACATTAAAATTATTTATCATTTTTAGTTCGGTTTTATAATAAAGCGTGTTGTTTTAGTTTTTTTAACTATTATTTATTATTCGTTAAATGCCACTGTTTATTTCGAATCCTCTAGATAAATTGGAAATCACTCGTTGCATTACTTATGAAGTTGTGATAAATATAACTGGGACTTTGTTTATTTAAATGTATCAGTAACATGTAATTTCTAGCGGAATTACGTATGATCTATGGATTTGTGTTTTATAATAAACAATGATTTAGTTTGTTTAGGTTATGCAATAAAATATGGTTTGTATATGAGTTAGTGTGTATTTTTTATCACAGATGAAATGTCAGAGGTGACGTGTTAAGTTCGCGGGTCTTTGTTATTTATTTGTATATAGGTGAGGGTTTGATGCACAATCGATACCCGGTAGCAGTCAAGTGCTGATTTCTCTGCTTGTTAACCCACGTCTGTCTGGAATACATCTCATCATTCTTAGGAGATCAATGTTGTTGCCATACAAATGGAAGAGTTTTGAGTGTCATTTATTTGAGAGCAAGAATACAACGATGTGTCCACATCATTTTGATATGTGGAAGTTATTTAACGTTATAAGTTATACCGTGCTCTAATAAAATTATATTTATTTAAAATACCCTATTAATCTAGAAAGAGCAGTATTTATTAACGTATAAGATGTATTAATAGATATTTGCCATATATAAATAATAATAACATAGGCCTATATAAACTTGAAATAAATAGAAATAATCATATAATAAGATTTATATAAATATAAAGCACTTAAATTTAAATATATTTTTATTATAACATCCCCCTTTACAATCAAGAGATTTAAAGGAAATCAGTGTAAAAATAATAATAAATATTCACGGGTATATCCTAAAGAACAAGAATAAAGACCAGAATAAAGGACATTTACTATTAACTCTTTTAGGTAATACAGGCCCTTCTCTTACAGCCTCTCTTCTTTCTGGTATACAGCAATTTTAAAGACTTGTAAATTTATTGTAAGCAAGTTTGTCGTCCCAACTCCTTTAAAAAAAACGTTAAACTGAAAATATATAAAACTGTCATTCTCCCAGTTATATTATATGGATGCGAAACGTGGACTCTTACTTTAAGGTAGGAATGAAAATTACGAGTACCTGAGAATAAAGTTCTTAGAAAAGAAACGAATATACAGGTGAATGGAGAAAACTACATAATAGTGAGCTGCATGATATGTATACGACGCCAGATATAATAAGAACAGGTAAGTCTCGTAGACTGCGGTGGGCAGGACATGTGTCACGTATAGGGGAGGAAAGAGATGCTAAGAAAAGCGGAAGGAAAACGCCCAGTTGGTAGACCAAGAATGAGGTGGGAGAATAACATCCATGATTTGAGGGGAGTAGATTATACAGGGGATGATTGGAACACATCAGCTCAGGATAGGGATGTATGTCCACGCGGCCATGAACCTACGGGTTCGATAGAGCCAGTTAGTTAGTGAGTTTAATAAACAAGTTTTATTTTTTAAATAAAATGCTATATTCAAATGAGTGTTAACGAATTTTATTTTATTAGATTTTGTGGCATGTTAAATACACCCACAAGCACACTGTAGCCAGTATGAGTAACCCAATTGTTTTATTTCTTTCCATTTTGATTACCCTCTATGTTTTGTCTTTATATTTTTTCGTTATTACTTTATTTATTTAACTGGTTTCACAATGTTTTACGTCATCTTCTTGTTACTCTTCTCCACACTTCTCTGTCATTCAATCTCCATGTTTCCCTTATTCTGCTTAAATTCCATCAATCTACGACATATTTGACTGTTCACTACTTTTTGTTTTACAAGGTGACGCCCATTCTTGGTTTTTTTTTTTTTTTGAGGGGAGAATCTGTCTTCTGCCATTCTTTTTACATGTCCTTACTATTTTAATTACTTGTTTATTAATCCACAATTGAAATTTTACAGTTTACTATTTTATCTCTTATTGAAATTCCAGCTCAACAGTTTCAAAAATCCATTTCTGCAGAATTTAATTTCCTTACCTGTATTGTTCTTATTCCCATATTTCTGCACCATATTATTGTATTAAAAATTATAATTAATAATTATTAATTATTGCATTAAACATTTTTATCATTATTATTTACATACTCTAATAACATAATGTTGTTATATCGCGTCTATATTTTTATTATATTCTTATCTATAGACGCTTTAATATTTAAGGTCATATCGCATCTGGGACATTTGCTGTACTCGCTAGACCCTGTGTTTCTAATGTACCTGTCATACATCCTCTGAAGAACTTAATAGCTACTTTATTATTAAGTGGTGATTATGATAACATCTATAATAACTAACTGGCACTATGGAACCCGTAGGTTCATGGCCGCGCGGACATATGCTCTCCATATATCCATATCCTGAGCCAATGTCTTCCAATCATCCCCTGTATAATCTACTTCCCTCAAATCATAGTTAATGTTATTCTCCCACCTCATTCAATTGCAATAAAATTCCAAATCAGTGTTTGCCATGACGATTGAGGAAAATCAGAGAAAATCCCCAATCAGATTGGTCGATCTTATTCACTTGACCTTTTAACCCGTAACTTTATTATATATTTGCACTCATTTTGATATGTATTCTTTAGAATAGACTACACTTCATTTTTTCAATCAGTCATTAATGAAAATACGTATAATATAATCCCCCAGAACGGTATGCAATACACGGAACAGATTCTCGAAAATAGAAAGATTCGACTTCGACTCTTTTTTTTAAACTTTTCCTCGGATCTGGTAAAAATCACCACGCTCGAAACGCAAATACTATATCGATATTGAGATATGTTGGGTAGGTGAGTAAAGAGAGATATCTCCACATTTATGAAGCACTGAGCTGTATATAAATGTTTTTCTGCGCCACAAAAGATAAAAAATATTGATACTGAAATTTTCTGAAACAAAAGCCCAAATATTCCATTACCTATAGCTCGAATTGTCACTCGCTGGGGGCATAGCTTTCTACAGATGTATTCTATACAGATACTGTTGACACTTTAAAATTAATCATAAACGTATTAGACAAAGATGATGCTTTCAAAATAAATTGTATTAACTAACGGTTGATGGAAAATGAAGTTGCACATATTTCTGCTGATTTACATTTCTCGTGCGACTCTAGAAAAAACTACAAAAGCAACAAATTGTTTGGCGGAAATTTTAAAAGTAAGTACGCGTCATTGAAAATAATAGGCCTATTAATTTGTATGCTGGCTCAAAAATGTACACTTAAAAATACTAATCCTAATTTATTTTAAAAAATCAAAATTACCCAATTTCTAGAAGGTTAGCAAGTAGGCATTGAGAATATGTGTTAGTGATTTTCCTAGCTTGAATTATGTCATGTGACGTGTTGTCATTTTCGCTATGTCGATCCATGTTTATTGATAATTCGGCAAAGATTTGTAATGGTCATTTTAAGATGGAATTTTTTACATAGTGTAATTAGCCGTAGCCGAATGGTTAAGGCAAGAAACCTTGGCGCAGAGCTACGGGACTTGCACTGGTTCGAGTCCTCATTGGGGGATTTTTTTCTCCTGGAATTTCGGTCAGTTTGGGACCGGTGCCCATCAGCATCGTGAGGCATTTGTGTAGCTACAATAAGTAGCGACTCCAGGTTGAGAAGACCAGCTATAACGGCTGGAGGACCCTACATGCTGACCACCTGTCACCCCTGCACTGGCTAGATGATCGTCTACATCTGTGTTTAACACATTGGATATGAGGCCAGCAGTCGGCTGGTAGGCCAAGGGCCTTCTAGGCCTGTCGCGCTTGGAGTTTTAACTAACGCCAATGAATGTCAATAAACTTACAATATCCGATCACGATTGGTTAATGGAATACTTAACATGTAGGTCGTATATATGTTCTTGTTACATGTTTGTGTAAATGTGAAAAAAAAGTAGGCTTTTTAAACTTTTTTTTAAATTTTCAAACCAAGCATTGGAAGATAAACCAAAAGACTCGTACCATAGTCAGCTTCTTCTTGTAGAAAAGGAGGAGGTACACAAACGAGATGTACAGTATGGGAAAAATAGTATAAATAAATAATTTGTTTATTTGAAGCAATTTGAGATAGGATTCCTTGTTTTGATATTAGAGATTCTGACATTGTCTGTCATTTCAGAATAACACTTTTCATTTGGAATTCTGTATCAACTTGGAAATGTTTATACTAAATAATGATAATCATTGTAAAATAAACCCAGTAATACCATATAGGCCTATATTATTAGTCGATAATTACTAAATTGCTCGTCTAGCAGTAACTTGTTAGTACTCGTAAGAGCAAAAAATGAGATAATTTTTTTTTTCGGTTGTTGGACTATGTTTGTATAGTAGAATAGTGAGTTTGGCTTGTTTTATCAGGTTAATTCCAAGAGAATGTCTGCATCTCATCTCCATATCATTAAGAATTCGGATGACTGCACACAAAAAGGTCAAAATGTTTTGAGTTGAAGCGTGTGTGTAATTCGTTCTGCCAAACGTGGGTAGCTTTCAAGTTGGTTTTCACTAATCAATTCTATACCTTTACATGAATACACAAAATACTTCACTACTGATTCTAGCTTGCCAGCGTATACCTTACTTATGCATAGAACGCTGCAGTTTGTGTAAATGGATCGAACTATCTTATATAACACTTGATTATTTATATATATATATATATATATATATATATATATATAGCACCTGTAGCTATACACTACGTCGTTGCGTTTTGCTACGCCTAAATAGCAATGAACTATTTAAAGTTTAATTACATTTTATGGTATACTTTAAGAGAAAAATTAATACCTCTCACTACTGTAACTTTACCCCGGTTCCCTTGGTTCTCTAGACCAAGTGCTCTACACCAATGAGCTAACCTTAGCAAGTACCGATCCTAACGCAAATCTTTCTCTATATACATTGTAATTCCCATCCACCAAATAGCTGTGAAGCCCATGCTCGACTTCTAATCTTGCAAATGGCGGCGTTTTCCTTTATTAAGAATACATATTTTGGGAATTATCATTAACATACAAAACAGCCAGTACTGCTTTTTTCCAAGTTTTGTATTATTGAATTTCGTACATATCTCAATGATGGATAAATCATATTTGAAGAGAAAAATTATACGCTCAGACCGGGACTTGAGCCCGGGACCCTTGGTTCTCTAGACCAAGTGCTCTACCAACTGAGCTACCTGAGCAAGTACCGATCTAAACGCAAATCTTTCATATATACATGTAGAGAAAGATTTGCGTTTAGATCGGTACTTGCTCAGGTAGCTCAGTTGGTAGAGCAATTGGTCTAGAGAACCAAGGGTCCCGGGGTTCAAGTCCCGGTCTGAGCGTATAATTTTTCTCTTCAAATATGATTTATCCATCATTGAGATGTACGAAATCAATAATAAAAACATGTATGGTATACGCTGAGACGAACCAAACATGACGGTTGTTAGTTTTTAATTTCGGATTTCAGGTAAACTTCCACTTCTAATTGTCGGATTTCGCTCATTTTTGGATAATACGTACTTCGGTTTATTGTAATAGGATATACTGAGTTTCGTTGTGAACTATCGAAAATTGTGACCGCTAGGGCGATTTTTAAATTTTCACTTTGGATGAACTCCTATATCTAATGGTTTTAGAGGGTCCATTTGCGAATCTACACCATCCATGGATCCACTCAAAACACAAAAAAAATTTCATCAAAATCGTCGATAGGCAGTTTTCAATTTCGGATATCAGATAAACTTTCACTTCTAATTGTCGGATTTCGCTCATTTTTGGACAATACATACCTCTGTTTATTTGAATAGGATGTACTTAGTTTCGTTCTGAAAATGGTGACCGCTTGAGCGATTTTTATGCTTTCACTTCAGGTGAACTTCTGCACCTAATAGTTTTAGAAGGTCCAATTGTGAATCTAAACCATCCAGGGGACCCACTCAAACACACACAAAAAATTTAATCAACATCGGTCCTGCTCTTTAGGAGGAGTTCAGTGACATACACACGTACAGAAGAATTATGTACCGGTATGTGTGTGTGTTTAAATGGCTTGTAAGTACACAATTACATTTATATAATACTATAAAATATTCTACACGTAAAACTTTCCCTAAATTATTATTATTATCATTATTATCAGTAGGTTCGTGGCCGTGCGGACGTAAGATCTCTATACATCCCTGTTCTGAGTTAATGTTCTCCAATCATCCCCTGTATAAACTACTTCCCTCAATTCATGTTTCAGAGGCGTGTTACTATCAGTAATACTTTGTTTTATTCGAACAAAATATAAATAAATATAATTTGTACTGACTGGGGTTCCTTCAAGCTGATAATCGGAAGAAATTAGGTTTTTTTAAAGTTGATTAATAGTCTACCTTCATACTATTTTAATTTCACGTCGATTACTTTATGTTAACAATAACAAAACCAATTAAAGATTAACGTAAGTGATAGGATGTGTTATTACATTTTGGATTACTATTTATTAACTTGTAAGACGTAATATTTATTAGATTAAGTATAAAGCATCTTAGGGTCTGTGAAGTAAGTGAAATCATGCAATTATAAAAGTGCTGTGTTGGTGTTATGTTACTCAAGATTTTAATGCGAAATAAATAATGTATTGTACAGTGAAATAATAAATGCTCTAGCATGTCTGGATTAGAAAGCTGGACTAACAGCTGCTCTTAATACAAAACACTTCCCAAACACTTGGGATTAGAATTGAGTCAAAGCTGGATGTAATCGGAGAAAGTTTCCGTGTTGAATTCTAGTGTTCACAGTCGAGTATATGGTTTGGTTGACTTAAACAATGAGACCTTTCATACAGATAAATTGAATATTTTTGTATGTAGTGTGATTCATATTTCCTACTATTTATATTGGAGGTTGTAAATGGGATTTAGTGTAGGACCTCTGTCCCGCTACTCCGTTTTGGTGCTATATTGTAAAATTCAATATTTAAAATCTCTTATTTCACTATAAACAACCCACATTGACAGAGCGCTCTTCCTTTAAGGACCTGTTTTATGAACATGGATAATATTTGTAGTTATCGCGAGTAATATAACCGGGGTAAAGTAGTTATTCGTGTGTTGCGTTAGAGCACATCATATATAATCGAGATAAAGAAACTGGGAGTTCAGGCGAAAAGTATTATTTGTATATGTATCATACCTGGTATTCAAGCGGAACAAATATGGAGGAGGAAAAATAAATACTTTTGCTTGTAAAGCACTGTGTTACCATAATAACCAATACAACAAACACTTAGTACGTTGTGCCAGAAATGCAGAATACAATGCCAGAAATATATGGAATGTTAAGGCATTAGATAATTGTCGGGAACTAGACATATTAACCAGGAATGAATCACCCTTCAATATAGTCGCTTTACAGGAAATTAGATGGACAGGAGAAGATAATCAGGAAGCTTTGTATTATACTATTCGGGTGCAGCAAGATCTGAATTTTCAACGGTTTTTTTTTTTTTTTTTTTTTTTTTTAGTTCGAAGGAGGATCCTCTCCGCTATCCGAGATATTAAGTTTGTCAGCAGTAGGATATCATACGTAATTCTAAATGGTAAACGACATGATTTTGTAATCATAGATATACATGGTCCCATAGAAAATAAAGATGACAGGATCAAGGATGAGTTCTACGAAGAATTAGAATGCGCATTTGATAATGTTTCACATATCATTATAAAAAAAATCTTAGGAGATTTTAATGGAAAAGTGGAACAGAAAGATACATTCATGCCAACAATAGGCAAATTCAGGCTTAATGAAGATAAGTGACTACAGTGGGGTTATATTAGTCACCATTGCCACATGAAAGAATCTTATTATTAAAAGCACAGCATTAGAATATTCATAGGTGGTGAAACTCGAAACGAAATAGATACTGTATTAGTGGAATAAACGCTGACACACTAGCATCATCGATGTTAGATCAGTTAGAGGGGCAGACTGCAATTAGGATCATCATCTGGCAAAGGAGAAACTCAGGTAACTGATATCGATTTTGTGAGGAACAAACGCTAAAGATGATTATAAAAAATATAAAAACACGAGAAATTATGAAGTTCGCGAGATTACCAGACCACAATTGCTAATGGATTTGAAATACTGGAATCTTGAGATGAGAATGTGGCAACCGAAGAAGAAATGTTTATAAGTAAAGGCTGGGAGGCTTTTCGAGACATTGTTAAATTGTTAACATCAGAAAGGCTAAGTTATTAAAAATGCAAAAAAAAAATGGTTTGATGAGGAAAGTGCCGACATTGTAAAGAAAGGAAAGAGGATAGAAATGAATTGGTTACATTTCCAATAATTGGGTAATATCAGACGTGAAACCACTAGGTTAATAAAGAGTAAAATGAGATAATATTTGAGAAAGAATATTCATTACCTAGAAATGAATGCAAAAATAGGACCATCGGAGGATTATATCAGAGAATTAGGATAGAGAGGAAAGCCTAGATTATTAATGAAAATGGTAATATGATTGCAGATTTCAGAAGTACATTAAATAGATGGAAAATTACTTTAATCAACTATTAAATGTACACGGAGAACAGAACATTGAAGATGGTTACTTTTAAGACAGCAGAAATATTAGTCACCAAACCAGACGCGTTAGAGACTGATATAGTGGTAAAAAAAATATGTATAAACCACCAGGTTAGATTGAATCCCAGTAGAGCTTATCAAATCAGGGGACAAAAATTGATGGACAAGATACGTCAGTTGATTAGTGTGATTTAGGAAAAAGAGGGTCTTCCTAATGACTGTAAAATTTGATTTACAAATAGCCTGCACATTTAAAGAGAAGTAGTCTTTCTAGTTTCCTGAAATATTTTGCAATACCATGAGCAGATCTTACTTTTGAGTATGTGTAATCCGTTGAACTTCCAGTCTTTGTGAATGTCGCTTAAGGTCGCAAAATTGCTGTGGTACAACTGACTCTGTGGGCAATCTTAGGGTTGATCTGCTTACTCATGTATAATCATCAGCACTCGTCTAATCCTGAGTTGCTGAATACTCCAAAGCCAGGGACAGTTGATTTATTGGAGAAATGATCTGATTTCTGGGGGGAAAAATCTAATATATAAAAATGAATGTTTGTTTGTTCGTACTTTATGCGAGGCCATACCGTTGATCCAATTGTGATAGGTTTTTTTTGCAAAATGTTAAGGCGATTCCCGGAATGAACATAGGCTATTAGAGAGTTGTGATACTCAACTCCTACACCCTTAAAAATCGCCCTTTGTAGTGGAAAACGTGAAAAATGTAGCTCTTTGGTCGCTTCAATGGCTTACGCTGCCTAAACCATAACAAATGCACAAAATTAATGTACACAGAATTTAATATCTCAAAAAGCTCTACAAAAAAGTCCGCGACAGCATATGTTTATCTCTAACGGATAACTCACAATAACCATTTTTGCCTTTCATTGATGCCAAGAAGATCGAGACAAGTACGTAGATTCCTGTGCAAGCATAGCAGTACATGGCGGGTATTCTTTTACGGATAACTCACAATAACGAATTTTGTCTTTTAGCTCATTTATGCCAAGAAGATCGAGACAAGTAGATTCCCGGGCAACACCGGGTAATCAACACAGGGAATCTTAAAATAATTACGATATACATTTATAATTATTTTTGTTTTACTTAATCAACTAATCATAAGAAATACATTAAAGTTTCGTCCTTCAGCTCATTTATGCCAAGAAGATCGGGATGAGTAGATTCCCGGACAACGCCGGCTAAACAGAACGGGGTATCTAAAAATAATTAGGATATAAATTTCCCCTCTTACTTATTTAACTAAACATAAAATACATTATTTTTTGTATTTTACCTCATTTATGTCAAGAAGATCGCGATAAGTAGATTCCCGGGCAACACGTCGGTCCGGATGACATGATTCATTCCCATACCCTCCACGGTCTCCCGATCACACACCTTGTGATTCTTCCTGTGGGGATATGTGAAGGACCTTGTGTACGTACCACCACTTCTGATCGACCTTCCAGACTTGAGAAGGATTGTTGCTGCCGTTGTATCCATTACTCCAAATATGCTGACCAAGGTTTGGGAGGAATTCGACTATCGGCTAGATGTGTGCCTTGTGACGAAAGGTGATCACATCGAACATTTATAAAGTATGTTGTGAAAACTGTGAAAAGTTTCTCTTTATTCCCTTGTAATTTTAAGGGAAATTAAATAAACTTTGAAACCCCGTCCTTCATTTTGGAACACCCTGTGCTATCCAGATCAACAACATAGATAATGCAAACATACAGCAGTACAAGTGAATTTTACATTTAACTAACTCACTGGCACTACTCGTAGGTTCATAGCTGCGCGGAAGTTAGCTCTCCATACATCCCTATCCTGATAACAAGCTGAAATTATTGTATCAATAATTGAAATTATAGAATTCGCAATCAAGATAATATTATTTTATGATACGCAGGGATCGTGCTTAGCAACTTTGCATAGAAGGAATCGTAATGTCAGCAACGCTGTGTCAACACTTTGTTATGGATTTACTCACGTCTCTTAGTTTTTGACATGTGCACACTGTTCCAGTTCGTGAACTTCGAACAATCTATTTCTGCAGTTTATAAATTTACTTCCCACCACAAAGGTCATTATAATAATAGAACAGAATAACTAAATAATTTACTTACCTCTAGGGTTACGGTTTTCAGAACTTCCCTTTATCTCTACAGCCTAATATGATACTGTATAAAATCTAATTTGGACTATTATGATGATTATTATTATTATTATTATGAGTATTATTATTATTAAATAGTAAAATGTGTTGAGATAATATTTTAACTGAACGATGCTGAAGTATATTAGGCCTATTTAAATTAGTTGTGATAAATAAAAATGAATAAATACCAACAATGAAAATAGTCTATAAATAAAAATGTAAATACATTTAAAAATCTAATATAATATTATATAAAATGGCGAATGGTTGTACTAATGAAAGTGGCTAGATTTTAGGTTTATGTAACAGATTTGTAAGCTCATTTAATTTTTGACCGTCTCCAACATTAGTTGGTAATAACGCGTTCGAAAGGCGAAGAGCAGCTACAGTGAAATATTACTAATAGAGCGAATTGTGGTGAAGAGGAATTGAAAGTATCATTGCATAGTATAACCGGATGTTTATGTTGTGGTGTGACGTAATATATGATATCGTCATGCCTGCGATCATTACGGTATTTTGCGGACTATAAGATGCACCTTAATTTTTAAGCCATTTTTTAAATAATAACATTTTTACCATTTTTTATTATTAGATTGCAAAACCAGACTAAAAAAATCGTAGTTTATAAAACCGTTCTGTTCTTTAAAATTCCTGAAAATCATTATCTAAGCTTTCTTCTTCGTCGTCGTCATCGTTGTCCTCTTCATATATAGGATGGTCTTCTCTGCCATCGGGAGCAATACTTACCCCGCACTTCTTGAAAGTTTAACAATAATGTCTTCTCTTACTCTAGACCATGATTATTTTATCCACTGACATACTTGTTTGATTGTGGGTCGTTTTAAAGCTCCCTTCGGTGTGAATTAATGTTTTGTTTCATTCATCATTCATTTGTTCAAGTTCACTGGCATCGTAGACTGCAATGACGCATCATAGGATAGACAGTGTTCTGGGTTTGTGATGGCGGGAGGGAGACAGTGTTACCAGCTTGTGAATCCCCGCACCTCATGTTCGTCGCATTGGTGTACTGCTGCTGCCAGTTGAATCTAGTGTTGCCAGATAGAGATAATTCCTGCGGCATCGAATATATGGCCATATTTAAGACTGGCGGGAACTTTAAATCAAATACTGGACATTTTTATAATAATTTCGAGTATAAGACGCACCTGAATTTTGGAGGCAATTTTTCGAAGAAAAAGGTGTATCTGATAGTCGGTAAAATACATTACATATTATAAAACGAACACAAGTATTTAAATAATTTATTGTTAGTTCACAGAGTAGGAGCTACTGTATATACGTAGAACTATGTCTTTAAGGGGCGTCAAGCTTATGAAAATAGTCATTTTTACTGATGATGATTAATGACAAGTGCATAAGCAGGTATTTTTAAAAGGAAACATAAATTCGTCTTCTCTGAATTGCCTTATGTATGGGCCTATAGCTAGATAGTTTTCTAATTAGAGTTCTTTAGTAACACTTTATTTGCTAAATATTAAAATGGCGGAACATAGAAACGTTTTTTTTAATGCAAATGTAATACTTATTCTACACAACTGTGCTGATAATTTTAGGTCCTTTTCGAATGTGGATTAGACCTGCTCGTTTATCCCCTTTTCACTACGATTTTTTCTAATTGCAGTCTTCTTCCTATTTTTTATGTAGAAATTGCCCTTCTATTACCAATAACAATTATATTAAGTTAGGGCGTAAAATCATGAATAATTATTAGTTTTGCATTCTTAATCATCCTACTAATTGGTTTATTCCATGAATTAAATCAAGGCTCTTCTTCTGTTTTTTAAGCCATTAATTTAGTGTATTCTGCACAACTGTAGTGGTTACACTGTTGGGGTGGGAAATGCCACTTCTGGTTAGAATTGGCACAGCGCGTACCCTTTGTCTCCGAATAAGTAATTTTATAATAATTAATAATTACAAATGAATAATGAAGTATATATCATCATAAATCATGTTTTAAGTAAAATATAATGTAAAATATAAGACTTGAGGAATTTTAGCATTTTCCATTTGGTTAGAGTGCTTAATTTTAGCATTTGATCACAGCTGTGATATTATTGACAGGTTAGGAAGAAATAAATTAATGATCTGTCATAGTTTAGAAAAATATGTGGTGTGTGCTATATTTATATAACTTTCCGGTAATTGTTAAGTGAAATAAATTACTTGTCATCGATTATTGAGAATTTCATTAAGATTATCTGTTTGACTATTTACAGTGTATATCGTATCACGATGATTTATCTTTAGGTTCGCCCACTCACTATCACAAGAACTGTTTTCAAATAGGATGCGTAGTTAATACATCACTGATTTAATTAATATTTAAAGCGACAAAGTGTTAGAAAACTACAATTGTAAAAATGCTGTATTTCAGTGATAACTCTAAATCCGCGATAAAATTACAATTCGTTGTCACAGAATTAAATATTTTAATGAGTAGTTCCCGGATTACTCCAGATATGGCATAAGCTTTCTTCTTTCCATTTTATTGCTTTTGAAAACGAATACAGAGCCTCAAAAGTTGAAGTTGAAAGTGGTTGAAGAAGTTTTTTTTTTTCTCGTGACTGTCCTTCAAGAAAATGTGTATATATTTTCTATTTAATATATTACAATATTTTAATATTGTATTTTAATATCAACTGAACCAACTTATATATGAGTCTTAACAATATAAAATAATAATAATAATGGTACAGCAGCTTCTGCATTTTCGATTTTTTCTTTTGGTATGGCACTACTCTCATATTTTAACCGTGTGAATGCAGACAGTAAGAAGAAAATTCTTTAGAATATTAATGAGCTTTCATATTAGTTACATTACGTAGAAATCAGTTATATTAAAGTTGCCTATTTTACTCATTAACAAGGCTATAATAATTAAACCTATAGGCTAAGTAGGCATTTTATTGAAAGCAGCTTCCTAAAATAATATCTTCATTCTTCGTTAAATTATTGACTTTTTATTTTTTTTATTTTGAATTTTCGTTAATATTTCTCTAGTAGGACTATTATAGCCCTTTTTTTGCAGTCTTTAATACCATGTGCATTGTTAATATCAGCATATTATTTAAAGTTAAGTTTATTTTTACAGGAAAATAGGCTTAAACATTAAATGTTGTTTGATATCACTTATGCTACTTTGTATTTTCCCTATATAGCTTCTAATATTGATTATCAGCTTTAAGAAACGGCGAATACAGTTTTAGTTTTAAATTTATAAGCTTCTGTGATAATATCACGGAATTAAGATCTCACTCACGGCGTTCTGATACCACTATCACGGATTTAGGATCCATAACACATACTTAGGAATCTTTTTCTTGAGAAAAAAGTGAGGCATTTGGGGACAACTGTACATCGGTATGAAGTGAATTCGATAAATGATATCGTAGAAGGTTCATACTATATTCTGTATTCATATTTTGCCACCAATACCGAAAATGTTACATTTGTACAAAAATGTAAACAACTGTCACGAAAATAGGCAATCTTATTCTACGTACAGTCTTATCAAGTTTTCAAATCCTTTTTATGGGAAATTATACTAGGCTCAAAGTGAAAAGATAAAGTGATTCCACTACAGGCCTTAGGAGGTCCTTGGGGGTAGTAGGAGTAACGAGGTATCAATCGGGTCATCGGGTTGTCAGCCCTGCATGACGGTTACGTTTATCCCCCAGAACATATGTCAGATACTCATTCCCGTTAGAGACAGAGTCAACCGCAAGACCATGGTGCTGCAGATGGTTTCGGGTAGTTTAAAAATTGTGATCCGAACGAAATTCTAAACTTTAGACCTTCTTAATTGTAGCATATTGACATAATTAGATACACTACGACATGCCCCCATACAAGACATAAGCTTGCCTTCAAATTCCTATCAAAATGATATCAGCCCATACAAGACATAAGCTTGCCTTCAAATTCCTATCAAAATGATATCAGCCACTTTCAATTTACGGTGTGTATTTTATGTACAACCTTCTTTTTTCGTTACTAGTCTATAAACAAAGTAGCCTGGTATAATGCTTAATACACCTGTGAACATTATAGGCGGGAAAATGCTATATTTACTCCTAACATATTATGCATATACTTTTATCTAGCACATTTTTCCAATTCAAAAATTCTGAACTGTTGACGCCTGAGGTTGGCTGCCTTGAGTGGTTGGCGGGAGTTGTCAATGTTGGCCAACCAGAGTCCTCTCGTGGTTTGAACCGCGTGGCGTACGCACCCCCTTGTGCTTGTGGAGCTCCTAGCGAGCGATCGTGTGTGTGTGTGTCTCGTAGATGGCGGGCGTGTTTAGTGGTGCACCTCTGCACATAGTGTTTAAGCATCTACACGAGCACATAAATAACTGTGAGTGATAAATTAAGGCTGAAATCAATAGCCACACATTATAAGCATTATTAAGTGAATTAGAAGAGGGACGCTCTGTGTAAGTACTTTGTGAGAGAACTGAAAGCGACGAGAGCACGTGGTAAACTTACTGAACAAGACGTGAGCACGTGTAAATTACTTGTTTAAATATAGTCTTATCTTCATTTGTTTAATTATTTGTGTCACAGCATTTCCTAAAATACAGTCCACTTTCCAGAGAGAAGAACTTTATCGCTATTTACAGGTTAGAAATAAAGCTCAGTGAACAATTACCTGTATGTGTAGTAGGTATTTATTATTATGCTGCTACATATTTTTGGTCCTCCGGGCCGGATATAACAGTCGCCTTGTGAAAAATCGTGATATTGTGACACAAAAAGTATTACTTACGTGAAGAACTATATTAAACAAAGAAACAGTGAAAGCGTTACCACGTGGTGTTTCGGTTATCAACTAGTGGACCGCGACCCCCTCGCAGATCTTCGAGTGAGCTATCCTTTGATATCAACGGTGCTGTGACCTTCTAGCAGCGTGGTGTCCCATTCTAGAGTACCACAGATGTCTGGTCTATTGGAAATCCTAGTAGAGACCTAAAGATAAGTACTACTGCATGCTTGTATCTCCTATCTTAGAGCTGATATCCTACCTCATTCAGTATTGAGTCGAGCTGACATGATATTTCAAATTTCCATATTATTTGTGTGATTTATATATATATTTTAATTATTTTATAAAATATTTTGTGTTATAGTGTTCGGTAATTTGTTATTTATCAAAATGTCATTTGAAAGTGAGGCAAAGGCTATCCAAAAGCGAGGCATTCTTAAAAGAAGCCTTACTAATTTGGAAAATTATATCAATAGTGAAACCATTTCCCTAAACACCCTAGTAGCTAGACAAAGTAAGCTAGGAGATATTTGGGAACAGTTTGAGGCAGTTAGGAATTTCTTAGAGTTTGAAGTAGACCCAAAGCCAGGTCAGGATCATGCAAGGGATCATGAGGATTTTGAAAATGAATATTATGAGTTGTGTGGCAAGGTGCAGGATTTAATAGAAAGTCTTCAAAAACCTACAGATAGTCATGGTTTTGATGAGTCACGTGCATCTAGTAGATCGAGTTGTAGTTTTAAGTTACCGGCTATTCAGATTCCCCATTTCCAAGGAGAATTGACTGAATACCTCTCATTTAAGAATACCTTTGAGTCCCTGGTGATTAACAATACCAACTTAGATAATGTTCAAAGGCTTCATTATTTATTATCGTCACTTGAAGGCGAACCTAGGCAATTACTCAGTAATTTAGCGATAACTGAAGGCAATTTTGGTACCGCCTGGAAGTTAATTCAGCAAAGGTACGACAACAGACGCATGCTATTGTCTCAGCATGTTAAGTGCTTACTCAGCTTACCTTCTTGTAGTACAGGTACTGCTGCAGAGTATAGGAAAGTACTTAACCAAGTAAAAGGCAATATTAATGCCATAGAGAATCTTCGGAGTGATGTTCTGTTATCAGATCTAATGTTGCAGGAAATTATATCGAGTAAAATGAAAGGTATTCATAGGTCAGAGTGGGAAGCTAAACACGGTGCTACGGATATCCCTAGCTTAGTCGAGTTTATGGAATTTTTGGAGAGAAAGGCTCAAACTTTGGAGCTCAGTGAATGTAAAAACATTGTAGTGAATGAGAAACTAGATGTAAAGCCTAAAGTCAAATCTTTCCATATTGCTAATGACAGCAAATCGAGATATTGCCATAATTGCAAATCAAATAAACATAATTTAACAGATTGTGAGGAATTCAACCAATTAACTGTAGATGATAGAGTACATTTAGTTGGTCAGATTAGATTATGTTATAATTGCTTTTCAAAGGGGCATACAGCGAGATTTTGTAAAGAGAAACCTTGTTCCAAATGTCAACGCAAACACAATACTTTAATACATTTTGAAAGAAAGCCTAATGTTGAGCATCCAGCTATTGTGTCTCCCACTGCTATGAAGATAACCTCCGGGCTAGGCTCAAACGTACTTCTTAGCACTGCCTGTGTTAATGTGAAGGATAAAGTAGGGCGGTTAGTTAAGGTTAGAGCGTTACTGGACTCTGCCAGCCAGTTATCTTTTATGACTACAAATCTGTTGAGCAAGTTAGGTCTTGCAACCCAATCGTGCAAACTTCCTATTGTAGGTATTGGAGACTCAGATGTCTCTCCAGTCAGTCTTACTTGTAAGGTGCAATTGTTGTCCAGAATGTCTAACTATAGGTTGAACTTGAATTGTGCTGTCGTAGAGAATATCACATCTCAATGTCCTGCCACCGAGATTGATCATTCAAACTGGAATATTCCATCTAACATTGTGTTGAGTGATCCAAACTTTAATAAACCTGCTACGATTGAACTTCTTCTCGGCGCAGACGTGTACCATGATATTGTTTGTTCTGAGACTTTGAGAAGGAAGGGATACCCCACGTTGATCAAAACAGAGTTTGGTTACATATTTTCAGGTGCCTTTCCTGAACTTTGTATTAAGAAAAGAGTAGATCCTCGTTCGGTAAACTTTGTGAAACTTGATTCTCTGGATAAAAAACTGGAAAGGTTCTGGCAGCTAGACGAACTGCAAAGCCCTGTTCTTAGTCCAGAAGAGAAAGCGTGTGAACAACATTTCGTTGAAAACGTCCAAAGAGATGAATCTGGTCGTTTTATTGTGAAGTTACCTATACGTCTTGATGTTCCTTCGGTCGCGTGAATCTAAGCATACTGCTATTAAGAGATTTAAGCACATTGAGAGTAAGCTTGATAAACATTCTCAATTAAAAGAACACTATGTCGGATTTATGAGAGAGTACAGCGATCTAGGACACATGGAGCTTGCACCACCCTTAGAAGGAAACAAGAGTACTTTCTACTTACCGCATCATTGCGTAATTAAAGAGTCTAGTACAACGACCAAATTACGAGTAGTTTTCGATGGAAGTTGCGAATCTTCTAATGGAGTTTCCTTGAATTCTACGCTCATGGTTGGACCGTCTATACAACCAGAACTGTTGTCTACGGTCATGAGGTCTCGTACTTATCAGGTTGCGCTATCTGCCGACATAGCAAAAATGTATCGTTGCATATTGGTGCACCCCGACGACAGGGACTTGCAACGCATCATCTGGCGTGAGTCACCTGATGAGGCTTTAAGGGAGTATCGTCTTACTACAGTGACCTATGGCACTGCTCCAGCGTCGTTTCTAGCAACAAGATGTTTGCTTGAATTATCTAAGCAATGTAAGAAATCACATCCTATCGCTTCTGATGCCATACAGTCTTGTTTTTATATGGACGATTTCATTTGTGGTTCGGATACCGTGGAAGGTGCACAAGAATTACAAGGTAAAGTGTCTTCTGTGCTAGATAGTGCCCAACTTCATTTAAGAAAATGGAAGTCAAATTGTCCAAACGCTCTTGTTAATGTTCCAGAAGAAGACAGAGAAACTCTAACTCCCTGTAATCTTACTAAAGAGGAAGCAGTCAAAACGTTAGGTATCATATGGCATCCCTCTTCTGATGAATTCCAAATTCAGATCAAGATCAATCCAGATCAAGGAAGGATCACCAAGAGAAACATTCTTTCCACTGTAGCTTCAATATTTGACCCTCTTGGTCTCTTAGGGGTGTGTGGTAGTGAAGTGTAAACTCATCATCCAAGCTCTTTGGCAGTTAAAGGTAGAATGGGATGAGCTATTGGAACAATCTTCTTCTATAGTGCAACGTTGGTTGGAAATCTGTAATGATTTGTGTGTGTTAAATAAGATTCGTGTTCCTAGAAACGTAATGCCCTATGTTAATGCAAAATGTGTGGAAATACATGGCTTCTGTGATGCTTCAGAACCTGCATACGGCGCCTGTATTTATATTCGTAATGTATCTCAAAACAATCAAGTATCAGTGCATTTGTTGTGTTCTAAGTCCAGAGTTGCACCATTGAAGCAACAGACTATTGCTCGTTTGGAACTCTGCGCCGCGTTGTTACTTGCTAATTTGATGTCCAAGGTCACTGAGTCTTTAAAACTTTCTGTGCCATTTGCTACGTATTATTGGACTGACAGTACAATAGTCCTGTTTTGGTTACAAAAAAACCCCATCTACTTGGAAAACTTTCGTTGCAAACAGAGTTTCCGAAATACAGTCTCTAACTAGAAGCTCAGAATGGAGACACGTATCTACTCTGTGTAATCCTGCTGATCATTTATCAAGAGGTGTCAGTCCTTCAGAATTGTCATCTTTGAATGTTTGGTGGAAGGGACCTGAATGGCTCCATGAAGTCGCTCCGACTTATACTGATTTCGTTAACAGTGAATCGCCAACTAGAGTGGACTCAGAATTGAAGACACAAATTCGGGTACTGATGTCTAAGGTACAAGTGCCTGAATTTGAGAAGTACTCTTCATTTCTCAAACTGAAACGCGTATATGGATATGTGCTGAGATTCATCCATAATACTCGTAATAGAGACAAATTATATTCCGGTTCCTTGTCTTCAATCGAATTGAAACAAACTGAACTAATGGTGGTGAATCGCATTCAAGCCGTTGAATACAAAAGGGAAATCCACGATTTAACTTCCAAGAAACAAGTAGATTCTTCAAGTGACTTGAGATCACTTAACCCATTCCTGGATAAAAATGGACTTCTCAGAGTTGGTGGCCGTCTTGAGAATTCTCAGTTGACATTTGATGAGAAGCATCCAATCATATTACCAGCTAAAAATGTTGTGACTAAACTGTTAGTGAAGCATGAACATGAGATGTTACTTCACTCCGGTGCTCAAGCAGTTCTGTGTTCACTGCGCACCCGTTATTGGATACCTCGTGGTAGAAATACTATTCGTGGGGTAATTAGGTCCTGCTACAAATGTTTCAGAGTTAAACCACCCCGAACTAGTCAGATGATGGGACAACTTCCTGAGTATAGAGTAGAGCAAAGTCTTCCCTTTGTTAAGGTAGGTTTGGACTACGGGGGTCCAATTGTAATAAAGGGAGACAACCCAAGATCTAAGGTGAAATTCAAGGCTTACATAGCACTTTTTGTATGTTTAGTAACTAAGGCTATCCATTTAGAAGTTGTCAGGAGCCTTACTACTAAGGACTTTATTGCTGCCCTCTATAGATTTGTTGCCCGCAGAGGACGCCCTTGTCTCATATTGAGTGATAATGGTTCAAATTTTGTGGGTGCCAATAACGAGTTATTGAATTTTGTCAAGAATCATGCGAATGCTATTACCGAGAACATAGCAAATATGAATATTGAATGGAGATTTATTCCTCCTTCTAGTCCCCATTTTGGTGGACTTTGGGAGGCAGGAATAAAATCGGTTAAATCCCTTATGAAAAGGACTATAGGCAAAACTATTCTTAGTTTTGAAGAATTGTGTACTTTGTTGTGTCAGATCGAGTCTGTACTAAATTCTAGACCTATCTGCACGCCCAGTGAATCCCATGAAGAAATGTACCTAACTCCCAGTCACTTCCTGGTCGGTAGACTATTAACTAGCACTATCCCTCCCGATATAGCCAACTGTCCCCTTTCCTACGATACAAGGTGGAAGGTAGTTCAGGCTCTCTACAGGTCTTTCTGGCAACAGTGGTCCAGACAATACCTGCAGTCGCTTCAGCAAAGGAGGAAATGGCTGTCTGCCGGAAGATGGTGCCCAGCTGTCGGTGATCTTGTGATCCTTCGGGACGACAACTTACCACCTCTGGTATGGAAGACTGGTGTGATCCAACAGCTTCACCCTGGGATCGATGGTGTGGTGCGAGTGGTCACCCTTAAGACTAAAACTGGATTATTTCGACGAGCAATTGTGAAACTTGTTCCCTTACCCAGTTGTGTTGAGAGATTCACCGATGTGTTAAATCGTGAGATCTCTCAAAGGGGGGAGCATGTTGACGCCTCAGGTTGGCTGCCTTGAGTGGTTGGCGGGAGTTGTCAATGTTGGCCAACCTGAGTCCTCTCGTGGTTTGAACCGCGTGGCGTACGCACCCCCTTGTGCTTGTGGAGCTCCTAGCGAGCGGTCGTGTGTGTGTGTGTCTCGTAGATGGCGGACGTGTTTAGTGGTGCACCTCTGCACATAGTGTTTAAGCATCTACACGAGCACATAAATAACTGTGAGTGATAAATTAAGGCTGAAATCAATAGCCACACATTATAAGCATTATTAAG
Source organism: Diploptera punctata (assembly GCA_030220185.1). Lineage (NCBI taxonomy): Eukaryota > Metazoa > Arthropoda > Insecta > Blattodea > Blaberidae > Diploptera > Diploptera punctata. Next base: position 955,401 of record JASPKZ010006047.1, read on the forward strand.
TGAATTAGAAGAGGGACGCTCTGTGTAAGTACTTTGTGAGAGAACTGAAAGCGACGAGAGCACGTGGTAAACTTACTGAACAAGACGTGAGCACGTGTAAATTACTTGTTTAAATATAGTCTTATCTTCATTTGTTTAATTATTTGTGTCACAGCATTTCCTAAAATACAGTCCACTTTCCAGAGAGAAGAACTTTATCGCTATTTACAGGTTAGAAATAAAGCTCAGTGAACAATTACCTGTATGTGTAGTAGGTATTTATTATTATGCTGCTACACTGAACAGCTATGTTATTTTCGGCGCAGTTGGATATAAAATTAGAAACCAATCCGATCTAATATCGCGAATTTTAACCAATCATATCTGTATGTCGTCACAATTATAACCTATATTTTTTCTTGTTATCGGTTTTTCTTTTATATCATAAAAGAATATATTTATGGAAAATCCTCGGAAAACAGCGCAGTGAAATATCTTCAAAACCCATCTTATAGTTCACTGTTGTCTTCGATGTATTACAGACAGTATAGTTGAAAAATACAGATACTTATTTCATACCAATAGAAAATAATTTTTAATTTCGACCTTCATCCACTCGACTGTTAATAAAAATTACATAGCAGATTAAATATTCATTACAGGAAAGATTAATATTTCATTAGTGAATTTTATGAAAATGTTATTTGATTTTTAAAATTCTATTTATTGAATAGTCAACTGTTAATCAAAATTAAATAGCAGACTAAATATTCATTATAGGAAAGAAGATTAATATTTCATTAGTGTATTTTATGAAAATCTTATTTGATTTTTATAATTTTATTTATTAAATAATCAAAACACATACAACTCGGAGGCCAGGGTTTCACTCTTATTAATACTGGTGATAATATTTCTTATCGATATTTTTTCTGACTGAATAAACTAACAGAATCAACAAACCATTCAATCATGAACATCGAGTTCACTATTCTATAATGTTCAGATAGTTTCTTACATTGTATTATTTCCGGCTGCTCCGTGCATAATCCTCGATCTATAGGGTCCCGAGTTCCTGTCTCGGTCACTTCATGTGGGGATTCGTGGTAAACGATTCGGAACAATTGCATTTTATTTATTACTCTCCCGTTTTTTCCTCTATAAAAACTTCATTCCACCATTTCTCCATACTTAATACATTTTTTAACGTTATTGTGCCTCTCAACTGATGCGACAGATGCGGTAGCTTACATCCTTGTATATTGCAGACTTTCAGTAAGGGGTTTTATCTCATCTTTCGACCTTGCATTATGCCGATCGTGAGTATAGATTTTTTTTAAATAAGTTCATAACATCTAATTGAAGATGCTAAAATAAAAATAAGGTGAAATAAGTGCTAGGCTTATTGTAGTTATTCATGGCGTAGCCCATTGTTGAGCCATAGCGTCTCCTTTGTCAGGAGTTAATAGACCAAGTTCATTTTAAAGGCTATCCTCATCAAAATAAAACCATGCGACCTGCTCGCTTTTCATTGGTTATGGACACCGACGTACGATGTAGAAGTAATAAATACGCGAAAAAGTAGTTCCTTTCAAGAAATTAAAAATATGTTCTCTGAATATACTTGTTATTCTTCGTGAATCAAAATAATAAGAATCTGATCATAGAAAGTATTCTAAATATATCTAATTAATAATTACAACTTAAAATTGTTTATTACAAGGTATGGATGATGCATTTGAGTCATGCTTAAATCGATTCGATGCAACAAACTGGCGGAAGATGTTGAGTCTACTGTTGCTGTGTCTCTGTCTATTTTTTTAAAACACAAGTCTGGCAAATCTTTGACTAGTGATCGAAAAACAGTTATTTTAAATGTATTTCACAAGTTCAGTGAAAATCCCACCAGCTTTATTGTATTCTACCCCATTCAACGACCACATGTCTTACTTCACACGTGCTCTGTGCCAATGTGACAGTCATTGTGGCGCGAATGGCGGAAGGATACAATTGGCGTTTGTTTATGTTAGGATAACTCTAAGAGCGGATAAGGTATAGTTACCTTTTTTGTCCAAAGTAGACATGAGTAGTATGCGGTCAACACACCTACACAATGAGACATCTAGCAGGCAACTAAGGTATTACTAGGATGTTTAAGATCTATAAATTTTGCTTAGAGGCCTCTGTTTAGGCTTAAGGATATTTTACAAGTCTGAAAATCTTCAGAGTCGGGACCCACGGCTTAATTTGATGGCGATTGAAATTTGATACACATTAATGTTTGTCTTCTGCAATCAATTTCTTTTTCTTCTTTTCGATTCAGACATAGAGACCTATATTATGAGTTACACATATTCTTGATAATTTCAAATTTTCTACTTCTTAACAGCATTTAGAGTAGCAAGTGTTGGGTTGTAATAATAAAGACCTCTTAAATAAGGAAAGATTATTCATAGCAATAAAGACAAAAATAGACTAAAAATAGGGGCAAAATAATAAGAAATGTAATTAGAAGTTAAAGGAAATGTTTGTTCCGAGCGACTTCAGTTTGTCATGTTTATGATACTATCTAATGCATAAAACAATGTATAACCTTCAATCCAACGCTTAAGACTATTCCATTTACTTACTTACTTACTCACTGGCACTATCGAACCCGTAGGTTCATGACCGCACGGACATAAGCTCTCCATACATCCCTATCCTGAGTTAATGCTTTCCAATCATTCCCTGTATAATCTACTTCCCTCAAATCATAGTTAATGTTATTCTCCCACCTCATTCTTGGTCTACCAACTGGTCGTTTTCCCTCTGGCTTTCCTACAAGAAGCTTCCATGCAAGTCTTTCATTCCCCATACGTGCAACATGTCCTGCCCATCGCAGTCTACGAGACTTAACTGTTCTTATTATATCTGGCTTCCTGTAAAGACCATGTAGTTCATTATTATGTAGTCTTCCCCATTCACCTGCCTGTTCATCTCTCTTTGGTCCAAAAATTTTCCTAAGTACTTTATTCTCAAATACTTGTAATCTCCTTTCCTCTCTTAAAGTAAGAGTCCATGTTTCGCACCCATATAATATAACTGGTAGAATAATAGTTTTATATATTACATTTCAGTGTTAATTTTGTGAACTCAGTGTTATTTTATAATAATTAAATTTTGTACAATTTAAAAGTTGTTCTCTGCTAATACCTCAGCACGTTTATGTCCATAGTTTGCTGCTGTTTGTTGTTGATATAAGCGTACATTTATATATGTTGGAGATGTGTGATATGTGGTCAGCACATCGCCTCAATGAGACATGTAGTAGGCAACTCAGATATTACTTGTTTGGGGATGGCCTGTTAAATTTTGCTCAGAGACACTAATTTAGATTTGAAGTTGTTTCACGAGCCCTAAAATCTTCCGAGTCGGGACCCACCGCTTAAAGTTACTTTTCCGTCTTAAAAATCCATCTATCTCGGCCGCGTTCGAATCCGCGAACCATGGGATGAGAGGCAAGGAATGTAACCACCAGATCACCGAGGCCGAGAAGCATAAAATTATTCTTGTGTTAATATAAAATTAATGTAATCTGGAAAAAAATAAGTTAATATAACATCGTATTTAGTGATTAATTTAATGATAATTTTAATTTAATTTAAAGAACTAGGCACATGGGATATGTATCCAGAAAATATCATCATCCGCATTAATGGATTAGGTCTGTTGACCCGTTCCGACTTCAACCCATCTCTTAAAAATAACATAGTCCACAATTTATAAAATACTCTTTTTTTTTCAGACGGAAATATGAGGATGAAAACGAAGTTTTAGAATCTGTTCGTCGGCAGTTCTACTTCACTTATTTTTATCGAAAAAAAAATATATAAATTCGAAGCTCTAAGAAATAGGATAATCGACTTAAAAACCATAGCCTAAATTAGAGTGCGTTATAAAATTCAAACTTCTAGTTTAATTCTGTAGTCCTACGTATGCATTATATAACCTAGTAGTTGGGAATCCCGTCTCAGATAGAACTGAAGTTCAAACTTGCACTTTTTTTTTAATTTTGCAATTTTCAGAATATGTCCGGTATAAATACGTCTGATTATAGTTTAAACTTTTAATAGTTTTGAAATGCAAATTCGGTGAAGTTTACGCATTTTCGTAAAGCCAGTCATTTCTAGATAATACAACTCGAGAACCATTTGGAGTTATAAATTGATACACAATTGTTTTTGAAGTTGTAATTATAATGTTTATAATGTGTAAAGTAGGGGACGTATAGGCAAACAGTTTTCGGATACTTTTAAAATTCACAGTGGGTTAAAGCAAGGAGATGCACCATCTCCTCTACTATTCAGTTTTGTACTAGAGTATGCCATCAAAACTTTGGAGAATGAAGAAGGGCTACGACTCAATGGTATTAATAAGCTATTAGTGTATGCTGATGATGAGGTATTATTGAGCGATAGCGAGGAGAAACTAAAGGCCAACATGCACACTCTATTGAGTAACACTAGAAAATTGGGACTGGAAGTAAACATCATTAAAACTAAATATATGCTCACACATAGAAATGCATTATATAATGGAAATGAACAACTAATGACAATTGAAGGAAATTTTGAAGAAGTGACTGAATTCAATTACCTAGGAACAATAATTACAAATAAGATTAGGATGCACAAACAAATTAAACATAGGCTCGACTCTGGAAATACGTGCTATAATGCATTACATGGACTCTTGTCCCAACTACTTTCAAAAAACGTTAAACTGAAAATATATAAAGCAGTTTTTCTCTGTTATATTGTATAGATGCGAAACATGGACTCTTACTTCAAGGGGAAAAAAGGAGATTACGAGTATTTGAGAATAAAGTTCTTAGATTTTTTGGGCCAAAAAGATAGAACAGACGGGTGAATGGAGAAAACTACATAGTAGTGAGCTACATGATCTTTATAGGAAGCCAGATGTAATAAGAGCAGTTAAATCTCGTAGACTGCGTTGGGCAGGACATGTGACACGAATGGGGAATGAAAGAGGTGCATGGAAGTTTCTTGTAGGAAAACCAGAAGGAAAACGCCCAGTCGGTAGACCAAGAATGAGGTGGGAGAATAACATTATCCAAGATTTGAGGGAAGTTGATTATACAGGGATAATTAAAAAACATTAGCTCAGGTTAGTGATTTATGGAGAGCTTATGTCGGCGCGGCCATGAATCTTCGGGTTCGATAGAACCAGTGAGTTTGTTAGTAAAAATGGGTTTTATTTTTACGAAAGATATTTATCTACTTTATTAAGAATATGGAGCTCTTCATTTTTTCATGAATAATATCCATCCATCCATAGTAACTGTGCCCGAAGGCAGGTCTTTCACTGCAATCATAGCATTTTCATGCTGTGCTTTGCAGCTTTACTAGGGAATTGTAGGTGTGGTAGCTTCCCGTTGCTTTCCACACCGGTGAAGGATGATGATAATGATAAGGATGATTATGATGATGATGTCATATGATTTCGGGAACCGTTTGGGCCTTAAAGTTTTTCTGACATTTGTCTTACAGATGAGGAAAAACCCCGATAAAAACCTCACTCAGAAAAACTGTCCCGACCGGGGATCGAACCCGGGCCCGCTGCGTGACAAGGTAGCACGCTACCTCGAGACCACAGCGGTGGACATGAATTAATATATGTGAGCTTATTTAAGATTGAAATTTAAATTTTTATACAACACGCCATATCCAGCAGAATACCAGTAGAATGCCAGTGAGCTAGTTATGGATACCACAAACTGCAGAATGACTAAACAACTAACTCACTAGCTCTATGGAACCCTTGTTTATGGCCGCGCGAACACACACTCTCCATAGATACATATCCTGAACTAATGTTTTACAATCATCCCCTATATAATTTACTTCTCTCAAATTATGGTTAATGTTAATCTCCCACCTCATTCTTGCCTATCTACAGGGCACTTACTTTTCTTTGAAATGTTATTATAAGTCTTATTTAAGAGATGCTGTTTTGAAAATTCTGTTTAATAAAAGAAAATACCTTACAACATGTTTGAATAAGATGTGCTTTACAAAACATCCGAGTATGAGCTGAACTTCGCCCACATTCTTGACAGCGAGCCTCTAGGTTGAGTATCCCTGTGTTTTGGACATGCATTGTGATATTAACCTTGAATGATCGTGATGAACTCTGTCGTGATGCTCGTGGTACTTGGCCATTGTCCGTCGCTCTTCGTGGTTGCTCTACCAGAACGCGCTTGTACAAAGTGTTTTATTATATTCATGATAACTAATTTTTCTTCACTTCATTGCTAATAAATATAGGAAGTGAAAGAAAATTATTTCTTTTTCTCTTGGAAAGGAACCATTAACTTCAGATTCATGCTTACATTCTCCATAATAATTTACGCTTAGATAACTCCGTAAAGAGTTTTTATAATAATATTTAATAAAACTACGATGTATATGCAGTTTTTTTATGAGTTTTTTTATTATGGAAACTGTTAGTTTATGCTGATGATGTAGTACTATTGGGCGATAGCGAGGAGATACTAAAGGACAACATGCACACACTATTGAGTAACATTAAGAAATTGGGACTGGAAGTAAATATGAATAAAAGTAAATATATGGTCACACGTAGAAATGCATTTTATAATGGAAATGGACAGCTAATGAGGAAATTTTGAGGAAGTGGCTGAATTCAAATACCTAGGAACAATAATCACAAATAAGAATGAGATGCACAAGGAAATTAAACATAGACTCAATTCTGGAAATGCGTGTTATTATGCATTACAGGGACTCTTGGCGTCGCAACTCCTATCAAACAATGTTAAACTGAAAATATATAAAACTATTATTCTACCAATTATATTATATATCCATATAATATAACTGGTAGAATAATGGACTCTTACTTTAAGGGAGGAAATGAGATTACGAGTATTTGAGAATAAAGTTCCTAGGAAAATGTTTGGACCAAAGAGAGTGAACAGACAGGTGAATGTAGAAGACTGCATAACAGTGAACTATATGGTCTTTATATGAAGCCAGATATATCTTCTTCTTCTTCACTTCACGGGCTAGGCAAATTGCCTGTTCCGCCTCACAGTTGTTCTGTCCATCTTTTCACTGGCCTTCCTACATTCCTTGAACCTCTTGGCTTGTAGTTGAATGCTGCTCTTGTTAATCTTGTTACATTCATTCTTTCTACATGTGTAAACCATTTCTCTCTACTATATTCTCTGATTTTCTCATCCAATGGATATATATTTAACTCTTTTCTTATATCTTCATTCCTGATACGATCCAATCTTGTGCAGCCTTTTGTTCTTCTAAGGAAGTCCATTTCTGCGCTTTGTATTCTACTTTGAAATTTTTTGGTCATTACCGAAGTTTCGCTCCCATAAAGTAATGCAGAAACTGCCAATGTTTTATGAAATTTCAATCTAGTATCTGTTCTTGTTTCATTCTTTAATGTTTTATGTATAGTTCCGCATATCATTTGAAATTTCGACAGTGTCATATGTATGTATGCCAGATATATTAAGAACTGTTAATCTCGTAGACTGCGATGGGAAGGACTTGTGTCACGAATGGGGAATGAAAGACGTGCATGGAAGCTTCTTGTAGGAAAATCAGAGGAAAAAGGCCCAGTTGGTTGATCAAGAATGAAGTGGGAGAATAACAATAATTATGATTTGAGGGAAGTAGATTATACAGGAAACGATGGAAAACATTATCTCCGGATAAGGGATGTATGGAGAGTTTATGTCCGCGCGCCTACGTGTTCGATAATGTCAGTGAGTCAGTTAGTTATGGAAACCATAAACTGCAAAATGACTGAACAACTAACTCACTAGCTCTATGGAACCCTTGTTTATGGCCGCGCGAACACACACTCTCCATAGATACATATCCTGAACTAATGTTTTACAATCATCCCCCATATAATTTACTTCCCTCAAATCATGGTTAATATTAATCTCCCACCTCATTCTTGCCTATCTACAGGACATTTTCCCTCTGGTTTTCCTACAAGGATTTTCTAAGCTTCTCTTTCATTCCATATTAGTGTAACATGTCCTACCCATCGCAGTCTATGATAATTAATTGTTCTTATTATATCTTGTTTTGTCATGAAGATCATGTACCTCACTGTTATGTAGTCTTCTCCATTAGACAAACCGCAAGATGCACTTATGGTACCGTAATCAATTATATTTTTGGTATCTCAGCAAAACTGATAAAATCAGGAGGAGAAAAAATGACGGAACATATATGTTGGTTGCTTAGTATGATTTCAGAAAAAGAGATTATTTCAAATGAATGGAAATAATTATCGTACCAATCTACAAGAAAGGAGATATAACTGATTTCAAACACCTACGGGAGGATATCATCACTTTAAACTTGTTAGTACAAAATTCTAATTGATATAGGCCTATTAATATCCAGACTTAGTCCCTATATTAGCAACGTAATATGTATCATCAATGCGGATTTAGAAGAAATAGGTCTACAATAGAGCAGATTCTTAATATAAGACATATTTTAGAAAATAGGCTAAATGGAAGTATGAACTATATATATATGGACTTAAACAGGCATAATGATCCAATTATAAGGGAGAAGTTATATAGTTTCCTGCTGGAGTTCGGAATTCCTAAAATGTTTAGACTCATTCGAATATGTCTAAATGGCACAAAGAGTAGGGTGCAGGTAAGCAAGCTGTTTTCAGATACTTTCGGCATTTGGTGTTAGAGCAAGAAGATGCACTTTTTCATCTACTATTCAATTTTGTACTAGAGCTTGCAATCAAATCTTTAAAGGATAAAGAAGACCAACAACTCAATGGTATTAGTATGCTGTTAGTTTATGGTCCATCCATCCATAGTAATTCTGCCCGAAGGCAGGTCCTTCACTGCAATCATAGCATTTTAAATGCTAGGCTTGCAGCTTTACTAGGCAATTGTAGGTGTGGTAGCTTCCCGTTGCTTTCCACACCGGTGAAGGATGATAATGATAAGGATGATGGTGATGGCCATATGATTTCGGGGACCGTTTGGGCCTTAAAGTTTTCCTGACATTTGTCTTACAGGTGAGGAAAAACCCCGATAAAAACCTCACCCAGAAAAACTGCCCCGACCAGGGATCGAACCCGGGCCCGCTGCATGACAAGGCAGCACGCTACCTCGAGACCACAGCGGTGGACTAGTTTATGGTAATGATTAGAATTATTAAGCGACACCGAGGAGAAACTAAGGGCAAACAAGCACACTTTATTAAGCAACACTAAGGAATCGGGACTGGAATTAAACATCAATAAGACTAAATATATTGTCACACATAGAGATGCATTATATAAATGGAAATGGCCAGTTAATGACAAATGAAGGATTACAGTTCATGAGATCCCGGTTCAATTCCCGCTCAGACCTTATGGATTTCTCCTTAAAGGGAATTATTCCTGTAGTCATCTGTTATCTGGAATTTAAGGTAACCTTAATTAAAATTAGTCCCGCGCCGTAGCCGAGTGATTAAGGCAAAATACCTTGGCGCAGAGCTACGGGACTTGCGCTGGTTCGAGTCCCCATGCGGAAGAAATTTTCTCATGATATTTCGATCAGTATGGGACCGGTGCCCACCGGGCATAGTGAGGCATTTGGGTAGCTACAATAAGTAGCGACTGCAGGTTAAGAAGACCTGTCGCGCTTGGAGTTTTTTTAGTTAAAATTGTAATATTTGTATCTGAAATATCAGTCTTCCTGAACCTTGTGTAACATCAATTAAAAATCTTCGTAAACCTTTCGGAACATTTTACATCTTCAGCTATTGAAACTGAATTATTTGAATTCGGTTAATAGGCCTACATTATACAGAGGGTTAAAGACAATCATTTAGAATGTTATAGTTGTTGGTTTCTTTTATTTTTTATTTCTATGGTTATTATTGTTGTATACTATTTATATACGTAAATTACTGTGTTGAATTATGTTTTTCATAAGTTGATTGTATATCTTACTAGCTAATACCCGGCGTGCACTGCTGCGCCTAAATAAATGAAAATTAATGTGCTTTTATGTTTAATTGAATAAGTAAAAGGAAAAATGTATATCGTAATTATTTTTACATACCCCGTGCTGTTTATCCGGCGTTGTCCGGGAATCTACTCATCCCGATCTTCTTCTCATAAGTGAGCTGAAAGTAAAACATTAATGTACTTCTTATGATTAGTTGAATAAATAATATGCAAAATAATTATAAATGCATATTGTAATTATTATAAGATTCCCCATGCTGATTACCCGGTGTTGCCCGGGAATCTACTTATCTCGATCTTCTTGGCATAAATGAGCCAAATTCGTTATTGTTAGTTATCCGTAAAAGAATACCCGGCATGTGCTGCTTATGCTTGTACAGGAATCTATGTACTTGTCTCGATCTTCTTGGCATCAATGAAAGACAAAAATGGTTATTGTGAGTTGTCCATAAGAGGTAAACATATGCTGTCGCGGACTTTTTTGTAGAGCTTTTTGTGATATTCGATTCTGTGTACATTAATTTTGTGTATTTGTTATGGTTTAGGCAGCGTAACCCATTTAAACGTCCAAGGAGCTACTGTTTTTCACGTTTTCCACTACAAAGGGCGATATTTATGGGTGTAGTAGTTGATTATCACAACTCTCTTACAGCCTATATTCATCCTGGGAATCTCGTGAACATTTTGCAAAAAGCCCCATCACAATCGGATCAACGGTATGGCTGCGTATTAAGTACGAACAAACAAACGAACATTTTTATATAGATTTACTATACCGGTATTTAAAATGTTCACTGACTCTTGGTATTAAAATTATTGGTGGTTCTACCGATATAAACATTTAAATGCCCTCCTGATGCTTTCTTTTTATCATTTATCACTCAACATATTATGACGCATGTTCGGCCGGTTTTTTAATTTCGGGGGCTCTAAAGAAACTCTCAAGTTTCGCCTTATAGGTTAGGCCTATAAAGTATTCATGGGTCCCGACTCATGATCGGAATCCCCGCTGGGAGTTTTCCAAATAGATATGGCCATTATTTCTTAATAGTTCGGTTTCGAGAAAGATAAATCACGACGCATCGAAAGCGCCGATCATTCCAGAACATTCGATGCCAGCTGTAAATGGCCTGGCAGAACAATAGTAATAGTATGGCAAGCGATCAATGCATTGTCATCAGAGGAGCTAAGAATGAATAACTGTGAAGCCAAGTGTACTAACTCTTTGACTCTGGTCCCGAGGGTCGTAGGTTCAAACTCGGCCAGGGTCGATTTTTTTTTTAGGATAGAAAAATCCAAGGAGAATGTTATCCGGGAGGGACTTTAAGCCATGGGTCCCGAGTCTGAAGATTTTCAGGCTCGTAAAAAACCCTAACAGCTCCATTGAAACGACATGAGTTCGAGGCAGCGCAATGGTATCTGAACTGTGGTATCCAGTCTCTTAGGGCATTCTTTACTGTGCATGATTATTCTTTGCCACTAGAATTCGGTAATGCCGGCACACCAATTAACTGTTCATCATTCTCATGACTTACTTTCGTATTTTTGAGCCATTTGACCTGTTCCGGCCTCATTCGCAGTCGAGTCTACGACAGGGAAACAACAGCTGGAAGCGCTCGCCACTGAAGATGCCCTCCGCAGTTGAGGGAGAAACGTCTGGAAGAAACGCCAGTTATAGACCACGGCCACATAGCCCGGAATCTTTTATTACCAAATTTACGCTTTCATTTTTTGTGAGTATTTGTCATCTTGCAGGTTTGATTATTTTACGCCACTTTGAATGCAGGTCTATAACTTGTGGTAACGCTCTTGTTGGAATCATAGCATTTTTCCAAATTATTAGGCACTCACGCGCGATTAAATTTACTCTTTCACTGACAGTCAATTTCACTTTGCTAACGCTCACTGTGTTTACAAAGAAATCTAAAACACGTCTGGGGAAAAGAATCGTATATACTCAACCTAGGATTTAAGGAGAGATCAGGGCTTGCTTGGTTTAGGCTAGGGGCATGGAAATTTCTAAAAATTAGCGACGATTACGATATGCGAATATGTCCAATGTGCGGGAACTTTGAAGATGAGATACATATATTAGGAAAATGTAATGATTTAGAATATTGGAGACGTCAGTTATTACCGGAAAGATTTCTAAATTCAAATCGGGAAAGATTGGCATGCTACGAATTATTGGTAAATCCAGAAAATTGGATAAACCTCGGTAAATTTCTGGACAAAACGCGAAAAATAAGGACAAGACTCATTCATGAACAAATATATGTTATCAAAATGCAATACCATTAATTATTAACAATTATATATAAATTAATTAGTGTATAATGCTGTTGTGTTATTATTTAATTGTAATATTAATGTGTTTTCTTTATGTAATTGTAATGTTAATGTTTTTTTAGTGTATAATGCTATTGTGTTATTACTTAATTGTAATATTATTGTGTTTTCTTTATGTAATTGTAATGCTATTGCTGTTTTTGTTGTTTATTTTTCTTTACACTAGTACCAATTATTACTTTATTGTAACGGACTGTCAACAGCACGTACGGCTTACTGCCCGTGCGACCCATATTTGTAAATAATATTGTAAATATCTTACTTTTTGTCTAATAAAGTCCTACTACTACTACTATGTTGTATCGACAAAATCTGTCCATTAGATCGTAACTTGTGTCCGGTAATTTGATTATTAATTTTACCAACTAAATAAATATTTTGGTTACTAGCACATAAACCACTCATGTTGTTTGAATGGAAATTGGCTATGAACTGAAGAGACGGCTGAATGTTCTTGCATGTAACGACATATAACACGGCACGGGTTCCTCATCTTAAATGTCAACAAAATTATTTGTTACAAAAAAAGAGGGTGTGCGGAATTAAATACGAAAAGTCAAAAATAAGGTCTACCCTAACACACACACACACACACACACACACCTGTACTGTCCCATTAGAGACTCTTAAAGTTTCTTGAGGTATTAGATGGTTCAAAACAATCGGCGCGAAATGTCAGCCGGGTTGCCAAAAATGCGTAGCGGCCGCCTTTAGTCCCAGAATATTCATCTGGTTCTCATTTCCTTTCGAGGCAGATCCGTTTCTGTACCATGATGTCACCGGAAGATTTGAAAACTTTGCGAATCGACCTTCCGGCTTATAGCTTATTTTCTTAATCGATTAGGCTATGGCGTGGCCCATATATCAGCTCTGTATAATCGCGGGTTTCGAATTTACGCGCTGACGCTTTATCATTTCGATGATTTTTTATTTACAACCAATCACATTCGTGTTTCGTCTAGAATTTACCAACTAAAGTGTATCATAATAAAGGAAGCACCTCCTTTTTAACTTTCTGAATAGGTCATAGCATTAGTTTGCAGTGACTGACCCTCTAAGAAATACGGCTACCAGATTGTATATAACTTATAGTGCATGAATGTCAAGACATAGCGAGAGTTAATATAAAAAAACATTCGTAGCAATTGATTATATATATATATATATATATATAGGCCTATATATATATAAGAAAACCCACTGTTTGCACTTTCTTAAATGTATTTTTTCCCGGGTAATAACATTCCAGAAAAATATAATTATCGTATTTACTTCATAGGACAGTTTGATTTGTTTCATTTTTTTTTCTCCACTAGAGTGCATTCTTACAATATTGCGTCCCTTTGGCAATAAATAATATAATTTGATTGGAGTGATGAACAAAAGAATCAAATGAAGCGTACCAATCGTTTCTCATTTGTTTTCATTAATATATATAAATATTTTAAAATAACTGTATTTAAATAATGATTTGTGAGTAAACAGCTTAATTATATTCGTTAAATAGTCCTAACAAATGCCAGTCTTGATTTCCAAATTATCTAGATAAATTCAGTCCTCAATTCGTGAGTCGTGAATTTATCGATAATTTGGAAAATCACTCGTGGCATTACTTATGATGAGTTTATGTTATGCTCAGATAGATAAATTGACATTACTCCATTGGTTTAAGATGAAACACGAGAGAAAAATTGACCCTTCAGAAGGAACTTTTCCAAGAGAAAATGGTAGCAATGAATATTTTTTGTTTACCCCCCTCTCTCTCTCTACGAATTGTATGTTTGTGTGAATTGAATCACTATGAAAAGCTGGAGTTCTGTTTACTTACATTGGATGTACATGGACGGTAATTTTTTAATCTTATTTTTACATGATTGAGATTTAATATTTTTGTGAATTTCCATTTCTGTGGAGGAAAAATTGGTTAGGAAGACATGGAGTTGAAATTTCCAGAATTGTTTGCCTTCACATTTGACTTTGGGAGGATATGAACAAGTTCGTATGTATTTCGTTTTTGTTTATTAAGTATTACAGTAGGCCGTTCCTCAATATTTTGTCCCACTTCGCAATCTACGTAATCGTTGGTATTTTAAAGTACTTTTTAATTAAACGCAGTTAAACATTATTGATTGCCCTGCACGTATCCACAAATAATTACATTTTGATGATTTTTAATGGGAGAAGTTTCAAAGAGCAGACGAAATTCTACAATTCTGAGAATTACAGTTCATTGGCAATAAATAACATCCAGTATAGGCACCGAAATATGTCCAATTATGACAATTATCATCAATGAGTTTTTCTCTTTCGAGAGAGAATATGAAAAAAAATAGAGTTCTGCATTAGATAGTAATAAAGTTATTTGTCCATTTTGTATATAAAAATACATAGAAAAGGAATGTTCTATCTAGTATGTTGCACTTCTCGATCAGCTAAATACGAAAGTAAGTCATGAGAATGATGAGTGGATAAAGATCAGTACATTAATTTTGAGAAAATTAAGTAATACTATTTTAATAATTTTATTTTACCATTTAGTATAGTCACCGCTATGTAACCAATATATTTAATAATTTTATATTATTAAAGTAAATATTAATTTATACTGAAGTGAGTTACTAACTGGAACTGATGATGGACTTATCCAGTTCTCACACCCAAACATGTGAATTTTTTACAGCACAATACCACTAATGTGTAAACTGAAACATCACACAAATTAATTTTTTAACATTGTGTTTCAATATGCATCCATCTATATGTCTTTGGGTTTTTACAGCTGCTGCCGTCTTCCCGTGCCAAACCTCAAAAACCTACGATCTTGGGCATCTTCAATGCTTAGCCCTCTTGCTTGCATTACTGTTTTTCATGTTTTCCTTCCATGTTAACTTTGGTCTCCCTCTTTTCTTCTTTCTGGTCGGATGCCATTGATATAGTTGCTGTAGCCATCGCTCATCTTCTAAAACATGTCCTAACCATGTCAATACGCATAAGATAATAATTATGTAGCTTTATGGTAAACATTAACAAATTAATTAGATAAAAATAAAGACTACACATTAATATATATATATATATATATATATATATATTTATTAGTTTTTTTTTTCGTTATCCACGCCAAGCTTTTTTTATTTGGCCATAACCGCTGCTTATACGCTGAAGGAGTAAACTTTTCCATGCATCATTCTCATCTCTTCAGTTAATATACTGAGACAAACCATCCCAACCAATAGTTAATACAAGTAAAGAACAAATGTATGCCTGAACTGGGATTTGAACAAGATATCCCCAGTTTCACGTGCTGATGTTCATGCCAAGCAATTCCAGGAGCAAAACACAATGTTTTCTCTCTATAAATCTCCATGTACTCATATTCTTAATGCGAGTCAGAATAAAATATGTGGGAATGTTTTATATAAGGTTGATTTTTTTTGTTCATGAAACCGCCTTAAAATTTTACACTATGCACATTTATTTATCAAATTATTGAAGTGTAGCACTTCTCCAACTTAGGTCAAGTCACTTACTTAGGCCTACTACAATTTTAACTTTAACCTGTTAGGATATCATGGACTATATGTTTCAATATCTCAGCTTAAGATATCGGTTAAATGGGAGTAGGTAAGATTTGTTTTTATCCCGATCGGAACAAGTAATTGAAAAGCTGACATATGAAGTTATTCAAATCTCAGATTGATAAACAAAAATTAACTTTTATATATTTTATGTTTACAGAAATATTCATAATCATGAAGTAAATCTTGGTGGACCGAATTCCGAGATTGTGGAGTTCAAACTTGACCGGAGTCGGTGGATTTTTAAGAGCATGAAAATCTGGAGCATGGGTTCCTTCAGAAGGAAAGTAAACCTTTGGGTCCCGTGTCTTTGATTAACGGGAATATAAAAGAACTACGAACCTGAAATAAGAGACCCTTGAGCACAATGTTTTAGCTCCCTTCGTTCACCAACAAGAAAAATAAATATTAAATCGCCATGGTATATAATCATCATAAGTAATGCCACGAGTGATTTTTAAATTATCGATAAATTCACGACTCACGAAAATTTGGAAGTCAAGAGTGGCATTTGTTAGGACTATTTAACGAATAAAATTAAGCTGTTTACTCACAAATCATTATTTAACTATAGTTATTTTAAAATATTTATATATTTAATGTAAACGGCGATGTTTGAAAACAAATGAGAAACGATAGGTACGCTTCATCTGCTTCTTTTGATTATCACTGCAACCAGATCATACTATTTATTGCCAAAGGAACGCAATATTGTAAGAATGCTCTCTAGTGGAGAAACACATCAAACTGTATATTAATTCATTTCTGATGTCGTATGATGTAAATATGACAATTATATTTTTCTGGATTGTTACCTGGGAAAAAATATATTTAAGAAAGTGCAAACAGTGGTTTCTTTTTTGGTGGTATAATCAATTGCTACAAATGTTTTTATATCAACTCCCGCATGCGGCATGTGTTGACATTCATGCAGTATAGGCTATATACAATCTTGGTAGCCGTATTTCTCACGGGCTCAGTCACTGCAAAATAATAGTCAGACCTGTTCAGAATATTAAAAAGAATGGTCAGACCTGTTCAGAATATTAAAAAGGAGGAGCTTTCTTTAATATGGTAAATATAACACTGATAAATATTTCGTGAAACACGACTCTGATTGGTTGTAAAACAGAAATAATTGAAACGTGATTGGTCATTGACTCCCATTTGGGGCATGAGTTAAATAGTCTCTATAAATTAATTATTGATTTGAATTGCGACGCTTATCATCTGATTTGCTAAAGATCGTCGTTAAATAAAATACGGCACTAACTACTAAAGGCTAACAATAGTAAGATTTCTTAGAATTATGTAGATCTATAGGGTGAACCCGAACTCTAACGACAAACTTTGGCAAGTTTTTCAGGATATATCTGAGTGTTTTGATATAAGGAACCCACGACCTACGTGGCTCATTGCCGAGTACTTTTTTTTAATTTTTCGACTTCTATAACTCAACTACTTTTGTATGTGTTTTCCCAGAATATGATTGATTCCAAATTACATTTTTAAACTGTTTAAGTAATTGTTGAAAATGTCCACCGCCATGATCACGACAAACTTCACAGCTACTGTCGCGCATGCTGTGTATCCCTGAAGATTGGCGCGTATCGTCAGCGGCTGCTAGAATTCCAATAACCAGGTCCATACACTATTCGAGAAGACTCATGTACATCAGACTCTTCGCGTGACCCTTGAAGAAAAAGTCCATGGATGTTAGATATGATGACCGAGTTGCCCATGGAATAGGACATCACGCCGAGTCCATATTTGCTCGAATTGTTTCATCAAGGTATTCCCTGACATTCACTGCAAAGTGGGCTGATGTCACACATGTTGAAACCACATATGCTTGCGGCAAGGGAAGTTTCACACAAAACAAAAACAATGATATTACTCGCTAATGGGTTTTTTTTATATCAAAATACTCAGGAAGTATCCCTCAACTGCTTGGGATAGTTTGTCGGTAGAGTTCGGTTTCACTCTGTATAATATGTTCTTTATATCGGTTTGATTATGAAAGAGAACAATGTTAAGCGAGTGAGAAAAAAAAATCAAGGTATCGACATGTTATGATATGAGAAACAGTTGAACTTGCAAAACTGACCTAATCAGTCTCTAATGGCAGGAAATGTTTAGAAACAAAATTACTTTTAGCTACATGGACTAAATAGGTATTACATTGTGTTTTTTGCCTGCTAGTGACAGCTCATGTCCAATATAAGAACAAAACTTGTTCCAATATCCAATGCAAACTTTAGCCAAGTTTGCGAGAACTCTGAGTTTATTAAAAACTAGAAAGTAGAAAATTCTGATAAACATGAAACGAGTTTCACCAACTCGTGCTGTGAGTACATCATGACGCTGTATATCTTGAAGGTATGTGTTTTGTAACATTTTTTCAGATTACCCTCTAGTAATTTTTAATCAAACCAGCTTTTTTATTACAGATAATAATCGTAGCTTATTCCATTCCATTGGTTCCCATCGAAGCTTTCCCGCATGATTATCAAAATATACAAGATGGAAACAATAAAAATACTATAACATTAAAACTAATTCCAGAGGCTACATATCATCAAAGTCCCTCGCCATAGCAGAACGGTCTAAGGTATCATGACTTGGAAGCAGAGCAATGGCGAACGTCAGTTCGAGTCTCCGTAAGGAAAGACATTTTCTTATGGGATTTAGACCAATGTGGGATTCGTGCAATAATAATAATAATAGCTTTATTTTACCTGGCAGAGTTAAGGCCTTAAAGCCTTGTCTACCATTCAACCAGGTTTAAAAATAATACAAAAAAAAGGCTTAAATCTAAATTACAATATAATATATATAAAGGATTACAAGTTATGAATACAGTACAATTAATATTTGTAATGTATTTTGATTTACTCTAAATTTAACGAATTAAATATATAATATGTACAATATATATATATATAAATATATATATATATATATATATAAAACGAGGAAAAGATTAATGATACAGTATAAAATTAAATAAATAGAGAAAAATTAATTATTAGACAACAGGTAACTGTATAAGCGTGACTTGAAGGTGCCAAGTGTGCGGCAACCCCTGATATCTTGAGGAAGGAGATTCCAGGAGCGGGCAGAGGCTACTGTGAAAGAAGTAGAATAGGAGAAAGTGCTATGAAGAGGAATTGTTAGCAGACTGCCCGCGTACAATGTCTCGTCATCATTGAATTATTGTTAATAATATAATAGTCATGCCTATAAGTATTAATTCTTGATTATAGAGATGAAATCATTTAATAAGATTTTAATTAACCCTGATACACAAGGTACAAAAATAAGATAAACTTTTAAAGTAAATAATATTATCCTGTACAGTACAATAAACTAGTGTCAATATTGTGGTAAGAGCATAACTTCTCAAATCTGGACGCCAGGTAATTAGGAGTGTAGGTATTCAGAAGCTTGAAAAGTAGTGAAAGAGAGTGCAATTTACGTCTGTCAGTAAGACGGAGCCAAGAGAGGTTATTAAAATGTTCGGAAATATGGTCATAACGGCGGATATTGAAAATGAATCGAACGCAAGCATTATGAACACGCTGCAGTCTCTGCTACAAGTCATAGTTTCGATCATTATATATAATGTCACAATAATCGAAATGTGGTAACACAAGATTCTGCACAAGGATTTGTTTTAACGAAACTGGGAGAAAATTCTTTAAACGTCTAAGATAATGTAAGATGGAGAAAGTCTTTTTACATATGTGCGCTTGTGTTTGCCAGGTTAAATTTGCATCTAGATGTAGTCCAAGATCTATACAGTATCATGAGGAATTTAGGTAATTAACTTAATATGAGCCAACATTTGACTATTACAAAGATAAATACCAATTAGATAGTATAACTGTCACATGATTGATGATTGGGGCAAAAGGTACTATACAGGATTCTTAGCTAAATTTTGGAATTTCTTAGATTTGGACACAGTGTATCTTTCTAAAATTGTCATCGCTGCCATTAGAGGATCAATTTTAATTTTAAAAAACCATCTTTACAAAATGTGTACTTTATAGAATATACTTCAATTACAATTTGAAATGTTTTAATGTATTTACAAAATGTATTTAATGAATTTTGAGAATTAATTCTCTGTACCACTTTGTCCTTGTGGCAATCCTCTAATGCGGAAAGTTTTATATAATAAATAAATAAGTAGCGGCTGTTCCACTATTAGAAATCCAGGTATAACGGCTGAGGAACCTGACATTTTAACCATATTACACCCTATTCTGATTGGATATTTGTTCAACTCTGTAAATGGCGCTTGTGAATTTGAGTCCAGTAACCTGCCGGTAGGCCGTGGGCATGTTTCACCTGTCGCACCATGAAGTTAGTTTTTTTACTTACGTATAAGAAAATTCGTACTTGAAATATATGTTCTTCCGAACGACTTTCATGTTTTTTTAAACATCTTACTTAGTTGAGGACGACTGAGATCTCATATATGAGTTTTATTTTAACTTCTATATACGTAGTGACTTAACGGGGTTTCGAAATTAATTTTAAAAACATTTACTTACAGTAATCTAAGTACCTTACACAATTTTATTCATTTTCATACAATTTTTTTTCGGACAAAACATAATGTTGATCATTGACCTGATTTTGACACAGCAATTAGGAGACGTGAAATTCAAATTTTTCTTTTGGTTTTTTCTGTGAAACACACAATTCGCTGTTTTGGTGTTAACAATTCTCATTTCGTAACATTAAAATAAAATGTATAATCAAATTTACAATTTACTTGTATTGTCCTTAAAATTATTATGGAATCGAAAAATACCAAAATAAAATTTCAATTTCACATATCGCTTGCACTTTGTTAATGTGAAGCCAATGGTATCATTATGAAGTAATACACTAATAACACTTTGTAGAAAAGAAAATAGCATTAATATTATAATGATATTGTGAAAAGAAAAATTAATGTGTGAACCAGGAATCAAACCGTGGACCTCTAGTTCTCCAGACTAGTGTGCAGCCCACTACACCATTCCACACCTGGCACAAACACTAACAATTCTTTCCACATATACAAATCTATAATTCTCGTTTCGTCCGCTGTTAGGTAAATGACACTGCCATCGCCAACGGCCGGCTTCGTTTAGAAGTATCTATATTTGAGAATTTTACACCACCACTTTTATAAGTAGTAAACGATGTTATTTAACATTTTCCAATACTGTTTACTTTAATTGGAGTATGTTTAATAACATCGTTTACTACCTATAATAATGGTGGTGTAAAATTCTCAAATATAGATACTTCTAAACGAAGCCGGCCGTTGGCGATGGCAGTGTCATCTACCTGACAGCGGACGAAACGAGAATTATAGATTTTGTATATGTGGAAAGAATTGTTAGTGTTTGTGCCAGGTGTGGAATGGTGTAGTGGGATGCACACTAGTCTGGAGAACTAGAGGTCCACGGTTCCATTTCTGGTTCACACATTAATTTTTCTTTTCACAATATCATTATAGTATTATAATATGATCCATTATTGAAACTGTGTTAAAATAACAGTATTGGAAAATGTTAAAAAAAAATTAGCATTAAATAGAATATTTAACCTATCAACCAAATTAGTAATAGTTTCATTAATCTGGATCAGCGAGAGAGATGAACAGAAAACCACTTAACAATAATCTGCATAATCTTTATGACAAAGGTTATAATATTAAGAAAAGTTAAATCACGTACCCTGGGAAGGGCAGGACATGTGGCATGAATTGGAAATGAAAGTGGGAGATAGAAACTTCTTGTAGGAAAATCAGAAGGAATGTGTAGTAAGTAGACCAATAATGAGTTGGGAGAATAACAAATGACTTCAGGGAGGTCGATTGCGCAGAGAATGTTTGGAAAATATTACCTCTGGAGAGCTTATGTCCACGGCCACAAACCCCCAGGTTCGATAGTACCAGGTAGTTAGAAAAAATGTTTATTTTCTGAGAAAGGCATTTGTTTTGTGATTCAAAGTCCTTAGAATACTCTGATTATATTATCTCAATGAAGTCATACTCAAAAATCTACATTTACCTACTTATAGTTCATTTACGTCCAACCTGTGTATTTAATAACATTGCAATTGCTAATTTGAATTCATTGCCGGCATCATATACTCTAGTTTAAAAGATTGTTATTAAAATTTATAGATATCAATTGACTGTATTTGCCTTTTGTAATTTCCAACTATTAAAAACAAGCTTATACGGAGTTAAAGGATTTTTTTAAAAAGAAGATATAAGAAAGGTAAAATCGGAAGAAGATAATAAAACAATCTATGAGGGTGCATTTTTTTATAATTGAACACATGTTTCGGTAAAATTCCTCTTTCAGTATTTATGGTGAGGTCTGCTTGTCGGGTCGTTCTATAATTGGCTCCAGTATTTTTGTATAAGTTATAAAACAAAACGTACTTTACAAAGATATCAAATTTTTAATGAAAGAGTAACATTCCTATTTGAAGTGTTTGTAAATATAATATTCTGCACCATTTGTAGCAAAAAAAGTAGGTTTTATATTTTGTATTAAATTCCAATTAAAGAATTTTAGTGTTAGGGCCTACTGCATTAATACATTACGATAACACAGGCTTTATAATTTAATTATTCAATGTAGGTTAGAGCTAAAACAAAGTTGCAATTGCAATAACGTGAAAGAAGTGCGTTGCCTGAAAATACATTAAGAAAGAGGATCTCGGATCATACATTGCTCACTAATCCAAACACGAGATAACAACAGAATCAGCTCATTTTGTGTTCTTTTAATTCACTAATAATGATTTATTATTTCATTTTTAATCTTAGTTTAAAGTATTATTTAAATATTTAAAACGTTATTGTTGGTATGCATTTATTTAAAATTTGTATTTATTGAAATCTCATAATTTTAACCTTAATATGGACTATCTGTAGTTTAATTAATTCCTTAAAATATGGGTAGTATGTTGAAATATTGCAGTATATGCAAAATATGGAAGATAAAAAATATCGTCAGTAATCAACAATAGATTCTCAATTGTTATTTCGATTTAATTTTGCAGCCTGAAAATGCAGAGAAATTTTATTGTTTATTGCAACAATTGATTCTTCATTGTTATTTTTAATTAATTTTGCAGACAATATATTCTGCTTCCTGAAAACCTAAAAGAAATAATTGATTGTTTGTTACAACAATTTATTTTGTTAATTAAATAAAAATAAAACGTAGTTTTATTTGATTTTCATATTTATTATATAATTTAGTGACAGCTGTTTCGGTACTCTGTACCTTCTTCAGACATGTTAACAAATTATGAATTGTGTTCCAACTGATCTAAGCAACAATACAACAATATTTATTTAAATTTTTAAATTTAACAAAGGGGATTAATTCAAATCAAGTTGAGAATTTAACAGTTTTTTACTACTTTTAAATTCATTAATTTCTACAGCCTCCAAAAGATCTAACTTCTTACCCTTATCACAAATATGTAAAATTTCAAAATTGGATTTTCATCAAGTGAACACCAACTCAATTGATAATTTATTTTGTATTATTTTTTGAATTCTTATGTGAATCTTAAAATTATTAGAGTAATGTATAATGGCGATAACCAATTTTTAAACACTTCAAAGCAAATAATATTATATTAACAGTACGAGATTGGGAAGTGGTATTTACATATTCTGTAAAACACTTCACAAACGTGCGTTGTACATTATTTTTTACGCGATGGTGTTTTCGAAATAATAAATAATAGTAAAATAATAACATATTTGTTGTAAATATTTGTGTTCATTATAAACAATCGAGTGACGTTAGCAGTCTGGCCAATGTATTAAATGCCGAAAATAATTGTTGAGATTACAGCAGGCTCTGATATCAATCTCGCATAAGATGGTTGCAAGTATGAATGATTGTAATCAAAACGACGTAATTGAAGAAGCGTGGAAAGTTGGGTGTACTTCTTTAGTGCCAGAGAAATCTGAATTAAGATATGAAAAAACATACATTTAATTCAGAAAGTTGCAGGAGGAGAAGAATTGTAGTGTAAGTGAAAAAAGTATGGTTGCTTATTTCGTGCTTAGGAGTGAATCGTTAATGTCTCCAGCGAATTTGTGGTCAGAATATTCAATGCTGATGACGATGATAAATGTAAAAGAAGGTATCAATATTACAGATTTTGTTACACTAGTTAGCTTCCTCAAAAAGAAAAATATTGGACGTAAAGCTAAAAGTCTAAAAGTTTTCAGTAGAATTTTGTTAAGTCAACTTTCAATATTGTTGCAAATAAAGTTCAGTTAATTTAAAATACAGTGATTTCTTCCATATAATGTATATTGGATATATTTTTGTATATACATAAAGGGCAGTGGTTTACTTCTCCCACGTGGGTTATTACAGTATAGCTGTTTAGGTTGGCAACCCCGAAATGTAGGAAGCCGAACTTTCAATCATGGTCGCCATTGCTGGTAAGTATGACAAGACGCACTATCGCGCTAAAAGTAGATATATTTAAACATTTTATTTTACTAGTCTCTATTGATAAAATGATTTTGTAATTATAATACAAATAAATAAATGATCTTTAATAATTTTCTTAATTTTTTACGGATCCCACCAGGTTGTCATTACGACATTTCTGCTATCCTCTCCTGGCATTGTACTTGTAATCCGCTTCTGAGGTTGGGGCGCATGGGAGGCGGGGTTAGGTTGCTTCGATGATATGTAGAAAGTGATGATTATGATAATGATGCGCCAGAGGCCTTAATCTAAATGAGGCGAGTATGATAGTGATGATAATGATGGCCAGATGGTGTTCTGGGACCGTTTGGGCTTTACAATTTCCTGACATTTATCTTACAGGTGAGAATAAACCCCGAAAAACTTCACCCTGGAAAATTAATAATAATGATTTTATTTTACCTGGCAGAGTTAAGGCCTTAAAGCCTTGTCTATAACTCATCCAGGTTTAAAAAATACAAAAATTATTCTTACATCTTAATTACAATAAACAAAAGTATTACATTGTATCTCTGCAATATAATTATTATTTACAATATATTTTGATTTAATGAATGAAATATAAAATGTATAAGATAGAAAAAATCCTATTAACGAAATAGAATAGATTTAGTCCTGGAGAAAAATTAATTATTTAACAAGTAATTGTATAAGCGTGACTTAAAAGTGTGAAGTGTGCGGCAACCCCTGATGTCTTGAGGGAGGGAATTCCAGGAACGGACAGAGGCTACTGTGAAAGAAAATTGTCCCGACAGAGGATCGATCTCGGGCCCGCTGCGTGATTTGAATGGTTACTATTTACCCTCCAGGTATAACAATATTAAAGCTTACAAAGAAAATATAAGCATATTTACTTTTTTTTATATTATGTCATTAAATATTCCTATTTTGGCAATCCCTTTTTCGTGTTCTGGCAAAAGTATTCTAGTTTATTGCCTGACGTTGCCGGGTATTTACTATTTACCACAATCTTCTACACTCCAGTCAACTAAATGACCCCGAAAACTCGATTCGTCACTATTCTTGGTCAATTTGGGCATTTTGTTTTCACCCCTTCTCAACCCTCCATGCAGATGGATTTTAGATTTAAACGACATCGGTTGTGTGACTGTATATCTCAGTGATCTGAAAACAATGGATTAAACACTATTCGATTCTATAGTAAATCTGCCCGAGGGCAGGTCTTTCACTGCAATCATAGCATTTCCATGCTATGCTTCGCAGATTTACTAGGGAATTATAGGTGTGGTAGCTTCCAACTGCTTTCCACACCCGTGAAGGATAATGATGATGATGATGATTAGGATGATAATGATGGCCGGATGATTTTCGGGGACCGTTGGACCCTAAGTTTCCTGACATTTGTCTTACAGGTGAGGCAAAACTCCGAAAAAACCTCACCCAGGAGCCTGTCCCGACCGGGAATCGAACCCGGGCCCTTTCCGTGTCAAGGCGGCACGCTACCTCGTGACCACAGTGCTGGAATATCGGTAATTTTTTCACCCCTTCACATCCTAAACTTCGACCTAAGTAACATTTGCAGTGTCACCATACAATTTAGCGACTCCACCAGAACTGTGGATTTGTGGATTCGACACTAAACTCGGCCAGTGATTACATTTTATTTGTCGCCCTTCTCACTCCTTCACCCACCCCTTAGGGGGTGCTGGGGTTCAAACTTCGAATAAATGTCATCGAAACTGTGGCAATTAGCATAATGACTAAAACTGTAATCTCCGGAGGTTTATGAAATATTACTCTTACCCCTTCTCATCCCTTCACCCTTTAGGCTTAAGTCGTACTTGGACTTAAATGTCACATCAGCAATCAGATAGATGAGACCAAGAACCATGATTTCAAACTCGGTCTTTAGGACACTTTATTTTCCACCTCTTTATGGTCGTTAGAGACAGAATTCGGACTGTCGCCAATCAGCTTACGATCTCGATAACTATGGATTCGAAAACAATATCTGCCACTTTTGACATCTTATTTTACACCCTTCCTCCTTTATTCCCTTTAAGGGTGCTAATGTCAAACTTATGCTTAAATATAATTTGCATTGAAAACAAAGAACCCGAAATCAAAGGATTTGACAATAATCTCGATCCCTTTTATCATTTTATTCTCATCCCTTCTCATTCCCTTCAACCCTCTTAGGTGTGCTAGCGGTCAAATTTGGCTTTAAATATCACATAACTGCCACCAATGTTCTTAGAGACCTCGATAACTACTGTAAGAATTTGATACTAACATTCGGTCGTTTTAATGTATCTGCAATTGTTGCCTCGTCTCCCCCCCCCCCCATCTCCACATTGTAAGTTACATGCGTTGGTTGAAATTACTCCAATTCTGCTGAAACATATTTTCGTGGATGATGGTTGATTTGGAAACAGTTATAATTTCATCAATTTTTTAAATATTTATACAAAATTTCCAAATTATCTGTATTATTTTCCCACTACATCACTTAGAGACATATATAATTTTCTGCTGTAAGAGTCTCTTCTTCACGGTTTATTTTATGATTCAGTTCCCCACATTGGTAGACGTTAAAAAAACCCATGGCGCGATAGGCCTAGAAGGCCCTTGGCCTACCATCCGGCTGCTAGCCTCACATCCACATGTGTTAATCACAGAGGTAGATGATCATCCAGCCAGTGTAGAGGTGACATTTGGTTGGCAAGTCTGATCCCTAGCCATTATAGGTGATTTTATAAGCCTAGAACCGCTACTTAATATGGCTACCCAAATGCCTCACGATCCTGGGTGGGCACCGGTCCTATACTATCCGAAATTCCATGAGAAGTCTTCTTCCCCCATGGGGACTCGAACTAGCGCAAGTCCTGTAGTTCTTCGCCACGGCATCTTGTCTTAACCACTCGGCTACGGCGCGAGACGTTAGACATTTTCACATACAAAATTATCTTATCCGTCACACTTCCACATTTCGATTGGCCCGCCGTAGGACTCGACTGGCTCGTCAGAACCTCCTACCTCTTTATATAGGCCCTATGCGAGGGTCGAAATTATCAGGAATTCTAGTCAAGATACCTCTCGAAAAGAATGTATGAGAGGCCGATTCTTCCAGAACCGATTGCAAGCTGCTGTAAGCTAAGTTTGACTCCGAAAAAAAATTGTGACGCTAGAATGTCAAAACGTGTGTATGTGTTTTTTTTTTACATTCTAGCGTCACTATTTTTTTTCGGAACCAAACTTAGCTTACAGCAGCTTGCAATCGATTCTGGGAGAATATATATGTATGTATGTATGTGTAAAAACTAATATATAAAAATGAATGTTTGTTTGTTTCTTCGTACTTTATTCGCTGCCATACCGTTCATCCGATTGTGATGGCGCTTTTTTGCAAAGTGTTCAGGAGATTCCCGGGATGAACATGCTATAAGAGAGTTGTGATATTCAACTCCTACACCTTTAAAAACTATACAATATAACAGTTATGGTTGATTTCGTTCTCATTGCGATCCGCCACATTTTAATAACTGATATTAGTGTGTCTGTAAGTCATTTATTTTCCTCGCTGTCCGTGACTCTGGATAATATACCAACATTTTTATAAGTCCGACCACAGGCCACCCCTAACCCCGATGAATACGATAATCGAGCCTGACTGACGGAGGCATGGGTGACTCCCTAGCATTGGATGGATGACCGCTCATACTATGGGTTAGGTCGCGTACACCATATTCGCTTCTTTGGACTTGAACACCAATTATACATTATCACATCACCTATGATAACACAGCTGCTCTACATATATCCATCCATAGTAATTCTACCCAAAGGCAGGTCCTTCACTGATTTTCATGCTATGCTTGCAGCTTTACTAGGGAATTGTAGGTATGGTAGCTTCCCGTTGCTTTCCATACTGTTTTCCACACCGGTGAAGGATGATGATAATGATAAGGATGATGATGATGGCCATATGATTTCGGGGACCGTTTGGGCCTTAAAGTTTTCCTGACATTTGTCTTTCAGGTGAGGAAAGACCCCGATAAAAACCTCACTCAGAAAAACTGCCCCGACCGGGGATCGAACCCGGGCCCGTTGCGTGACAAGGCGGTGGAATATATATAGCCTACATGCACACACACACACACACACACACACACATACATAAATTTTTGTCATGGTCATTTTCGGTGTTAACTATATAGGATCTGTGAAGATCTGTATTACAAATTATTTTTAATATTTTCATAAGAATTAGCTAAAAATAGGCGAAATTTGACCTCGGATGTTAAAACGTTCATAAAAGTAGGTTTTTTTTTCTTCGGAAGCAAGACTAAAAATTGATTATGGATTGTAATAATGTTAAAGGAGTATGTGTGCCATATATGGATTTAATAATGAGTTGTTGTGAAGCGTGCAGGCAACAATCTCACTGAGAAGATTATCTTATCCACAGGGCGTTTCCTGAAAACGTGATAAAAATGACTTGTGAGGTAAGAGGGTTATAAATATGTTACGTGCTTAGAAATGTTCTCTAACATGTGCAACAGTCGAGAATGCTAGATAAATTTTAGTATTGGTAGCCGTAGGTGGATAGCTGCTAGAAAAAACATTTGAAAATCATATTAACCAAGTAATGTTAGTGTAATTATGTGGTTTCTAAATGGATTCCCAGTTAGCTCAGATTTTTTTGTATGGTGTGTCCCTTCAACTTCTAAGGCGTGTTTAAGCAATATGACATTTGTTCAATATAATGGAAATAATCGATGTTGGTAAGCTAATCAAATTCCCTCAAAAATTATATATATATATATATATATATATATATATATATATATATATATATAGATATTATAAATATATTTTTGACATTTGGCAATGAAGACAAATATGATATGAAAAGAAAAAAGAATGCTTGAGTCGGGATTTGAACTCGAGTCTCTAAAGTCTGTACCTTTAGCGCTCTAACCAACTGATGAGCTACCCAAGAATTCCAAGACAAACATACAATTTTCTTATACATGTAGTATTCTCAATTCACACAAGAGGTAGCGGAAAGATCTTCCAACTGCCATCTAGCGGCTAACATAACAGTTAAGCAAATTATTAAAGAGAATATTTACTATATAGCAGTAACGCTTGTAGGCCTATATATAGATATTATAAATATATTTTTGACATTTGGCAATGAAGGCAAATATGATATGAAAAGAAAAAAAAAGATAAATATTCTCTTTAATAATTTGCTTAACTGTTATGTTAGCCGCTAGATGGCAGTTGGAAGATCTTTCCGCTACCTCTTGTGTGAATTGAGAATACTACATGTATAAGAAAATTGTATGTTTGTCTTGGAATTCTTGGGTAGCTCATCAGTTGGTTAGAGCGCTAAAGGTACAGACTTTAGAGACTCGAGTTCAAATCCCGACTCAAGCATTCTTTTTTCTTTCATATCATATATATATATATATATATATATATATATATATATATATATACACATACAAACACACAATCACAAACTGTGTATTGATGAATATTTCCATTCTTGTTATAAGCTTGGTCCCGAGGGTCGCGGGATCAAACCCGGCTGGGGTCGATGTATTTTTCATAATGGAAAAATCAAGGAGCAAGTCCTCTGGGAGGGGCTTTAAGCCATGGGTACCGAGTCTGAATATTTTCAGGCTCGTAAAATATCTTTAAGCCTGAATAAAAAGGTCTCCAAGCAAAATTTACCGAATTTTCACGTCCTAGTACTACCTTGGTTTCATAGATGTCACTATGAGGCGGAGCGCTGACCACGGCCCACTCCAATGACATCTATACGAAAACAAGTGTAACTAAATTAGTATGGTTCAGTTTTTCCCTGTAGGGGGAGAGCGCCTAAATCCCGTTGAGGGAAACAAGGGTTTACAGGATTACAAGAAGATTATTAAAAAAGTTGATATAGTAGACTGTGATGAACAGGACTTAGCTCGAAAAGTTGTAGAAAAACCAGAGAGTAAATGTGTCCAGTAAGCAAGCCAAGAATGAGGTGAGAGAATAGCATTAACCATGATTTTAGGGAGGTGAATTATACAGGAAATTATTGGAAAACATTAGCTCAGGATAGGAGTATATGTAAAGATTATATCCGTGAGCCCATGAACCACCGGATTCGATAGTGTCATTGAGATAGAGTTAATTGACCTTTATTTTTCAAAATTCTACAGTGTCCAATTGTGGATTGAATTGATAAGTGAGAAAAGAAGGGGGGTGGTTACTGAATAACTTCATTCGTTAGACGTGCCAGATGTTTTTGTGTGTTTTATGCTTATTCCATGATATATTTCTTAATCTGTATCCAATTTGGCGAAATTTGTCAGTAGAAGCCTACAGTGAATCAGTTTAATATTGGGGCGTTCTTTATCTGCATATTTTCAGTGAATTGTTTTATAATTAAATTGCAAATGTTGTAAAAAACTATTGAAATGAGAATATTGCATCAGTTTGCAATATTCTCGTATATAACGTTTTAATGTTCAAAGCAATGTCATATGCTAATTTTAATTCATTTCTATTTAATATCATAAGAGTACGCCAATTTAATATTGGGTCACTTGATTTGTTTACTTACTCAAATCGTAGGTGCTGTCAGGTTGGTTCCGTGTGTTCTGTCGGCATACTGAAATAAACAATGGAAGTTTGTGAAGAAAAGGTGCAATAAGAGTAATGAACAGAAACAACTGCTATATACCGTCACGTAAAAAGTAATATGCCAAGACAAAGAGCAAATATTCTAATTTCAGTAAAATTATTGTAATAAATACACAAAAGAGGATTATAATAAGAAGTATTCCAGAAAGAGGACAACCTAAAAATTATCTGAGCGAGAAGTAAGGTTCATACTAGGATGATTAAAATGAACTCGGGGAAAATATGAACTGAAAATAACTTCTGAATTGTGGGTTCGGCAAGAGAAAGAAAATCCGGGAACAGTATGAAATGTCGTTACAAAAACAGAGTACAATAGCATTTCCACAATAATAAAGTCATATGTGTGTATAGGCATATATATATATATATATATATATATATATATATAGTGTGTGTGTGTGTGTGTGCGTGCGTGTGCGTGCGTGAGTGTGTGTTTGTGCGTTTGTTTGTGTGTGTGTGTTCGTGTGTGTGTTTGTGTGCGTGTTTGTGTGTGTGTGTGTGTTTGTGTGCGTGTTTGTGTGTGTGTGTGTGTTTGTGTGAGTTTTTGCGTGTGTGTTTGTGTGTGTGTGTGTTTGTGTGTGTGTGTTTGTGTCTGTGTCTGTGTGTGTTCGTGTTTGTGTGTGTGTGTGTTTGTGTGTGTGTGTATGTGCGTGTGTGTGCGCGTGTGTGTGTTTGTGTGTAAGCGAAGTGAATAGAAGGAAGAGATTTCAATAAATTTGTAAAACAATGTGCTAATAAGGATTAAAAACTGGTTGAATTATTTGCTTCTTTTGTGACGAAACCAATAAAAATGTATATTTTGCACGATAGCGCGTTCTGTCGTACTTATAGGAATGCTGCCATAGTGAAATTACAGTTTCCTCAATTTCGGGGTTGCCAACCTATAAATAACTAAACTGTAATATTACAAATTACTTACCTAGAGATGGAAGTAAAACCATTGCCGTTTATGCATACTACGTACAATGTATATACAAAAATACATCCAAAAGGTAATGTTAATATATATACGAGTATATACATTATAGGAAACATCACTGCATTTTAAATGAACTGAATTTTATTTGAAACAATATAAAACAATAAATTAGTACTTGCCACCATTTTATTCCTGATGGTGTCACGGCCTGCCTTAGTCTCAACTAAATTATTTTCGGCATTTACTATATACACGTTGGCCAGACTGCTAACGTCAGTCAGTAATGTACAACACACGTTGTTTAAGTGTGTTACAGAATCTCGGAAATTAAAAACCTTGCTATCCCTTGGTTTTTAATCATTTCCTCACTTCTGCAAAAACCACTTCCCAACCTCGCATTGTAATATACTATCGTTCTGATGGAAATATAACTGTATTGCGTAAAACAAATGAAGATTTGAGAAGTGAACATTTGCAACCTAAGGTTAAACGCAGTGGAGGCAATGAGGTGCTAAGGGGCTGCAATTCATCAGCAGGTATATGTGAAATTACCTTCATTGACTGTGAAACGAAACAGGAAGCGTATTTAACAATTCAGAATAAAACTATAGGCTTCATAAGATTAACTAAGACTTGGATAATGAGAGACCGTTTCAATTTCTATCAAGACAAGAACATAAAAATATGAATATTAAATGATCGGTTGAATTCCGCCAATTTCCATATTTGCGTATACTTTGAATTTATTTTCCACCAGACTTTCTCTAGCTTTGATGGAGCTTAAAATTAGTCCACATTATCTTCAAGATTCATTGTTATTGCTTGTGATGAAATTAGCTAAAAGTAAGAAACAAATATCAATTTGGAATATTACTCATATTGATATTCTATTATACAGTAATTCTGCCCGAGGGCAGGTCTTTCACTGCAACCATAGCATTTTCTTGCTATGCTTTGCAGCTTTACTAAGGAATTATAGGAGTGGTAGCTTCCCGTTGCTTTCCATTCCGGTCAAGGATGATGACAATGATAAGGGTGATGATTATGGCCGGATGATTGTCTTACAGGTGAGGAAAAACCCCGAAATAAACCTCACCCAGGAGCCTATCCCGACCGGGAATCGAACCGGGCCCTCTCTGACAAGGCAGCACGCTACCTCGAGACCACAGCGGTGGACCACATTAATATGTCTTCTTCTTGTAAGCCCATGTTTCCCTTAACATATATTTAGGCGGTCTCCCCCTACAGGGAAGAATTTTAACCATACTAATTTAGTTACACTTGTTTTCGTATAGATGTCATTTGAGTGGTCCGTGGTCAGCGTTTCGCCTCATTCTGACATCTAGGAAACCAAGGTAGTACTAGGACGGGAAAATTTGGTAAATTTTGCTTAGAGGCCTTTTCATTCAGGCTTAAGGATTTTTTACGAGCCTGAAAATCTACAGACTCGGGACCCACGGCATAAAGTCCCTCCCGGAGGACTTGCTCCTTGGATTTTTCCATCCTAAAAAAAATCCATCGACCCCGGCCGGGTTTGAACCCGCGACCCTCGGGACTAGAAGCAAGGAGCATAACCACTAGTCCACCGCGGCCGATTTATTGATATGTCGGAGAGAATTAAACGGATTGTTAACATTTCGCTTGATTAATTCCAAAGGACACTCACGTCTGAATTAAGCTCTTAGAATAATCTATATTCCTAATGTTAAACATAAGATCAGCTTATAAACCGCTTGATTTCTCAGAATTAATTCGTAGTAGAAAATTGGAAGTGGTCATTTATGGAACCTTAGAATTAGCGTAGTGGTTAAGGCGCTGCGGTACAAGTCGGAAGGTCGAGGGTTCAAGTCCCGGTGGGGTCAGGATTTTTAAGCTGACCAAAACCTTCTGGCGGCACTATGGCCCTGGGGTCGACTCAGTCTCTAACATAAATGAGTACCAGCGCTTGTTCTGGGGGTAAAGAAGGCCGTCACGCAGGACTGACAACCTGGCTGACATCAAGTGGCGATTGTCTAGAAAGAGTGGGAGCCTTAACCTCCTACTACCCCAAGGGCCTCCCGACGCCTGTAGTGGGATTACTTTACTTTACTTTACTTTAGAATGTATATCCATGCGGTATTTTTATTATTGGTGGTCTCATGAAACTACGATTTTCGTAGCAATAATCTATCTCTCTATCTATCTTCGGGTTTTTACAGCTGCTGCCGTCTTCCCGTGCCAAACCTCCAAAGCCTACGGTCTTGGGCATCTTCGATGCTTAGCCCTCTAGCTTGCATTACTGTCTTCATGTTTTCCTTCCATGTTAACCTTGGTCTTCCTCTTTTCTTCTTTCTGTTAGGATGCCATTCATATAGTTGCTTCGGCCATCGCTCATCTTCCATTCTTAAAACATGTCCTAACCACTTTAATTCCTTTTCCTCAATTCTTTCAATTATGCTTTCTTCTGCTTCCATTTTGTTTCTAATTTCCTTATTTGTGACACGTTCTAATTTAGACTTTCTGGCACTTCTTCGTAAATAATCCATTTCTAGAGCTATTAGTCTATTCTTGTAGTACTTATTGATTGTCCATACCTCACTTCCGTACATTGCAACAGATTCCACCAATGTTTTACCAATATATTTTTTTGTGTCTTTCCAAATATGCTTATCCCACCATATGGAATTTAATGATGATATTATTTTGCTACTCAATTCAATTCTATGTTTTATGTTCTCTTTGCCTATACCTTCGATGTTATCCATAATCATTCCCAAATATTTAGTTTGTTTCACTTGCTTTATTTGGATTCCATCTTCCAATACTAAGTTTTCTCTTTCATTGCTATTTATTGCCAGATATTCTGTTTTTTGTAAATTTACTGTGAGACCCCATGATTCATATGTGCTTTTCAACCTTTTTATCATGAATTCCATATCAAAATTGTCTTGCGCTAAAACCAGTTGATCATCGGCAAATTGTAATGTCAGCAAAAATCTATTGCCTATTGGGATCCCCATACCTTTGCAGCTTTGTTTCCATTTCGTTAATATAAATTCTACATCATCATCATCATCATCACTCCAGGGATTAGGCAATTGCCCGTTCCGACTTCATATTGCATCAGCCCAACGTCTTCTAGGTCTTCCAACATCACGCCTTCCTCTTGCTTGATAATTTCTGGCTAACAATGGATATCTCTCCTTGCTCATTCCATCCATGTGATCAATCCATTTCTGTCTGTAATTCGTGACTTTATCCAATAAAGGCTGTACTTTCAATTCTTCTCTTATATCCTCATTTCTTATTCTATCAAGTCTTGTACATCCTTTTACTTGTCTTAGGAACCGCATCTCTGCTGTCTGTATTCTATCCTTCTGTCTTTTCACTGGAGCCCAAGTTTCACATCCATACAATATTGTGGGAACCGCCATAACATTATACATTTTTATCTTGGTTTCTTTTCTAATTTTATTTTTGAATGTTCTCTGTATTGTTCCACACACCGTCTGAAATTTATTTATTTTGGAGTCAATATCTCTTTCCACATTGTAGCCAACATCACAGCCCAAATATTTGAAACTAGACACCTGTTCTATACTTTGATTTTCTAAAATAATTTTGGTTCTCACTGGATCTCTTCCTCTAAAAGCCATGGTCTTCGTTTTCCTTACAGAAATTTTTAGATCGTATAATTTACATATTTCATTTAATGCATGCATTGATTTCTGTAAGTCGTCTTCATTTTTCTGTATTATGATTACATCGTCAGCAAATAAAAGATTATTTATGCACATTTTATTATCCATTCTTATTCCTGGATTTACTAAAACTTTCCATTTATTAAAAATATCGTCTATATATATAAATTCTACATAAATATTAAATAAAATTGGTGATAGACTGCACCCTTGTTTCAATCCCTTTGAGGTGTTTATAGGATTAGACATTATATTTCCCATTTTAACATAAGCGGAGTTATCTTTATAGGTTTGTTTAATAATTTCTATCATTTAGCTAAAGTATTGAATAAAGTATTATTGTAGGCCTATATGCAAGGCATCCTTTGAAGAAGTACCAGAATTCAAATACCTAGGCACAATAATTATAAATAGGAATGAAATCCACCAAAAAAAATGTAATATAGGCTCAACTTTGGAAATTCATGTTATTATGCATTACAGGGATTCTTGTCATCCCAACTGATTTCAAAAAACGTTAAACTAAAGACATATAAAACTGTTATTATCTCAGTTATATTATATGAATGCAAAACATGGACTCTTTAAGGGAAGAAAGGAGTTTACGATTATTTGAGAATAAAGCTTTTAGGAAAAGTTTTGAACCAAAGAGAGATGAACAGACAGGTGAATGGAGAAGATTATTTAACAGTGAGCTGCATGGTCTTTATATGAAACCAGATATAATAAGAACAGTTAAGTCTCCTGGCACGAATGGGGATTGAAAGAGGTGCCTGGAAGCTTCTTGTAGGAAAACAAGACGGAAAACTTCCAATTGGTAGACCAAGAATAAGGTGGGAGAATAACATTAACCATGATTTAAGAGAAGTAGATTATACAAGAGTTGATTGGAAAACATTAGCTCAGGATAGGGATGTATGGAGAGCTTATATCTGCGCGGCCATGAACCTCCGGGTTCTATGGTGCCAGCGAGAGCGTTACTTTATATGCAAATCCAGCATCAATCAGTTTCCACAAGGATCCTTGAAATTTTTATTCGGAGCCATTCATAGATAAGAAGAAAACAAACCTTATTTAACATTAACAATATAGGACATTCCGGAATTCTTTAAATTCAGTTCTTTAACAAATTGAACTAACTAATTAATTAACAACTCTATGACTTACGAAACCCATGCCCACATTAACTAAGACCCTCCATTCATCGTTATCCTATAGTATTTTAATCCAGTTGATGTCTTCGATATTCAATTACCGGCACGTAAGGTTAATTCGAATCATCCGTATGGTATATTTGCCATGTGATACTAGTAACACTCATGGTAAGTTTCCGTTGAGGTATTAGTTCACAGTAATATAATGCACGGTTAAAAACTATAAAATAGTCCCGAAAGGCCTAAAGAGTTTTAAAACAACTTAGGTTGAGGAGACGGACCTACAAGATAACTATCTTATAGTTTTTAACCGTACATTATATTACTGTTTCCCATGTGAATTTAACCAAAAATTGTTTAATTCGGAGAATAACTCATGAACGTACCCTTAAGTTCTTAGTTGGATATTCGCAAAATATTATTTTACTTTCAGCAAAACAACGTTTAAATTTTTCCAATATTGGGTGGTGTTGTGGGGTCGTATGCACTCGGCTGTACATTCTTCGCCCTGTTGTTGTATGGAAAGGAAGTGGAGGGCGGCTTCCAGCTTGTTGAGGCTGGTCCAGACCTAACGGCCTTGGGATTTGGGTCTCCTCATCTTCCTTTATGTTTAATTCTTGTCTTCCTAGTGACCGACTGAGAGTAGCGCTTCCAGCATGTTACGTCTCACAACTGGCCTTTTTTTTTTTAACCCTCAGGTAGACATTACCGGTCCCAGATGCTTTAATTTTACTCTTAACTGCAGGCTCGATCCTACCCACAAACTCACAATACCACGATCATTTGAGTAATGGGCAAAAAAAAAAAAAAACTCATACCCAGAATTATGTTCTTACTAAAGCTACCAAAAAAGTTTGTTAAATTGATGTAAATTGCATGTTTTTATTATTCATTCATTGTTCGTGCAGTAGGCTCCCTATTTGTATTCTATTATTTAGACCGAACATTTCGACTATCATTATTTGGAGCTATGAGACTTACTTACTTACTTACTCACTGGCACTATCGAACCCGTAGGTTCATGGCCGCACGGACATAAGCTCTCCATACATCCCTATCCTGAGCTAATGTTTTCCAATCATTCCCTGTATAATCTACTTCCCTCAAATCATAGTTAATGTTGTTCTCCCACCTCATTCTTGGTCTACCAACTGGGCGTTTTCCCTCTGGCTTTCCTACAAGAAGCTTCCATGCACGTCTTTCATTCCCCATACGTGCAACATGTCCTGCCCATCGCAGTCTACGGGACTTAACTGTTCTTATTATATCTGGCTTCCTATAAAGACCATGTAGTTCATTGTTATGTAGTCTTCTCCATTCACCTGTCTGTTCATCTCTCTTTGGTCCAAAAATTTTCCTAAGAACTTTATTCTCAAATACTCGTAATCTCCTTTCCTCCCTTAAAGTAAGAGTCCATGTTTCGCACCCATATAATATAACTGGTAGAACAATAGTTTTATATATTTTCAGCTTAACGTTTTTTGAAAGGAGTTGGGACATCAAAAGTCTCTGCAATGCATAATAGCATGCATTTCCAGAATTGAGCCTATGTTTAATTTCTTTGTGCATCTCATTCCTATTTGTGATTATTGTTCCTAGGTATTTGAATTCAGCCAATTCCTCAAAATTTCCCTCATTTGTCATTAGCTGTCCATTTCCATTATATAATGAATTTCTACGTGTGACCATATATTTAGTTTTATTGATATTTACTTCTAGTCCTAATTTCTTAGTGTTACTCAATAGTGTGTGCGTGTTGGCCTTTAGTATCTCCTCGCTATCGGCCAGTAGTACTACATCATCAGCATAAACTTACTTACTTACTTACTTACTCACTCACTGGCACTACTTACTTACTTACTCACTGGCACTATCGAACCCGTAGGTTCATGGCCGCGCGGACATAAGCTCTCCATACATCCCTATCCTGAGCTAATGCTTTCCAATTATTCCCTGTATAATCTACTTCCCTCAAATCATAGTTAATGTTGTTCTCCCACCTCATTCTTGGTCTACCAACTGGGCGTTTCCCTTCTGGCTTTCCTACA
This sequence comes from Diploptera punctata, assembly GCA_030220185.1. Classification (NCBI taxonomy): domain Eukaryota; kingdom Metazoa; phylum Arthropoda; class Insecta; order Blattodea; family Blaberidae; genus Diploptera; species Diploptera punctata. Next base: position 994,370 of record JASPKZ010006047.1, read on the forward strand.
AGAAGTTTCCATGCACGTCTTTCATTCCCCATACGCGCAATCATCAGCATAAACAAACAGCTTATTAATACCATTGAGTTGTAAGCCTTCCTCATTCTCTAAAGATTTAATGGCATGTTCTAGTACAAAATTAAATAGTAGAGGAGATAGTGCATCTCCTTGCTTCAACCCATTCTGGATTTCAAAAGTGTCCGAAAACTGTTTGCCTACACGCACCCTACTCTTTGTGCCATTTAGACACATTCGTATAAGTCTAACTAACTTTTTAGGAATTCCGAACTCCAACAGGATACTATATAACTTCTCCCTCTTAATTGAAACATATGCTTTTTTGAAGTCTACATATAGTTGATGCACAGTACCATTATATTCCCATTTATTTTCTAAAATCTGTCTTATACTAAAAATCTGATCTGTTGTAGACCTGTTTCTTCTAAATGCACATCGATGATCTCCTAGAATGTCATCAATATAGGGAGTAAGTCTGCTTACTAATATATTTGTTAGAATTTTGTACGAAGTTGAAAGTAATAAGATGCCCCTGTAGTTGTTGCAATCAGTTTTATCCCCTTTCTTATAAATTGGTACGATAATTGATTCCTTCCATTCATCTGGAAGAGCTTCTTTTTCCCAAATCATACTAAGCAACCAGCGTATCTTGTTCATCAATTTTTCTCCCCCTGATGTTGAGTTCTGTTGGGATCTCATCTTAACCTGATGCTTTATACATCTTCAATTTTTCTATTGCCATTTCAACCTCTAATGCACTTGGCTCAGCGACTAGCATTTCTGCTGTCTCTAAATTATCCTCCTCAATATTCTGTTCTGTATGTACATTTAATAGCTGATTAAAGTAACTTTTCCATCTATTTAATATAGGCCCTACCCCTGGAATCTGCAATCATATCCCCATTTTCATCCCGAATTATGTTTGTTCTGGCCTGAAACCCTTTCTTCTCGATACTAATTCCCTGATATAATTCTCTAATTTTCCTATTTTTTACATTCATTTCAAGATCATTAATCTTATCTCTCAAATATTCCCTCTTTTTACTCTTTAGTAACTTGGTGGTTTCCCGTCTAATACTACCCAATTTCTCTAAATTTATCTCATTTGGCTCGTGTAACCATTTCATTTTTTTTTAGTTTTCTTTTCTTTACAATGAGACTAGTACTATTTAATGGAAAAAGAAACTTCCTCATGGAATTTCGGTCAATTTGGGACCGGTGCTCAGACAGTGATCTTGAGAAATTTGGATAGCTACAATAAGTAGCGGCTCCAGGTTGCGAAAACAAATTACAAACGATTTGGGACCCGACGTGTTGATCATATGTTACCCATTTACTGGATGGATGATCGTCCACCGTTTTGATTAACATATGTGGATGTGAGGCCAGTTGAAGCTTGTAGGCCTGTCGCCCCATGGAGAGGAGTTTTGTATAAGATCACTGATTAAATGTGAAATAATGGGTAATGGGAACGAATATAAATTTTATCATTGTCTTGATTGATAAAACCATGAAGAGAAAATTGTATTGCATTATGTTTCCCAGCCGAGGAACCTCCGAATGAACGGCTGTCTGAACCTACTCACTCCAACAAACTAATTCACTGGCACTATCGAACCCGTAGCTTCATGGCCTTGCAAACATAAGCTCTCCATACATCCCTACCCTGAGCTAATGTTTTTCAATCGTTCCCTGTATAATTTACTTTCCTCAAATCATTGTTAATGTTATTCTCCCACCTCATACTTAGTCTACCAACTGGGCGTTTCCCCTCTGGTTTTCCTACAAGAAGCTTCCATGCACGTTTTTCATTCCCCAATTCGTGCCACATGTCCTGCACATCGCAGTCTACGAGACGTAACTCTTCTCTCTCTCTCTCTGCATTTTATTTTTAAGAGAATTTGAAGCGATGATCCAGGTAAAGTTTGCATATAAACACTATAGCTAGATACATATTGATGTAGACTCCGGAACATATTTATTCCAAAAACCAAAACTAATGTAGTTATTTTTTAATTAGAACGTTTTCTTATAAAATGGACCTATATTGAAACAATAATTTAACTTCATCTGGTTCATGTGAAAAATTAAATAGATTTCATTACTTCAATTGATTATGCTCGTAATCGATAATTGACAAATGAAGAAGCTTTAATTCATCCTCAAACGTAGGGTTAGCTCAGTGCTTAGTGGCTTGATTCCTATGCAAAAGGGCACAGGTTCGATTCTCGATGAGGTTAGGTTTTTTACAATGCCCATTTCTTATTATTATTATTTAATTCATCCTCATTAGGAATAGTCTCAACAAAGCCTAAAACCTAAAATGATCATGTTGATGAAGCAAAATTAAAGTAGTGCTTTTTTAAATAAATTATATTTTTAATAAAAATAAGCCTGCATTTAGACAATAACACATATGAATCATGGGACATCCTCTGCAAAAAAATAGGCCTCGCTGCTTCAAGTAGTTATAACCGAGGTGTAACAAATAGCAAATGAAGCAGCTTTAATTAACACATTGAAATCCTAACAGTGTATATTTTTTTATTGTATACTGAGTGTCAATAAATTACACAGCAATAATTTCAGGAGTTATAGAGCATTTTTATATAACCAATTTGAGGTAGGGAATACATAATCTATCGGTTCATATATCAGGTATATTACAATATGAAGTTTCTAATGGACCAGTCCGCCAATGACTAATAAAGATCCCATTCGAAACAGAGTAGGGGGAGAACAGTTATGTCTCTTTGGCTGCGATGGGCAGGACATGTGGCACATATGGGAGATGAAAGAGGTGCATGATATGGTAGAAAAACCAGAGAGCAAACGCCCAGTGGGTACACCAAGAATGAGGTGGGAGATTAATATTTTTCTTGATTTGAGATAAGTAGATTATACAGGGAATGATTAGAAAACATTAGCTCAGGATATGGATGTATAGAGAGCTCATGTCCGCGCGGCCATGAATCTACGGGTTCGATAGAGCCAGTGAGTTAATTTCGAAACGGAGTTTGACACCTTATCCATTAGACCACTCAGTAAAACAAATGAAGCAGCAGATATATGCCAACTTAAGGTACGTGATACAATAAAACATAACCCTCGTTTAGAGGACCATCATCATGAAATTAATACGATATTTTACATTTTTTAATAACACTAAATATTTAAAATGCTGATAAAGATCTATTGAAGATTGTTTTCCCCCGAAGTAGGGGGCAAGGGGATCTAAATAAAAATATCACTCTATTTCGTTTCATAACTGTTATATTGACATATAATATCCACTTACTTTCAACTATAACTTTGTTATTTTTATTCTTGAACTCAGATTTCCTTGCCTTAAATTTCTTAAGTCCCCTATAAAATTCCTGAAATTATTACGGTATAATTCAATAATTCATTGTATATCAAGCTGTTTCTACCTACTTTATTAATAGATAGATCATCGGTTGATTAATGTCTTTGACATCGTCCGATTCCTAATAGCCAATTTTGTCGGTCCATCCAATCTCCTGGTTGTAGATGTTTCTCCTTCATATATAAATATATTCCCTGACTCCAGGAGGTTTTAGGTCTTCCTCTGCTTCGTCTTCCCTCGGGTTTCCATTCCAAAACAGATTTTGGTAGTCGATCCTCTTCCATTCGCTGGACATGTCCGTACCATCTTAATTGCTGAGTTTTAATATAATCTGAAATAGTGTCTTCAATCTTCATTTTCTCCCTTATAACTGAGTTCCTAATTTTTTTCTTTTCTTGAAATTCTTGCAGCCCTTCGTATAAAATCAATTTCCGTTGCCAAAAGGTACTTATTTGTTTTTGTTGTTAATGGCCAAAGTTCTGCTCCATAAGTAATGATGCTTTTAACAATTGTGTGATATATATTCATTTTATTTTTATTACTTATATTTTTATCCCACAATATTCCATTGAGGCAAGCAATTGCAAATTTTCCTTTATTATTTCTATTTATTTCCTCTTCATAACTCCCATTTTTATTTATTTTAATTCCTACCTACTTTATTAATCCCTATATATATATATATATATATATATGGAATGATAAGAAAAATAAATGCCTGGGCGGGATTCGAAGAAACCAAAATAGAGGTATATCACTGTTAATAATATAATTGAATATGATTCCAACCACCGGATCTCTGAGTCTGTACCTCAGCGTGATATCCATTACACTACCAGGCGAATCCAATCCAAACACTTATTTTTCTTATATATGTATTATACTCTCCATTATTACTAGATGTCGCGAGAACTCGGTCTTCACCGCCATCTAGTAGCTGACTATAACAAGTAAGCAAATTAAAGAGAATATTTTTACCTTATAGCAGTGACGCTTTATAGATGTTATAATTAAAAGTTTAACATTGAGCAATGCAAGCTTAATATGGAATGATAAGAAAAATAAATGCCTGGACGGGATTCGAACCCGGATCTCTGAGTCTGTACCTCAGCGTGATATCCATTACACTACCAGGCGAATCCAATTCAAACACTTATTTTTCTTATATATGTATTATACTCTCCATTATTACTAGATGTCGCGAGAACTCGGTCTTCACCGCCATCTAGTAACTGACTATAACAAGTAAGCAAATTAAAGAGAATATTTTTACCTTATAGCAGTGACGCTTTATAGATGTTATAATTAAATGTTTAACATTGAGCAATGCATGCTTAATATGGAATGATAAGAAAAATAAATGCCTGGACGGGATTCGAACCCGGATCTCTGAGTCTGTACCTCAGCGTGATATCCATTACACTACCAGGCGAATCCAATTCAAACACTTATTTTTCTTATATATGTATTATACTCTCCATTATTACTAGATGTCGCGAGAACTCGGTCTTCACCGCCATCTAGTAGCTGACTATAACAAGTAAACAAATAATTTTTCTTATCATTCCATATTAAGCTTGCATTGCTCAATGTTAAACATTTAATTATAATATATATATATATATATATATATATATATATATATATGTTTATATATATATATCCATCCATAGTAATTCTGCCCGAAGGCAGGTCCTTCACTGCAATCACAGCATTTTCATGATATGCTTGCAGCTTTACTAGGGAATTGTAGGTGTGGTAGTTTCCCGTTGCTTTCCACACATGTGAAGGACGATGATGATGATGGTCATATGATTTCGGGGACCGTTTGGGCCTTCAAGTTTCCTGACATTTGTCTTACAAGTGAGGAAAAACCCCGATAAAAACCTCACCCAGAAAAACTCCCGACCGGGGAACGAACCCGGGCCCGCTGCGTGACAAGGCAGCACGCTACCCCGAGACCACAGCGGTGGACTTTATATATATATATATATATATATATATATATATATATATAGTGTTCTACTCAAGAGTAGGTCTTTTACTGCAAATTTAGCATTCTTACTGTGTGTGTGTATATATATATATATTTGTCAAAAATAATTATATTTTAACACCTTACACCATATTAATATTAGATACTATCTATCTATATTGGCGTAGCCCATTGTTGAGCCATAGCCTCTCCTTTGTAAGGAGTTACTAGACCAAGTTAATTTTTAGTTACCTTATTTGCTCATATATGTCATGGATGACATACGGTCAACACACTGACCCAATGAGAATCTAACAGACAAGTAAGGTATTACTAGGACATTGAGGTCGGTAAATTTTGCTTAGAGGCCTCTTTATTCACGCTTAAAGATCTTTTACGAGTCTGATAATCTTGAGACTCGGACCCCCTCCCTGAGGTCTTGCTCCTTGGATTTTTCCGTCCTAAAAAATCGATCGACCCCGGCCGGGTTTGAACCCGCGAACGTCGGAACCAGATGCAAGGGGCCGACAACTTTAAATACAATTGAACCTAAAATCTATGGTATACATTCATTCCATGCAGACCAACCCGGCGGTTTTGAAAAGGGCAACAAGATTATTTATGACGGAAACCTGATCCATTCATTTACTATGGTCACAGGTCTGTGTGTGGTCTGGTAATGGACTGTCTCATTCTAGATTTACCCTCTTAACTCAACCGTCAATTCCAGACAGTTAAGTGTTGTGAAATATATATTAATTAGGTTTTCGGAAAATATAGTAACTTTTTTTGTTGTTTTTAAGTTTACTAGGAAGTTGAGTTTATTATTGGGAGTGAAACATAAAACATGAAATATGTCGATAATTAAACGAATGAATAAACGATATACATAAAAATAAAAAAATTACAAATATTAATGGTAGTCAAATAAAATTATTTTAATACAAATAAATGATTTTTGCGTTTCGCAACTTTCTTTTTGAAAGTAAATAACTTCTATATGTGACGCTTTTCTTCCAAAATAATAATATTTATTAATAAATAAAATTTGTTTTTGCAAAATTTTGCCCTTTCGTACTCAAAAATAAAATTTATAGTGATAATGGTGATGAGTCCACCACTGTGGTCTCGAGGTAGCGTGCTGCCTTGTCGCGCAGCGGGTCCGGGTTCGATCCCGGTCGGGGCAGTTTTTCTGGGTGAGGTTTTTATCGGGTTTTTTCCTCGCCTGTAAGACAAATGTCAGAAAAACTTTAAGGCCCAAACGGTCCCCGAAATCATATGGCCATCATCATCATCCTTATCATCATCCTTCACCGGCGTGGAAAGCAACGGGAAGCTACCACACCTACAATTCCCTAGTAAAGCTGCAAACATAGCATGAAAATGCTGTGATTGCATTGAAGGACCTGCCTTCGGCCAGAATTACTATGGATGGATAGTTATGAAACGAATATTGTAATAAAAATTGATTTTTATTGCTAGGCCACATGAAATTAATTTTTTTATAAAACATACAGAATATATTATTCAATTAAGTTAATAATATAACAAAAATCGTTAATTGTGAGTTGAAATGAATATTATGGAATTGATAATTTTATAACAAGGATAAAATGCCTATGTTAACTCTCCTTTCTAGTACTTAAATACATATTTAGGGTGCATGAATCACTACATTCGCTAAATATTTTTTTAAATAAAAAAATAGGTCTAATGTCAATTTCATTAACACTATGGCATGCTTATCTGAATAGAATTTTCCATATGTGTGGATTATACACATACTTTCTTGATCACACAAGTACATGGAGGGCCTCAGTTCAATCCAGACCTTCCTCCGAGACAATTCAACATTTATGACGAAACGCACCATTCACTCACACATTCATATTGAACATGGCGAATATGATAATGATATTAATGATGACCAGATGATGTTCGGGGACCGTTTGGATCTTGAAGTCTCCTGCACTGCCTTGCAGATGAGAAAAATACCCTGGATTAGTGAGAATAATATTTATTCATTGAGAATTTTATTTTTAATTGAGGTTTTTCTCCAATCAATCTTATTAATTAACATGAGTTTTAAAGAAATACATTAATGACTACGGTCTTAGAGATTATCAGTTTGTAATATACATTCACAAATTTCCCTTAATTAAAGTTCTCCATGGGTTCTCTGTCCTCTGTGTCTTGAACTGTTACACTAAATTTCCTCATTGAATATTAAATGCTATTCTTCCAGGTTGTTCTTGGTCTTCCTTTTCTGCTACTTCTTTCAATTTTCCTTGTATGGGCGGCCTTTGGTAGTCTTCCATCCTTCATCCTTATTATGTGTCCATATCATATTAGCCTTCTGTGTTCAATCTCTTCCATTAGGCCTATACTTCTTTCTGCGTTCATCCATTTTATAATTCCTGTATTTCTATTTCTTTCCAGTCTAGATTTTCTGCCAGTTCTCCAAGAATTTATTTCAACTGCAGTTATTCTGTTGGAATGTTGTTGTGTCATTGTCCAATCTTCCGATCCAAATAACGTTATACTTTCTAGTATGGACTTATAAATTATTTTTTTCTGTTAATTATGTTTTTACTCCATAACATAGTTTAACATTCCTATTTCTTCCATTATTGATCCTTTTTTGCTACTTCTTTATTTGATCATTCTTCTTTTTCTATAATTGATCCCAAATAACAGAAACTATCGCTCTTCTTTATCTTTACCCCATCAATATATAATTCATCTAGACCATTTGTTAAATAATAATAATAATAATAATAATAATAATAATAATAATAATAAATAAATAAGTAAATAAAAGTAATAACAGTGTCATGTTGTTCAATCTGAAGCTTAAAGGGACATATTGAATTGATATTTATATATGTGAAGAACATTCAGATCCCGCGCCTTATCTGAGTGGTTTAAGACATGACGCTGTGGCCGAGAGCTACGGGATTTGCGCTGATTCATATCCCCATGGGATAGAGAAATTTTCTCGTGGAATTTCGGCCAATATGGGACCAGTGTCCATTCGATCTTGAATAATTTGGGTAGCTACAATAAGTAGAGGCTCCATATTAAGAAAACCAGCTATAACGGATGGGAGGATTGAAATGCTAACCACATATCGTCCCTATACCGGCTAGATTATCGTCCATCTCCATGATTAACATATGTAAATTTGAGGCCAGCAGCTGGCTGGTAGGCCTAGGACCTTTTAGGCCTGTCGCGCTATGGAGTGGAGTGGAAGAACATTCACGGCTTTACATACTAAATTCTAAAGAATTGCATTTTGAATAGAATATTTGAAGTAAGAACTTATACATGCTTTTCAACGAATTTTGACAATCTACAATTTGTAATAAAAGTGAACGCGAAAGTTATTTGAAACTCGGGATGGTGAAGTTGTGTTGTGGAACGGTTTCACTCTGCAGCTGTGAGAGGATTACCTGCTTGGTCTGTCCCTCTTACCTTCACAGTCATTTATCAAAAATGTTAAGTCTCATTCTATATAACGATGATTGTACAGTTGTCCCAAAATTCTCTCACTAACCCACTGCAGATCAGCTAGGGCAAAATTGATATATGTTAAATAAGACGAATGACATCACCTGTAATTTTGTTTACTCTAATAGTATTGCACAGTTACAGAGCAGATATAAATTCTGAAGACGGTACAGTTAAAATGGTCCAATCCATGAAGCCTATGATAATTAGGCATGACCTAGTATGCCCACTTCCACTTCTTATGCCAATTTTTTTTCTCAATTTAGTTTTATTCTCGTAGTGGAATTACAACTATGTTTATAATTTAACCGGAATACCATGCGTAATTCGATTTCCTAGAAGGAACTATTCATGTTTTGCCTGGAGTTTAATTGTTTTTGTGTCTGTATTCGTTGAAGCGCCTCTTACGGTATGAATTTGTACGAGTAAATACAGTATTAAAAATGTGTTTACTAACAAGGGAAAATTCATGGAGTTTCTTCTTCATATTTACATTAAACTTTCATTGGTATTGTTTTTAATAAAATAGAGTTTATAAAAAACAGAATTTTTATAAAATATTTAACAGATTTTTTTTCCCCCCTTTTAAAATTGAGGACTATTTTAAGCAAAGATACTTGTTTATAATTTTTGACGCACTGTTCATGTTGATATATTTATACGATATGATTCAAAAGTCCACCGCTATGGTCTGGAGGTAGCGTGCTGCCTTGTCACGCAGCGGGCCCGGGTTCGATTCCCGGTCGGGACAGGCTCCTGGGTGAGGTTTTTCTCGGAGTTTTTCCTCACATGTAAGACAAATGCCCAACGGTCCCCGAAAATCATCCGGCCATCATCATCACCCATATCATTATCACCATCCTTCACCGGTATGGTAGCCTCCTATACTTATAATTCCCTGGTAAAGTTGCAAAACATAGCATGAAAATGCTATGATTGCAGCGAAAGACTCGTCCTCGGGCAGAATTACCATGGGTGGATGATTCAAAATATGTAGTATGTCTATATAGTAATAGGCTATAATGTATGATTAAAAACTATAAAATAGTCATCTTGTAGGTCCTACAAGGTGACTCTTTTATAGTTTTTAATTATACATTATATTACTGTGAATTAACACCTCAACGGAAATTTACCATGAATTTTACTAGGCCCATATATTTTTACCATAGAATATGCTGTTATATTATCATTTTCATGAATTGTATTTCTTGAAAATAGATCCTCAGTTGAATCGTCAAGGCTGCTGGTTTAAATTTAAGAAAATAAATAAATAAAGCACTTCCCAGATATTATTGGGTTCTTATCGTCGCGACGCGTCGTGGAGAATTACTTTACGTTAATAGTCACGAACACCGTTGCTAATAAAATTAATTAAACCTGATTTTAAAGATTAGTCATAAGTATTGAATCTTTTCATGCAATTGCACTGCCCACTATCTAAAATACTTTCAATAAGTGCATGAAGAAGATGATGATAATAATCAACATCATCATCCGGTATCATGGCAGCTGCCGCCGTCTTCCGGAAACCAAACGCCATTCCTCTCTGTCCATCCATTGATCTTCCTCAAATTCTCTGATATTCATAGCCGCTTGTATCCCTTCTATCCAAGTTTTCTTCGGTCTTCCTTTCTTCCTCCTTTAAATTGGGATCCATTCCATAACAATTTTAGGCAATCTTTGCTCTGGCATTCTTTTGACATGGCCATACCACTGTAATCTTTCCTTTTCTATAATGTCTATGATGTCCGGCTCCTCTTGTACATCCATAATTTCCCTTTTTTCTTTATTTCGTATTCTATCCATTCTAGATTTTCCAGCTTGTCATTTTAAAATATCCATTTTTATATAAAAAATTATTTTCATTTCTATGGTAGGAATTTGCCAGACTTCAGCACCATATGTTAAAATGTTCTGAATTACGGTTTGATATATTTGTAATTTTCAATTTTTTGTAATATTTTTGCTCCACCAAACAGAGTTTGTACGATTCTATTTTTAATTTCCACTGTGTTATCGCCTGAATGGTCTAATTTTGTTCCTAAATAAGTGCATTTAATACTAGGTTTTAGTTCTTCTCCATTGTTGAAATTTATATTTTCCATTTCTTCTCTTGTACACCCATAGTTTTCTCAATATTAATATAAAGTCCCCATTTTTAATATTGTTCTTTTAGTTTTTTTTTTGCCATATATTCTATTTCATCGGGGCCTTGTGCTATTAATATCTGGCCGTTTGCAAAATTTAGTGAATAGCCTATACATGTGTATTTTGGATTGGTATGTCCATTTTTTTGACATTTTTTTCCTCCAGTCACTTAGTAGTAGTAGTAATTATTATTATTAATAATAATAATAATAATACTAATAATGCTTTAAGTTGGCAGAGTAAAGGTCATAAGACCTTCTCTTCCACTCAACCAGCAAATATTAAAATCGTACAAAAATTAAATACTTATTACAATTTTAAAACATTAGCGTAGTGGTTAAGGCACTGCGCTATAAGTTGGAAGGTCGAGGGTTCAAGTCCAGGTGGGGTCAGGATTTTTAAACTGACCAAAACCTTCTGGCGACACTATGGCCCTGGGGTCGACTCAGCCTCTAACGGAAATGAGTACCAGATGCTTGTTCTGGGAGTAAAGGCGGCCGTCGCGCAGGGCTAACAACCCGGCTGACATCAAGTGCCGATTGTCTAGAAAAAGTGGGAGCCTTAATCTCCTACTACCCCAAGGGCCTCCCGAGGCCTGTAGTGGGATTACTTTACTTTACTATTAAACTAAAGACTAAACAAAGCAGAATGCGGATGTGGCCTCATTTGAACTACAAAACATGGAATAGAAATAAAATAAAGCAAGAAAAGGCTTCTCAGAAGAATATTTAGATGTTATCTGTATTTCAATTGATGGATCCACGAGAAGAGTAGCCAAAAGGCCGATATCCGATAGATCACCTTAAGGACTGCCTTTTATTATCAACTGTACAGTTCACTTGGTTGAATGAACAATGACCACGTTAAAGTAATTCAAGATAAACAATAAGGTCTGTGAACTTTGCTGTCAACATTCGGGTTATCAATATAAAAGTAATTTCTGGAAAATTGTTGGTGTCGTGCTGGGATGTATCGTCTTAAGAAAACTTCAGAGACTTAAAACTTTATATTGTAAGTAAGTGTAACCAATGACAAGTATCAGAAACCCCCTTTTCCTTTTAGTAGATAAAATACTAATTAAAAGTTAAAATTGATACTACTTATCAATATTGATGTCATCATCATTATCATCATCATCTTCAAGGTATCTGCCAGTTGGCCCGTTCCGCTCCCCGATGCACAATATGTTACAGATGTCCTTCCAACGTCGTTTTGGTCTTCCTACATTTCTTTGGCCTTGAGGTTTATAGCGAATCATCTGTGTTGATAAACGATTATTTGGCATTCTTTGTACATGTTCAAACCAATTACATTTATTTCTGTATATTCTCTCATTTATACTATATAGCTTATTTGTAATTCATCTCTGATATCTTGACTTCTCTTTTCATCTCTTAAAGATACACCTGCAACGGATCTCAGAAATCTCATTTCTGTTGTCTCAATTTTATGTTTATCAGAGATCATTAAAGGCCTATTATAATTAGACATCAGGTCATCACATGTTCGGACTGGGTTTATTCTTTTTATTTTAAATCCTTCATATATTTGTAAATTTGTAAATTGTTGGAAGTTTAATATTAGGCCTAATAAGCTGACACATCTTATATAACCGTTCTAATAAAATCTGATGTTAGTAGGCCGCTTATGGATTTTCCTTGTAAGTTTAAACCGTTTATATCAGTTCTCAGTACGTAGAATTATATATAAGACGTTCCAATTACCTTTTCCGCGTAAAATATCACCTTACTCATATGATGTTTCTTTTGTAAGAGAGTCTCTTTTCAGATATATAAGTCCTCCTTCAGCTTTGTCTTATAGATTTTCAGAAAGCTTACTTTAGGTAAAATTGTAAGAATTTAAGATAACTCTGGATCCAATAACTACATAAAGTGCCTAAGGAATAAAATGTGAAACACAATACAACAAATGAATTGTTTTGAGAACGAATTTATATAATTGAATATTTGCCTCTGAGGTTTAAACATACTGAGCTCTTGGGAATGTAAATCAAAATGGTCTGTTCTCTCAAGTAAAGGATAAAAAAACAATTGTGACTAACTATTTAACTACTGCTCTTTGGTGACTTGCGATAGCAACTTCTCCTTAGAATTTGATATCCGATTTATCTAGACCGTTGGTGTTATAAACAGAAATCACGACTGCTATCCAGAAAAATATAAGCTAAATAAAAATGAAAACACAATACGGTATACAACATTAAAAAGACCTATGTCTTTGAAATGTTTATTCTGTCCAAAAATTGCGAAAATAATATTAGGACCATTTGGAAGGAAAATCCTTAGACGTTGGTCTGTAATTGATCATATTTCTGTGAATTGAAAAGGATATATATATGTTGGGTGACTGCAGTGTAATTAAATATTAAATGAAACAATTTGAATTGGTTAGGTCTTATAGAACGATTGGATAAGATAGAATAGAAATAATAGGCCCTACATGCCATTTGGACGGCAGGACATGGGAAATCCCATCTTAAATGAGCAGTTTGCTTTGAATAGAGTACGCCCTGAGAAAGGTGGAATGTTAGAAATGGATGATAGTAAACCAATATATAGAACTTTGGTCACATCGGACTATATTATGAATAATTATGATGCTTGTGAATTAAAAACAGTTCAGATTTTTTGAGGCCTCCAGAGAGATGGTATTGCAATGTCATTTGAAAACAGGTAGATTGAAAATATAATATTACATACAATGTTAGTTATATTTTATCGTTTAATTTTAGGTAGTGGGCTCTTTATTACTTTTCCTCGATGCATCTTTTAGGACTTAATCATATATTTATGATAAATCTATTTTACACATCATGCATTGTTAGGAGGCTTATTGTAAAATTTGTTTTCCCTTGTTAGTAAATTCCGAAAGAATGAAGCTATTGAGGTTATCATGAAAATATTTTTGAAAAAAAATACAGATCTTCACCGGTCCCATCTAGTAGACACCGAAAATAACTATATTTATTTATTTATTTATCTTAATATATAAAAATTACGTGTCACGTTGTTTGTCCGTGATGGAATCCTAAATTACTGAATCGATTTTAATAAAATTTTGCACGCTGTGTGCTGTTTGATCCAACTTGAGACCTACGGTTGTTTATAACTAAATTATAGTCGCATTATTTTTTATTGCAAATTATTTGTTTATTATTTAACAAAGAGTTATAATTATCTGTGAGTTCCATACTATTCTAACAGATGACGGTGTAAGGTAATTGGTTTATTATTTAACCAGGTGACTGTGCTTTTTGTTGCAGCCGCGAATTTCAATTGAATTACAAATATTGATTATTTCATAATTTAAGTGTGTTCAGTGTTTATTTTATTTTCAATATATTGATAATAATATTAATTTCGTGTGTAAGTATTAGTTTTAAGTAATCTGGCTGAAAGGCAGCAACTTAATTTAAATTTAACTGGACCGAGAAGGGACATTGAACAATATGACGAATCAGTTCTAGAGACCATGAATGATAAGATATCAAGTGAATTTCCGCAAATTGGTATAGGCCTATGTGACATAAATCTTACATTACAGAAGAATGTCAATTTAAAAACATATGAAGGTCCCATGCAACGGAATAACAGAACTGTAAGTAAGTCTGTTAGTTATAATAATATGCCTAATATTACAGAAACAATCCCCATGCCTCAATTAAATGAAAAACAAGATGACTATAATATATCACAAGATGATATTACTATACAGAGACTTCTTAATGATGATGATGAGAATCCAAACTGCCAACAAGTTCGTAGAAAAAAACGAAAGTATAATGAAATCAGCAAGCCTCCTCAAAATATTCCGTCAATAAATGTATATAATCCTTATGACACACTTATGGATGATACTGAGAATCCAGACAACATAAATTCACCTCAATCAACAAAACTACTTCCACATAAACCACCACCCAAATATCAGAACTAAAAAATTGTGTAAAACAAAAACTTTCTGATTTAGATTTCTCACTTGGTTTACTACTTCATAATTTAACGTACACCTTAGTCACAGCAACGCGTGGCCGGGACTTCTATATATATATATATATATATATATATAAAGCGTCACTGCTATAAAGTAAAATAAATATTCTCTTTAATTTGCTTACTTGATATAGTCAGCTACTAGATGGCAGTGAAGACAGTGTTCTCGCGACATCCAGTAATAATGGAGAGTATAATACATATATAAGAAAAATAAGTGTTTGAATTGGATTCGCCTGGTAGTGTAATGGATATCACGCTGAGGTACATACTCAGAGATCCGGGTTCGAATCCCGTCCAGGCATTTATTTTTCTTATCATACCATATATATATATTAGTTACAATATTTATAACTCAAGAACGGCTGGACCGATTTTTATGATCTTTGATTTGTTGGTTTGTTTGTTCGTACTTTATGCGCAGCCATACCGTTGATCCGATTGTGTTGGGGCTTTTTGAAAAAATGTTTAGGAGATTCCCGGGATGAACATAGGCTATAAGTGACTTGTGATACTCAACTCCTACACCTTAAAAAATCGCCCTTTGTAGTGGAAAACATGAAAAAGTAGCTCTTTGGACGCTTAAATAGCTTACGCTGCCTAAACCATAACAAATACACAAAATTAATGTACACAGAATTGAATATCTCAAAAAGCTCTACAAAAAAGTCGCCGACAGCATATGTTTATCTCTTACGGATAACTCACAATATCCATGTTTGTCTTTCATTGATGCAAGAAGATCGAGACAAGTACGTAGATTCCTGTGCAAGCATAGCAGCACTTGGTGGGTATTCTTTTACGGAAAATTCACAATAACGAATTTTGTCTTTTAGCTCATTTATACCAAGAAGATCGGGGTAAGTAGATTCTCGGGCAACACCGGGTAATCAGCACGGGAAATCTTAAAATAATTACGAAATACATTTACAATTATTCTTCATTTTACTTATTCAACTAATCATAAGAAGTGCATTAATTTTTGTCTTTCACCTCATTTATGCCAAGAAGATCGGGATTGTAGATTCCCGGACAACGCCGGGTAAACAGCACGGAGTATCTAAAAATAATTACGATATAAATGTTTCCCCTTACTTATTTAACCAAACATAAAACACATTAATTTTCGTATTTCAGATCATTTATGTCAAGAAGATCGGGGTAAGTAGATTCCCAGGCAACGCCGGGTAATCATCACCGGGTATATCTGAAAAATATAAATGTAGAATTATTTTTCCTTCTACTTATTCAATTAAACATAAAAGCACGCTAATTCTCATTTATTTAGGCGCAGCAGCGCACGCCGAGTATTAACTAGTAGGCCTATATATATCCTATCTTGGCATCCATCCATAGTAATTCTGCCTGAAGGCAGGTCCTTCACTGCAATCATAGCATTTTAATTTGCTGCTTTACTATGGAATTGTAGGTGTGGTAGCTACCCGTTGCTTTCCACACCGGTGAAGGATGATGATGGCCATATGATTTAGGGGACCGTTTGGGCCTTAAAGTTTTCCTGACATTTGTCTTACAGGTGAGGAAAAACCCCAATAAAAGCGTCACCCAGAAAAACTGCCGCGACCGGGATCGTACCCGGACCCGCTGCGTGACGGCAGCACGCTACCTCGAGACCACAGCGGTGGACATCTTGGCATATAGCAATCAATTATAAGTAAGGTCGAGTTCTTTAACCGGCAAAGTCGAACCGTTAGATGTAGAATTTACCTGAAACCAAAATTTAAAAATCGCTATAGCGGTCACAATTTTCGATGTTTAGCAACGAAACTAAGTATAGTATTGAGAAAGTTATTGACAATAAATCAGCGAAGTAAGACCATTAGATGTGGGGGTTTACCTGAAACCCGAAATTAAAAATCGCTCTTCGTTTTCACTGCTGTAGGACACTTTTAAATGAGCTGGCATTAGAAAATAGTACTACAAAAAATTCAACAAAATAAATATATATTCCATAAACCAACAAAATTGGACCATAAATTCGACTTGCTGCGGTATTCGTTTAGTTCATGCAGTTACTAAGTGACGGACTTTATTTATGCGAAATGAATAATAGTTTTGTCATTATTATGAGATATCTATAGAATATTATTATTGCACTGGTAGCTATAAGTCTATTTCCGCTCTGCCATCTTTTATTTGCATTAAATATCCATGGCACGATAGGCTTCCAAGGCCCATAGTCTACCAGATGTCTGCTGTCCTTACACCCACAAGTGCATTTTACAGAGATTATTTAACTGATGTCCCAAATGACAGTCAATGACCAATCATGTTTCAATGAATTTGTTTTACAACAAATCACAGTCATGTTTCACCTCGATAATTATCGAATTTTGATTACCAAAATAAAGAAGGCTTCTCCTTTTAATGTTTTGATCAGGTCGGAGCATTATTTTGCAGTGACTGACTTTCAAACAAATACGTTGAATATAGCAAATAATGAACAGATTCCTTGGATCTATACATTTTATAATCGTGTGTTTAATAATTGAGTTTTTAAATAATGAATTACTGAGTTGATTCCGAAAAAATGAATTAATAACCTATAATGTTGGTTATAATATACAGTTTGGTGTGTTTCATTTTTTCTCCACTAGGATGCATTCTTACAATATTGCGATCCTCTTTGGCAATAAATAGTATGATCAAATTGCAGTGATGAACAAATGAAACATAATCAAACATCAATCATTTGTTTTCAAACCTGGCCGTTTACATTAAATATATACATGTTTTAAAATAACTATATTTAAATAATGATTTGTGAGTAAACAGCTTAATTTTATTCGTTAAATAGTCCAAAAAATGCCACTCTTTATTTGCAAATCCTGTAGATAATTTGGAAATCACTCGTGGCATTACTTATGATAAACAATCACCCACCCAGTATAGAGGTGACATATAGTATGTGCATGTCGGGTCCCCCATTCGTTATATGTTTTTCTTAAACTGGATGCGCTGTTTATTTATTTACCCAAATTCCTCAGGATCCCATATTGTCCGATTTCCCCCCCCCCTCTACGGGTATTATAATCAGAACATGTCCACTAACTCTGTATCACAGCATGATGCTTTAGACATTTGGCTACGGTGTGGGATTTTATTTTGTTACATTTCTTAATATTAGTTCATAGTCAATTGTTTTTCCCTTAGTTAAATATGGTTGGTGTCTAAATGTGCTGCATCTAACACTGAAGTCATTAGTAGTTAGTTAAATTCTCCTGCCAAAGTTTCACTAATTGACCAATACAAATTTTAATAATTCTATTTTAATTTTTGTATAAGTTCCTCGGTTATTTATTGAAATCATTATCCTTCTGGTGATTACGGCGGTAATCAGATACCCTTACTACGATCCTATACAGCACTATGTACCATCTCTTAACCGTGGACTGTTATCATAAGATATTGATTGACAAGTGTTGCCGTAAGGGGCTTGGTGTCACCTCATAGCGGACCTGACTGTATGTTAGATACGAGAAGAGGATTAAACCATATCACAGTCCGGAGGCTTCTGAAAGCTCTGTTAATATCCATTTGATATCTCTGTTTGTATACCATGTATGTACACAAATTCCCGCAGTAATACATAGTGTGGCAAGCAACATGAATATCTCGATGCATTAGCTTATTTCTTTGAATTCAGGCCTAAATGTTAAGCAATGTGGCCTATTTCTTTTCAATATTTCCTTTCAATTCTTGAACCAGTAAATGTTTACCAGTATTGAAAATAAGGTCATTAAATTTACGCAAAAATAAAATGAAATACGGTGAAACAATTTAAAATTACAAAAAATAACTTGAATTCCGGAAAAAGAATTTATCTATACAGTTTCTTCTTCTGATAATATACGATATATCAGTTATCTTCACTTATTTTCCAATTTGCACAAATGCCATTAACGTAGGACTACATTAAAAGTATAATAAAGTCCAAATAAATAAATAGGCCGATATAGGGCTATTCACAAAGAAGAAACAGACTTTAAACATTTATTTCTTCCAATATAAATAGAAATACAATACCAACATTCCTGGAAAGAGTAAAGTTTGAAGTTCTGATCACGGCCGCATTGGCGCTGTTGCTTGTCATGTTGACTGTTTGTATTAAAATGGCGACACAACATGACGTTGGATTGGAAGTGGAGGAGCAGAAGATCAACTTCATCACCAGTGGCCTCCCAGGTGCCAGACCTAACCTCGTGTGATTTTTATCTGAGGGGTTACGTAAAAGTCCGTGTTTTTATCCACCCTATGCCTGACACTCTTGAAAATCTGTGACATCGAATTGTTGAAGCTGTGAATTCGATAACTAGAGACCAGCTGATTCGTGTCTGGCAAGAAATGATCCACCGTTTTATACTTGTGTGACACATGGTGCTCATATTGAATGCATAAAATAGTGAAATTTGAACTTCTCTCTTTCCAGGAACGTTGGAATTGTGTTCACATTTTTTTTTTTTGTAGTTTGGAAGAAATAAATGTTTGAAGTCTGTTCCTTCTTTCTGAATAGTCCTGTATATTATTCTTCTCTTTATCGGGGCTCAATGGCGCAAGTAGTTCCCGCCCTCCACCTCCACTTAGCATCCCGATCACTCCATGTAGAGTTGGTGGTGGACGAATCGGAGTCAGGGCAGATTTTTCTCTCGGTTTCCTTTGCCAAAAACTTAATTCCACCCTATACTCATGTCATCCATTTCGTTTCATATCATTTCATCTGCTCTTACGACAGTGCGACAGACTGGTCGTGATCCTTGTATAGTATATCACAGACATTCGATGATACAGGCTTCATTTGATCTCATCCATAGATCTGCCAATACGCCGTACGCGAGCAGAAGGTTTTTCATTGTTTTATATAAACGTAATACATTCACAGGTTGATGTATTTCGCTAATGTAATTGGGGGTGGGGGAGGGACCAGACTCTGCAAAATAACTGTAACGTGTTATAGAATATTGTGTATGTTTGAGAGAGAGAGTTGGATGGAACATTTTTGCTCTGTAAAATTGATGACTTGCCCCTATATGTACATCATGGACTTTTCTTTCATTCGTTTGTATGAAAGACATTAGGTTTGTATTGAAGTTGTTTTGCAACTTTTGTTGTCATGCTTGACATCAAATAATTATTATACAGTAATTAATATCGGCTTTCAAGGTCGATGTCTCAATTCCTACAGATAAAACTAATACCATCTCACTTTGAAAACGGAACTTCGTTAGATTTAAAATTATGTTTCTGTTTTACTAATTCATATTCTTAATTTTCTTATTGTTTCCTGAAATTATTTTTACTTTTTCATTCGTTTTAAACTAAATATATTTTACCAAATTTTAAATAGTTTTGGGAATTAGTGCTAGCTTTTCTGAAGTCATTAACCTGATTCGAAAAATGATAAGTTTGCATAAGTAAAATATGCATAAAACGAACTTACCATTAACATATTTATATGTTCTACGTTGAATGCAGTATTATCTGATAATATCTCGGAGTTTACCTTCGTAATAAATTGACTACTGCCGCTACTAATTGTATTGTTACCCTGAATTGAAGAACTTGAATATATATTGATTAAAAAATCAGTTCTTAGATTGGAGTACTCGCAAGGACTATAGCATTTCTTAAAAAATATAATTCAATTGCTGAGTTGAAAATGGAAGAAACTCCAAGTATCATACTTTTGTGAAAACCTTAAAAAACTCCGATAAATTTAGGATAAATTACAGTATTGATCCTCTGCTTACACGGAATGCAAATATAACAAGAATTCATAATTTCTGTGTTGCATACGTGTTTTATCTCTCTTCGAAGTCAATGGAGTTTCTCCCCTTTACATCTCAGCGATTCAATTGCTATGTACTGGCTTGTCTGAGTAGTTATTCATTCTTGTAAATAATACATATATAAATAGTTCTTAATTTAGGTATTTGCGTCTGGAACGGTGGATTGAATTTCTGTCGGAAATAGATTTGAGACGAGAGAGATAGGTAAAGCTATTCAAACAGAATCTTCATCACATCGACCATTCACTTGCAAATGCTTATTTTTTCCCCCGCTATCAACTCTAATCAAACAGAAGGAATCCCATTTTCGTGTGAAAACAATACATTCAGTGATTAACATCTCTGATTTCAGTTTTACTCCCAAACTTGTTTATATCGTCTGGTAATTAAACGTTTTCATAGATTAAACCTTTGAAAATAATAAATATATCTTAATAATAAAATACATTTCTTTAAACTTCTTAAAATGTTGAAATTTTTAATAATTATGTAGCCATAATATGAATTATTGAACTAATTTATCGTAAATCTCAAATGTAATCAAAATAACGGAAAACCTGGGATCGTGACGTATTTGTATTAGTATTGTTATTGTATTTTTCATAATGTTATTCGTCACTTTGTTCTTCTTTTCTTATTCGATACATGCGTCTTCCGCCTCTAAGCAACTCATATACTGGATTTAACTAAATTCCCCATTAAAGACTTTGAGGACGTATAGTGGAGACCAAGACAGTTACATTTAGCACAGGAACTCATATCCGGAAACATGCCTTTTCCCACTAGACGCAAAATACAACACACATTGCTCTCTGTGGCGCCTACTGCTTGTTGTCTGGGTCCACAAGAAGGATTCGATGTGACGTCCACCTACGTCAATATAGATACCTCCGTTCATGTTCTGATCGCCAATCCATGGTCCTGCAACATCCGCTGCAGCCATAACCCGCCCCAGTAGTCTTCCTCGGATGCCACATGGGTCTCGTAAATCAGGTAGTAGTTTAGCGAGGTCAAGTCGGGAGAACGTGCAGGGTCTTTGGTACCGAAAATGCGGGAGAGTTCAATGTGTTGTGGTATTTTGCGTGTAGTGGGAAAACGATACGTTTTCGGACATGAGTTCCTATGCTAAACTTAATAGTCTTGGTCCCCATTATGCGTCCTCAAAGTCTGTATTGGGAATTTAGTTACACTCTGTAGATGTTTATTTCGTTCTGCCAACAGTCTCCATATGAAGAAAAATATAGGTGTCGTTCGGTTGATATAAACCTATCTGCTTTAATTAAAATGTTGTTTTCCATCTTTGTTTTTTTCATCATAATTAATTGTTTTATTTTTTGCTTTTAATCGTCTTATACATTAAAGTGTATATCATATGACCGCTTACATATCTATGAAATCAAATGTTGATATGTGTATATATGCCTGTACTGTATGTACGTCCTGTCCTTGTTTGTATTCTTCCAAGAAGCGATAACGAGTCTTGGAAATAAAACGAACCCAGATCGCATTATTTTTTTATTCCAAGTATAAATTGTAATATATAATTTAGATTGTATTTTATTGTTAGTATGACTAAATATTTTTATGCACCGTACTCCAAAATGATGGACGGGGTATCAACGTTGTTTAATTTCCCTTACATATATATATATATATATATATATATATATATATATATATATATATATATTGGAACAAAACGTATATGGGATTAAAGAGAAACTCTTCGAGTGTTCATAATATACTTTATAAGTAGTGTTCGATGTGAGCACCTTTTGCCACACGGCACACATCTAGCCGAAAGTCGAATTCCTCCCAAACCTTGGTCAGCATATTTGGAGTAATGGATTCAACAGCAGCAACAATCCTTCTTCTCAAGTCTGGAAGGTCTACGGGAAGTGGTGATACGTACACATGACCCTTCACATACATCCACAGGAAGAAATCACAAGGTGTGAGATCGGGAGACAGTGGAGGCCATCGGGAATAAACCATGCCATCCGGACAGGCGTGTTCTATCCATCGTCGGAGAACATTATCGTTCAACCACTGTCCACATCATAAGAAAATGAAGTGGAGCGCCGTCTTGTTTCCAAACGAAGTCTTGAGGAACGGACTCATTTAAAAATAATAAATCTGCAGCATATCCAGATGCGAGATGCCTGACATTGTTTTTTCATGGAAAAAGAACGGCCCGTAGATTTGTTGTTTGGACATAGCACAAAAAACATTGATCTTCGGGGAATCTCTTTCATGTTGGATTATTGCATGTGAATTCGCCCCCCCCCCAAGTATGCACATTATGTTTATTCTCTTCACCAGTATTATGAAAACATGCTTCATCGCTAAACACAAAACGACTGAAATTATCTCCCTCATTTTCTAGTGAACGATGCATTTCCATGCAGAAATAGACGCGTGCCACTAGGTCCGCAGGTTTTAGGGTTTAAGTAACTGCAAACGGTAAGGTCGCATATGAAGCCGCTGTCGAACTCTCCACAATGCCGTAGTAGGCACACGTCTAGCACACTGTTGACTACGTATGAAAGCTGCTCTGATATTCTCGATTCTTTCATCTGGTGTTCGTGGACGTCTAGGACTTTTCCTTTTACAGATACATCCAGTTGTTTTTAACTGTCTAATGTCATCGACGGATACTCTTCTCTGTCCGAAGATCAGTACCAAATTACTGTCGGAAAGCTCGCTGCACTGCAACAATGAAACTAGACCTCACAAATTGCAACACACAGAATGACTTCTGTACAGGAGGCGCCATTTTTCACAAATTCAACACTGTGACGTAATGATGATACGAAACAAATTACTGCATACAGGATATGAAGCTTCCACAGCTTTTCTTTCATTAAAGCAAATAATCACGCATCCCATTTCGTTTGTAAAGCTATACCAACTATTTAAAACCCCGTCCATATTTTGGAACACTGTGTAGTATACTACACTTTCTATCATGTTCTGGATATTTTCACCAACCTGTATGACTTATTTATAAAAAAAGATAATATATGTTTAACTTTTTTGTTCCAGGTAAGAAGCTCACTTTATTTTCCTGAAAGTCTGTGAACAGCCAACAAACAATAACTGAACGTAAGTGATAATGCAAGCAAACGTTATTTTTAAAACGCACATGCACTTGATTACCATTAGTCACGATTGACAGTGACTGGACTGAGTAATGAAAATTTAATGCTTACAACATAACTAGGCGTTTGTCCAGCATTGCCCGGATATGTATTATTCTCAATCTTCTTGCCACCGATCGGATAGTAAATAGGAACATTATGGATTCAACTCATCTCCTTAATTTTGGACATTTTATTTTTCACCTCCCCTCATGACAATCGTGACTGAGTTTGAACTTAAATGGCATAGGCACTTTCACAATATTCATCTCACCGAACATGAAAATATGGATTCAACACTAAAATCGATTTTTTTATTATTATTTCTACATGTCTTCCCCTTTCTCGCCGCTAGACGTGCTAGTGGTCAAATATGGACCTAGATGTCATCGGAACCGCCTTAGCTACCCCGAAACTATGTATTAGACATTAATCGCAGTTATTTTTGTCATTTTATTTTTCCCCTCGACCAAAGGGGTGCTAGGGAGTCAAACTCAGGCTTAATTGACATCTTGATTGTCACCAATCGGCTTAAGAACACGAGAATTATGAATTAAACACTAAACTCCGTTATTTTGGACATTTTATTCTTCGCCCCTTTTCACTTTTCCATGAGTCCGAGGTCAAACTTGGGCTAAATTGTCATCGAGACTGTCGTCAATCAGCTTAGATACCCAGAAAACTATGGTTCGACATTAATATCGATTGTTTACTATTAATTTTGCATCTTACCCCCCCTCTAGGGGGGATAGGGTTCTTTTCTCTCCCACGGTGTCTTCTTCCAGATTGTAATTAATATGTGTAGCGAGTTTAGTTTAAATTACTCCAGTCGTTCCTGAATTATGCTGAAATTTATTATTTGCATTTTCAACCTCTTCTCGTCCCCCTAAGGGAACTAATAGTATTTTATCCCTTTCCATCATTTTTTTCAGATTGTAATTCGTACATGTATTAAATTTGGCTGAAATTGTCGAGGCGTTCAGGAGTTATGGAGCACATGCATACATACAGATGCATACTTACAATTTTAGTATTTCTTGTGAATGACGACTTCCACTAAGACGGATCAGTGAATATTAAATATTATTACGCACTCTCTCCTTGCTCGAATTTCAAAAGCAAAACAATTATGAATATAATTTATTATGAATTATGAATTCACATTGTATTCTTATTTTTTATTGTTTCCTGAAATTGTTTTGCTTTTTCATTCGTTTTAAACAAAATTTATTTTACCACATTTAATTTTTTTTTTGAAATTAGTGTGTGCTTTTCTGAATTGCCATACCCTGATTCGAAAAATAAAAAAAATGGGTAATCAAAATATGCATGAAACGAATTCACCATTAACATATGTGTTCTATATTGAATGCAATATTATTATCTGAATCTGGAAAGCAAAACAGTTATGAATATAATTTATTATGAATTATGAATTCATATTAGTCGGCCGCGGTGGACTAGTGGTTATGCTCCTTGCCTCTGGTCCCGAGGATCGCGGGTTCAAACCCGGCCGGGCTCGATGGATTTTTTTAGGATGGAAAAATCCAAGGAGCAAGTCCTCCGGGAGGGACTTTAAGCCGTGGGTTCCGAGTCTGAAGATTTTCAGGCTCGTAAAAAATCCTTAAGCCTGAATGAAAAGGCATCTAAGCAAAATGTACCGAATTTTCCCGTCCTAGTACTACCTTGGTTTCCTAGATGTCAGTATGAGGCGGAACGTTGACCACGGACCACTCAAAATGACATCTTTACGAAAACAAGTGTAACTAAATTAGTATGGTTCAAATTCTTCCCTGTAGGGAAGAGCGCCTAAATCTCTGTAAAGGGAAAACATGGGCTTATAATACAAAAAAATAAATGAATTCATATTATATTCTTATTTTTTATTGTTTCCTAAAATGACTTTTGTTTAATGTCTCAAACCACATCTCTCCTTCCTTCTTTATTTTGTTATTGTTTGAGATATTTTTTGTGTTTCCGCCTATATATATATATATATATATATATATATATATATTTCTGTGGTTGCGAGATAGATTGTGGACAATTTAATAATAAACTGACAAATTATCGTGAATGAATAAATCAAAATATGACTATTGTGAATAGTGTTAATTCGCTTTACCTACTAATTAAGTGGCAAACAGTGACGTTTTCATTTCATTACAACAAAATAATTTAAAGTTACCGTTATTATTTAAAACTTGTATATGATAATGTTCAGTTAGAATTGAAAGGGGGGGGGAAAAAACAGCTAAGTCACTTTTTCCTCTGAAACCTACAAAACACACTTTTAGTTGTATAACACCCATACTTCCTTACCTGCATGCCAAACTTTGTAGCTAAATAAACCATGACTAAACTGAATATTTTACTGTTACATACTTCTGAAGTTTAGATAGTGCATTCAATGAAGAATCTACTAAAACTTCATTTTGACAAAGAAAAGTGACTTAGCCGGTTCTTTCCCTGTACCCTTCAATTATGATTTGCATATTTTCAGTCATACGAATGAGTCTAAATGGCACAACGAGTAGGGTGCTTGTAGGCAAACATTTTTCGGATACTTTTGAAATTCACAATGGGTTAAAGCAAGGAGATGCACTATCTCCTCTACTGTTCAATTTTGTATTAGAGCATGCCATCAAATATTTGGAGAATGAAGAAGGCCTACAACCCAATGCTATTATTAAGCTGTTAGTTTATACTGATGACGTATTATTGAGTGATAACGAGGAGATACTAAGGGCCAATACGCACTCTCTTTTAAATAACACTATGAATTGGGACTGGAAGTAATCATCATTAAAACTAAATATATGTTCACACACAAAAATACATTATATAACGGAAATGGACAACTAATGATAAATGAAGGGAATTTTGAAGAAATGGCTAATTTCAAGTATTTAGGAACTATAATTACAAATAGAAATGATATGCACTAAGAAATTAAACATAGATTCAATTCTGGAAATGTATGCTATTCTGCATTATAGGGACTGTTGTCGTCCCAACTCCTTTCAAAAAAGTTAAACTGAAAATATATAAAATTATTATTCTACTAGTTATATTATATGGATGCGAAACATGAACTCTTACTTTAAGGGAGGGAAGAAGATTGCGAGTATTTGAGAATAAAGTCCTTAAGAAAATGTTTGGACGAAAAAAGAGATGAACGGACAGGTGAATGGAGAAATCTAGATAATAGTGAGCTACATGATATATATATATATATATATATATATATATAGGAAGCCAGATATAATATGAGCAGTTAAGTATCGTTGGCTGCGATAGACAGGACATGTGGCACGTATAGGGGATGGGAGAGGTGCATAGAAGCTTTGATAGGAAAACCAGAGGGAAAACGCCCAGTTGGTAGACCACGAATGAAGTGGGAGAATAAAATTATCCATGATTTGAGAGAAGTAGATTATATAAGGGATGATTGGAAAACATTAGCTCAGGATAGGGATCTATGGAGAGCTTTATGTCCACGCGGCCATGAACCTATGGTTTCGATGGAGCCAATGAGTTAGTATTTTGCATGTACTTGAGTAACACATAATACATTGATAAAGTAAACAAAATGAAATATATTCTACAAAATATCATTTTAGACATCCTCAGCATTTTGTAAATCATAATAGAGAGGTTTGATTCACTCGCTATAGTCTACATTCACTAGTGAAAGTTTATTATCTTTGTATTTGATGTTGACGTTTTCAGCTTACACAGAGATTTATCTAACTGATACGTGAGCAGTTGTTCACAGAGTAAGAAAGAATATTTAAATTTAAACAAAAAAATATGTTACACAAAATCTCTAAACACGAGAAAAAAATATATAGGGTGTCTTTAAAATCACAATTAATTTCCATGAAAACACTATTTTTTTTTCCTATCTTTGAATAAACATGTTAGCTTAGTGCAACATGTTTAGCACGGAAGATCGGGTTGTCATTGTTTGTGCATTGGTACGTGGATTGTCTAATGAAGACGCCAGATCTGAATTCCGCAAACCAGCCCCAACAAAGGCACACATTCTTATCCTTGAAACAAATTTAAGTGTACCGGCAGTGTGTGAAATTACGTGGACTCTTCTCTCTATTATTACCTGAAACCTGACTTTTATTTAATACAAACCTAGCTTGTCTCATACAAGCTCCTAATATGTAGAGTCTGTTGCTGGGCCCTGCTTTACAGACGATTCCATCTTCCTTTGAGTATACCACTCGTAGGATAACTATAAACATAGGTGTTTTTAAACTATAGCTAATCTCTCTTTTAATATTACGAGGCACGCCATGGGCGATTACGCATATCAGCACATACAGTGCAGTACGTTCAAATTGGCAGTGATTGTCCGAACGCATCAACTCGGCGCCTCAGTAGAGAGTTGAATGCTCCTCGCACCACAGTGTGGAAAATTCTACTTTTTACTTTACGAAAACGTCCTTATCACGTCTGCTTGATTTACGGAATTGTATCACAAAAGCAGTAGGGGCCTATGATATTTTACGGTTTAAATGATAAGATACACATTTCGTTTCACAGCTGAAAGATGGAGTATGTGTTTTCACATAGATGACGATCATACCCAAATTCAATAGAATACGTGTAAAACTTCGCAATAACATTTGATTTATCAACCATTGCCTTCCTTCATTGAAATGGATACTGTCTTTAGAGACAGTCCATATAACTTTTTGCCTGGTGACTGAGATGTATTTTAATTAAAGACATGCATATGAATTATTGGGATTTAGTGTACTTACGTAAGGTTGAAGTAATGCTTCAGTTATATAATTTTAAGATATAAAGATTATATTAACAGTTAGTTAGTTTTCTAGTCATAGGTGAAGTAGCTTATCACTGGATGAGTGGATGCATTCATTATACATCGTGTTCCAAAATGACGGACGGGGTTTTAAGTAGGTGGTATAGCTTTGCAAACGGGATTGGTTGCGTGATTATTTCTATAATGAATTCTGGCGATAACACAGTGGAAATTAAAAATATAATCACACAAAGAATAAATGCTTTAAACTCTGTTTGGTGGAGCAAAAATATTACAAAAAATAGAAAATTACAAATATATCAAACCATAATTCAAAGAATTTTAACATATGGTGCTGAAGTCTGGCAAATTCCTGCCAGGGAAATGAAAAGAATTTTAAGTACAGAAATGGTTGTTTTAAGAGGATCAGCTGGAAAATCTAGAATGGATAGAATACAAAATAAAGAAATAAGAGAAATTATGGGTGTACAAGTGGAGCCGGACATCATAGACATTATAGAAAAGAAAATATTACAGTGGTATGGCCATGTCAAAAGAATGCCAGAGCAAATATTGCGTAAATTGTTATGGAATGGATCCCAATTTAAAGGAAGAAGAGAGGAAGACCGAAGAAAACTTGGATAGAAGGGGTACAAGCAGCTATGAATATCAGAGGATTGGAGGAAAATCAATGGATGGACAGAGAGGAATGGCGTTTGGTTTCCGGAAGACGGCGGCAGCTGTCATGGTACCGGATGACGATGGGGGAAAAAAACTGTGAAAGTTTCATATCCTGTAAGCAATAATTTGTTTCTTGTCATTATTTCGCCAGCGTTAAATTTGTGAAAATGGCGATTCCTGCACAGAAGTCATTATGTGTGTTGCAATTTGCGAGGTCTGATTCCATTGTTACAGTGCAGCGAGCTTTCCGACGGCAAATTGGAATTAATCCTCCGACAGATAAAATTATCCGTCGATGGTATAAACAGAAACAATTAGATGTATCTGTAAAAGAAAAAGTCCAGGACGTCCACGAACATCAAATTTCGCGTCGGTACGGATGACATTATTCATTCCCATACCCTCCACGGTCTCCCGATCTCACACCTTGCATTTTTTTTCTTGTGGGGGTTTATGAAGACCTATGTACATACCACCACTTCCGGTCGACCTTCCAACTTGATAAGAAGGATTGTTGCTGCTGTTAAATCCATTACTCCAAATATGCTGACCAAGGTTTGGGAGGAATTGGACTATCGGCTAGATATGAGCCTTGTGACGAAAAGTGCTCACATCGAACACATATAAAGTGTGTTATGAAAACTGGAAGAGTTTCTCTTTAATTCCATGTAACTTTTGTTCTTATATATATATATATATATATATATATATATATAATATATATATATAAAGGAAATTAAATAACTTTTAAACCCCGTCCATTACTATGGACCACCCTCCGTGGTCTACGGATTAATTATTTTCACAGTGGACACGGGTTTGTTTCCGTTCGGGATTGAAATTAACCCTGCAATTTCTTCAGTTTGTGACAACATCCACTATAATTGCAAATACTATTCGCGTATTGTAGCTGTAGTTCAGCCCGCTAAGGAGCGACTTTCCGGACTTGGTGTAAAATATTTCATCGATGCATATCTACCATTTTGGGCTGGAAAAAGTAAAGTAAATATTACGCAGAAGAATTTTTTTTATAGAAAGGAAATTGCTTAGACATGCGGTATAGAATATTTAGATGGAAATTGACCCTCGGATGCTCTGCTTCCTCCTGCAGCAGTCTCATTTCCTGTTTTTCTCTGGTGGCACACAATTTTGAAAGTGATCAAAGAGAATTGCCGGTGCTGTAGTCACTGAAGGGATGTCCTATATCTAAACTTATTGGTTTTTTTTTTCTACATCGAATGCGGTCTGCGGAATACAACGTCAACTTTAAATTGAGTTGCTTATTTGAAGTATTCCCTCGCTTTTATATGTATATCATTATGTAAAATAACCACTAAGTTATAAGTCAAACTAAAATTGAAACTTGCAAGAGACCCTTACGTGGTAATGTATGGATTTCAATTATGTATAATAGTCTTTTTTTATATATAACAAATGCTTGATGAGGCCTCTAGGGCTTTGAAGTACGAGTATATTTTCTTAAATTCCGTCTCGGTGTCACTAATTTTATTATATTATTAGTGCCCCTTCAACTTTTTTTCTGGTTTGATGTAATAAAAAAAATAAGCAATCTTTCTTAAAGAATGGTATAACATTGTATTTATTATTATTATTATTATTATTATTATTATTATTATTATTATTATTATTATTATTATTATTATTTCCACCGTTCAACATTTGAAATCACAATATTATTTTTACTTAAGAAACAAATATAGGGATCCAAAATGTTCATTTTGAATAACTAAAATTTTACAGTATGTTAACTTTCATTTCTTGTTGTCAACGTAATTTCGATAATTTATATTTACCATCAGCATATTCTTATTCTTCTTCATTATCTTACTTATATTTCTCTTATCCCTCCCAATTCTCTCTGTTTCCTTTTCTTCCTCACATTTTAATCCATAAATTAATTTGATCTATTTTTAATATAGAAGTAGATAATTATTTCCCATTTAATTTCAAAACTGTCACTTCCTCTCTTGTTTTATAAATTGAAATATACTGTACCATAATTTATGAATGAAAATATTTAATACCTTTGTAGTCTATTAATACTCACTACAATATTTGATTTTAAAAACTAACACAATGTACAAGAAATAACATAATGATGCTTAGAATCATAACCATGTTTTTTTTGCAAGCTATAAAGGGTAGAAATGAATTCTTGATTCCATCTATTACAGCATAACTTTTTGGCTCAAAATTGGAGAACATTTTTCTCGATCTTTGGTTTTTTTGTAGAAATAATTTATGCAAGTGTTATGCTGGCTGATATCAAATTTTGACTTTCATATTCTTCTTAGACATGTACCTAGAAATCGCGTAATTCAAACTTTAAAACAAGGCGTTAGACGGTTACATGACGTGCTGTGAATGTGGCAATTTTGTTATATAGCAAGTAATTATACAGCTTCTCAAATTCTAGTAATTTCTAGTTTACATAAACGTAAAGCACGTTTTCCGAGTTAACGAACATTTAAAAAAAAAGTGTAACGAACTACACCATATTGATATGAGAACGGTTATTTTAAGTTAAAAATAAAGGTAGTGCTTTGCCATCTGTTGTCTGTGTTCTAACTGCCACGCGTTGTTGCGTAAACTTCACGTTCGATGTTCTTCCAGTTTCAAACTTTGTCTCATTATCAGTCACAGAACTTTTGTGTCAGATTTAGTCGTGCTGTAAACTCTTTGTGATAGAAATGCGTGGTAATTTTATGACGCATATTTCATACATATGTTTCATTTAGCAATATACTAGACAAATTAAATAGTGACCTAGACTCAAT
The DNA here is from genome assembly GCA_030220185.1 of Diploptera punctata. Lineage (NCBI taxonomy): Eukaryota > Metazoa > Arthropoda > Insecta > Blattodea > Blaberidae > Diploptera > Diploptera punctata. The sequence continues at coordinate 1,026,601 of JASPKZ010006047.1, forward strand.
TTCCCAATGGTCGAAGAAACATGGACTTAATCTAAATACTGACAAGACACAGTGCATAATTATAGGACATCGGCGAATCCAAAGCATTATAAATTACGAAAATATCCCTACCATTGTCCTAAATGACAAAAATATCCCCTACAGCTCAGTAGTAAAAAATGGGTATCTATATGGACCAACACCTAGACTGGAAAATCCAGGTGAATAATACCTGCAAGAAAGTGTTCTCAATTCTTCACTCCCTAAATAGTTTTAAAAACTTCCTTCCTACAAAATTAAAACAAATACTTGTACAGACTCTTATAATGCCGCACTTCGACTACTGCGACATATTACTGACTAATCTTACAACTGATCTATCTGACAGACTACAGCGTGCTCATAATGCGTGCATTCGATTTATATTCAATCTCCGTCGTTATGACCACGTGTCTCCTTCATTTCAGGCCTTATCATGGCTACGCCTAAATGACAGAAGAACTTTACATTCACATACCTTACTATTCCAAATTCTGCACACATATTTACCAACTTATTTAACAACACGTTTTCAACATTTATCGGCTCATCACAATTTAGGAACAAGATCACAAGACTCTTCTTTACTTTTGATACCACAACACAGGACCTGTCTGTACTCTGAATCTTACACAATATCTATGGCTAGAGCATGGAACTCCCAGTCATGTCAGGGACTGTCAATCGCTATCATTATTTAAATCCAAATTAACTGATATCTTAAGTTCGACACAATGAAAACATTAACTACATAACAACTATATAGAGCATTCTATTAATAATCATGTAGGAAGCTACTTACTTTATTTTATATCATTTTAATTTTATTATATTCTATGTTTTTGTTAGCATTAGCTAGTATTAGATCCATCATCATTGTATTTTGTTTAGTCTGTATTTTAATATCTTAAAATTGTAATATGTACGTAATTTTTGTATAATTTTACTATTCGCTGGTTGAGTGGAAGAGAAGGCCTTATGGCCTTAACTCTGCCAGCTAAAATAAATCATTATTATTATTATTATTATTATTATTATTATTATTATTATTATTATTATTATTATTATTATTATTATAAACGTCAAAGATAGTTCAGTGGAATTAGAGAATCGCATTTATTGTGCAGCTCTTTTATTATTGGTTATTCCATCCCAACATACATCTTAACCAAATCACATTCGGACGTGTTCATTATGTTTTATTTATTTTCGAAGTGTCGAAAGGAAATGTTCTAAATATTCCTAATACTTCTAAACTCCATTCATACCCCTGTTAAGGGTACCCGGTACTAATTTCCTTGCAATTTGGTTTTAAAATATGCAACATACAAAAATAATTTTTCAGCTTATTCTTAAGTTATATGCATGACAATTATGTCACTAATTAAACAAGTCTTCCTGAACATAATGTCACTCTGGTTAAATTTTTGGACATATTTCTTCATGAGTAATTTAAATACAAAAAAATGAAAATAAAAAATCTAACTTCTTAAAAGTATTGTTTTGGTACAATTTTCTTAAAACTACTTATTCAATTGTTTCCAAAATTTAGTATGTTACTGTCCATAGTTCATTTGACAATAATAAGGTCTGCTTGTGTTCAGATATGGATTATGACTTATTTAAAAAAATTATAATACTAATTTTTTTTTGTTAAAAATGTTGCATACATTTGTGTTTACTTCAAATACTATCAACAGCACAAAGATAAATTTACCTTATTATTATAGACCGCTTTAAAATGCATGTCATCATCATCATCACTCCAGGGATTAGGCAATTGCCCGTTCCGACTTCATAATGTATCAGCCCAACGTCTTCTAGGTCTTCCAACATCACGCCTACCTCTTGCTTGATAATTTCTTGCTAACAATGGATATCTCTCCTTACTCATTCCATCCATGTCATCAATCCATTTCTGTCTTAATTCGTGACTTTATCCAATAAAGGCTGTACTTTCAATTCTTCTCTTATATCCTCATTTCTTATTCTATCAAGTCTTGTACATCCTTTTACTTGTCTTAGGAACCGCATCTCTGCCGTCTGTATTCTATCCTTCTGCCTTTTCACTGGAGCCCAAGTTTCACATCCATACAATATTGTGGAACCGCCATAACATTATACATTTTTATCTTGGTTTCTTTTCTAATTTTATTTTTGAATGTTCTCTGTATTGTTCCACACACCGTCTGGAATTTATTTATTTTGGTGTCAATATCTCTTTCCACATTGTAACCAACATCACAGCCCAAATATTTGAAACTAGACACCTGTTCTATACTTTGATTTTCTAAAATAATTTTGGATCTTACTGGATCTCTTCCTCTAAAAGCCATGGTCTTCCGTTTTCCTTACAGAAATCTTTAGATCGTTTAATTTACATATTTAATTTAATGCATGCATTGATTTCTGTAAGTCGTCTTCATTTTTCTGTATTATGATTACATCGTCAGCAAATAGAAGATTATTTATGCACACTTTATTATCCATTCTTATTCCTGGATTTACTAAAACTTTCCATTTATTTAAAATATCGTCTATATATATATATATTATATATATATATATATATATATATATATATATGTATATATGTCTATATATATATATGTATATATATATATATTATATATATATATATTAAACAAAGTGGGTGATAAACTACATCCTTGTCGTAATCCAGTATTTGTTTTGATTGTATCTGTTCTTTTGAATCCGGTATCTATAATTATATTTGTGTCTTCATATAATTTCTTTATTGTTTCAAAAAGGCACAGCGGATATCCTTTCATTCGTAATATTTCCCATATTTTTTGTCTGTTTACTCGATCAAAGGCCTTATCCAAATCTATAAATCCTATGTGAGTTTCTAAGTTATGTTCTCTTCTCTTTTCTATGAGTTGTTTCAGTGTAAAGACATTGTCTATACATGACCTTCCCTTTCTGAATCCACTTTGATTTTCACTTATTATTACTTCTGTTATGTTTCTCAATCTATTATTTATTATTTTCGTATATATCTTGTAGCCAGTATTCATTAAGCTAATCCCTCTGTAATTCTCCTTCAATTAATTGTCCTTCAAGAAGAAACCGATTATTAAAATCATTTATAACTAATATAATCATTACAATTTCTCCGGTCTCCTCTTTTGAATATATTCTTCACAATTGCTGTTTTCCAAGTGGTTGGAATCCCATAGGTCTGCCAACATATATTAATTAGATGAAGTATTCGTAGTTTACACAATATTCCACTATATTTGACTAACTCCATATTTACATTATCTAATCCTGTTGCTTTCCTATTCTTAGTGGTTTTCAAAGCCATTTCTAATTCATTTATGTCTATTACATCAATATTTTCCACTTTTATTTCTTCCTCATTGTTCTCTTTTCCTTCAATTTCCTCCTTTTTCCAAAGTTTTTCATAATGTTGGATCCATTCTTGTTCTGGGATTATATTCAATCTGGCAGAATCTTTCTCAGTCTGATTTAGATGTTTCACTAATTTATAACCTATTTCTTGTCTTCCATACATATCATGTTCTACTGAGCTTATAAATTTATCCCATGACTCCTGATGGGCTTTTCTTATAATGCTTTTAGCAATTCTCCTTTTCATTTTATATTCTTCATAAGATTCTTCTGTTTTCAGTCGTAAGTATGTATGATATGCTTTTTGTTTTTCATTCACTGCATTTTATATATTCGCATTCCAAGTTCTCAAGCCCTTCCTATTTCTTATTCTATTTTTCTTTCCTAATATCTCATTTGCTGTTTTATGTATTACATTTGATATATTTTTCCATTCAATATTTATATCTTCTGATGTCGCTATCTCTGATATATATTTATTCATTCTGCTTTCATAATGTTGTCTAATACTTTGATCTTGTAATAAATATACTTTATGTACTTCTTCTTGGTTTCTTTTGTTCTTTATGTTATTTTTTCCGCCATTTAGCTATTATGTTTATTTTACTTATCACGAGATAGTGATCAGAGTATATATCGCTGCCTCTATGTACTCTCACATCTTTTACCAAGGCTCCTAGCTTGTTGTTTACGATTAAATAGTCAATTATTGATCTTGAGTTATATCCACTTCTTGTATATTTATGTATGTCCTTTTTTCGGAAATAGGTATTCATTATTTTTAATTGATTATAGGCTGAAAACTGTCTCAAATCCTGTCCATTATCATTCATTGTTATTTCTCCATTATTTCCTATTACATTAGGTATAGGGACATTGCCTACTCTGGCATTTAAGTCTCCACTTATTATTAAATGATGATCTTTTGTATATTTATCAACTAATGTTTGTAATGTTTTATAAATTTTTTTTGTTTCTTCTTTCTTACGTTCCTGTGGGGCATACACAGCAATTATCATCATATATCCTCTTTCAATTTTAAATCTGGCTATCAGGATTCTTTCATTTATAAAATCATAGCTATTCAATTTGTTCTTCCATTTTTCATCTATTAAAATTGCTACTCCACACTGCGCTCTTGTTGTCTGTTCTACTCCGCTATACAACATAGTATAGTGTTTTAAGTCCTTTGTTCCTTTTAGTTTCTTTTTTGTTTCTGTTATTGTTGCTATATTTATTTCTTTTTTCTTTAATTCTCTTTCTAATTCTTCTTCTTTTGTATTTATTCCCCTTACGTTCCAATTTCCTAATTTCAAAATGTCCTTTATTCCGAATCGTATCCTTTTATCTTGCTTGGGTCGGTTCCTTTTATGACAATCCGGCATATTTCCATGAAGCTTCTCAGTAAGATAAATGTCTCCTGGAAGCGTTACGAGCGCTTCGCAGGACAAGGATGGTGGAAGGGCTGCTTCCTCTGAGCCTCCAAACATGCTCCTGTGGGTATCCACCCCCCAAGAGAGGGCTGCTTCTTCCGCTCTTCAAGCCCTACAAGTTTAGCTGTGCTATTCCTTGTCGCCCTGTTGACCGTTGAAGACTTGACGAAGATGTGGCCGCCCAATATGGATACAGACGCCATTCCCTCGTTGTGAGCTATACTTAGTTCCCCTCGCCTCTTACCCACCAGCAAGATTAACCTAAGTCAATCTTCCCCAGTAGGGTCGTCTGGTTCATCGGGTACTAAGCCCCCCCCCACCACGTCAAGGTGATAGCTCCTGGGGGGGTTAAAATGCATGTCAATGCCAAAAATGTATCCTCTTGCCTTTCAAGTTTCAGAGAAAAGTGTACCAAAATATGAAAAATGCAAGTTACGGGTAAATGCAAAAAAAAAAAAAAAAAAACGAAATTTTAGCAGAACATGGATACGCCATTTTTAAAAGTCAATTTTTATGGGTTTAAATGTCCAAAATCGGCAAAATAATATTACAGATCGATAAAATACACATCCTGGATTTTTTGAAGCAAAAAATAAAAAATCTGTTTTTTTTAATCCAAATAAGAACTGGGTGCCCTTTGACCAATTCCCACATGAACATGAATTAGCATTTCATTATGATTCTTCCGACCATTAGGAGTTCGGGTTTACCAGAAAGTCTTAATTTAAAAATGCCTCTAACTGCCGCCATATTTGTTTTCTCGCAACGTAAGTGGATACGTACGATTTAATATATATATTCCGTAATCCAGCAAAGTTGGACCATAAATTGGACTTGCTGAGGAATTGGATTAGTTTACACAGTTCTTGCGTGACTTGCGGTAGTTTTATTAGGAAACTCCGTAGGAACGAAACTGTTGAGGTTGTTTTCATGAAAAAAAAGTACAGATCTTCACAGATCTATCTAGTAGACACCAAAAGTGACCTTGACCACCATTTATATTTAGGCTTAGGTCTATATATGTCCGTTAACCCTCTATCGGCCGCAATTTCCGTTTTATGAGAACCAAAAGCGTACAGTAATAAATTGAAAAAGTAGGATTGATTGAGTTCGTTAACCAGAAAAATAGAGTCAATAGATGTACCAATTCACCTGAAACGAAAATTTAAAAATCGCCCTTGTGGTCGTAATTTACAATGTTTGACATCAAAAGTTATTATGTTGTTAAAATATAATGAGGAAGTTAATCTCCAAAAATCAGGGAATTCCGGCTATTAGAAGTGGGGGTTTACCTGATGCCCGAAATTAAAAAACGCCCCATCAGCCGCCATGTTTTTGCTTCGTCGCAATGTATAGGCCTAATACAGTTTAATTAACCCTTAAACTGGCAATTTATCCTACAATATGCATTAACTAACTTATTAACTCTCTTGACACTATCGAACCCGTAGGTTCAAGGCCGCGCGGACATAAGCTCTCCATACATCCCTATCCTGAGCTAATGTTTTCCAATCACCCCCTGTATAATCTACATCCCTCAAATCATAGTTAATGTTATTCTCACACCTCATTCTTGGTTTACCAACTGGGCGTTTTCCCTCTGGTTTTTTCCTAGAAGAAGCTTCCATGCACATCTTTTATTCCACATTTGTGCCACATGTCCTGCCCATCGCAGTCTATGAGACATAAATGTTCTTATTATATCTGGCTTCCTATAAGTTTAATTTATTTAATATTTTTTATGAAAGCAATTAAAAAGTAATCAGTATTCATATTATTTAAATTGGTGTCAAATTATATAATAATATTCAAAGAGTTCGAGTCCCGGTGGGATCAAGATTTTTAAAAACTGACCCAACCCTTCTGGTGGCACTATGACCCCTGGGGTCGACTCAGCCTCTAACGGAAATGAGTACCAGACGCTTGTTCTGGGGGTAAATGCGCGTCACGCAGGGCTGACATCAAGTGCCGATTGTCTAGAAAAAGTGAGAGCCTTAACCTCCTTCTACCCCAAGGGTCTCCTATGACCTGTAGTGGGATCACTTTATCTTTTAGGTAATATTAGGATATCGATAGGTATGTTTTCTCTGCAGTTCGACATATTTAAGTAAGTTAGCATAAGAAATTGAGTATCTCCAATTTAATAAGAGAAAGCTGTATTCCGTGAACTAGCAAAATGGGATGATAACTTCGATATGCTGAGGAATTCGCTTAGTTTACGCATTTCCTGTGTTGTTAAATTACTTCTTTGTACGTTCTTTGAATCTAGCTTCAGTTTTTCTAATGACATGTCCCACTCATTCGTCCTCTATCTTTTCACTCCGACCTTCCGTAGGTCTTAAGTCTTCGATCTATCTAAGTTTGGGTGTCCCTCTCCTTCTTCTATCTCCTATTTTCTTTTCTTCCTTAATCATGTGTATGCATTCTTTTTAATACTTAAATTCTTTTCTCTGATATTAATTGTTCAAATGGTACTGATGCTGCCTTTACAGCATTTAAATCTACTTTGTGTGTAATTGTGTCTTTCACGAATGTTACATTTCCTATTGTAGTCAGGTTAAAATAATTATCCTTCATTTTTCTCTTAAATCTGTTAGTTGCATTAGAGTTTTTACTAATGCTCTGGGAATAATTATTATTAGGCCCTACCTTCATTTTCTTAGTAACTCTATGTGTTTCTCTGAATTATTCCTTTTTTTTTTGTCTTTTACTTTGGGTATTTCATCAGATCCTTCAGAATGATTATACATTTTACCAGAAATATGATTTCCAACAATTGTATCACTAAAGGTTTTTAAAATCCTATTTTCAGTATCTGTTATTTAATACTTTTGAACGCGATAGCAGTTTTACTTAATATTATAATGTTATACACTTTTTGTAAACATATTTATAATAATTAAACGCTACACATGCAGTCTCTTCTATTATCCAATAATTTATTAATTGATCGTGTTCGAGACTTCCCAATTTTATAAATCTCCGAAATCATATGTATTTTTGTGACTGCAGGCAGGATCCATGGTTTCTATCCCAGGTTTTATAACATTTTTATGCAAAGTAAAAAGTAAACTAGCTAATACCCGGCGTGCGCTGCTACACCTAAATAAATTATGTGTTTTTGCATTTAGTTGAATAAGTTACGCGAAAAATGAATATAAATATATATCGTTATTATTTTTAGATGCCCCGTGCTCATTACTTGGCGTTGCCCGGGAATCTACGCATCCCGATGTACTTGGCATAAATGAGCTGAAACACAAAATTCGAGTTTTTCATAAAAAAAATACCCGCCGTGCGCTGCTATGCTTGCCCGGCATCAATTGAAGACAAAAATGGTTATTATCCTTAAAAGATAAACATATCCTGTCGCGGACTTTTCTGTAAAGTTTTTTGAGATATTCAATTCTGTGTACAATAATTTTGTGTATTTGTTATGGTTTAGGCAGCGTAAGTATTTTAAGCTTACAAAAAGCCACAATTTTTCAAGTTTTTTCACTACAGAAGGTGATTTTTAAGGGTGAAGGTCTTGAGCATTAAAACTCTCTTATAACCTATAACCTTCCCGGGAATATCCTGAACATTTTTTGCAAAAAGCCCCATGACAATCGGATGAATGGTATGACAGCACATACTTGCCCGGGAATCTACTTATCCCGATCTCCTTGGCATCAATGCAAGACAAAAATGGCTATTGCGTGTTATCTGTAAAAGATAAACATATGCTGTCGCGGTCTTTTTTGTAGAGTTTTTTTTGAAATATTCAATTATGTGTACATTAATTTTGTGTATTTGTTATGGATTAGGCAGGGTAAGACATTTAAGCGTCCAAAGATCTATTTTTTTCACGTTTACCACTACAAAGGGCGATTTTTAAGGGTGTTGAGTTGAGTATCACAACTCTCTTGATCGTCCCGAGAATCTCCTGAACATTTTGCAAAAAGCCCCATCACAATCGGATCAACGGTATGGCCGCGCATCAAGTATGAACAAACAAACATTCATTTTTATATATTATATATAAAGTAAAAGTAAAGTAAAGTGATCCCACAACAGACCCGGAGGCCCTTGGGGTAGTAGGAGATTAAGGCTCCCACTTTTAATAGATAATCGGCACTTTATGTCAGCCGGGTTGTCAGCCCTGCGTGACGGCCGCCTTTACCCCCAGAACAAGCGTCTGGTACTCATTTCCGTTAGAGGCTGAGTCGACCCCAGGGTCATTGTGCCGCCAGTGGATTTGGGTCAGTTTAAAAATCCTGACCCCAACGGGACTTGAACCCTCGACCCTCCGGCTTGTAGCTCAGTGCCTTAACCACTACGCTACGGCGTGCCCCGTATATATTATATATATTATCCTCAAAATACACACAAGTGCGTGGTAGGACCTATTTCCCACATTATTTTTCTTTAATTTAGGCTTCATCTGAATAGCCTATTCTTTCTGTTCATTTACCAAGGAGTTCAAATCCATATCTCTTCTGTTTCTTCAGTCTTAATTTGTTGTTTATCCTTCTTATTAACTAAATATTTTGTTTTATCGGGATTGATTGTAAGACCGATTTTATCTGCTCCGATTAGTAATAAAATGATATTTCCAGAACCGCAATACCATCTGAATAGTTTAGACACTGATTGATTCTTGATTCTATTATAAATCATTCCACCTGGGTTTAACTTAACATTGTTATTTTTTCCAGACAGAGATCAAATTGCTTTAATCCTACTGTTGTTAGTTTGCTAGCTTGCTTCGTTTTCCAATTTCCTTCATTTTCCTGATAGGATAGAGTTTCAAATATAATAAACATCATGTCATAGTGTTTTCTAATATTATTTCGTACATGATTGCATGTATGTATAGGCCTCTCTCTCTCTCTCTCTCTCTCTCTCCTCTCTCTCTCTCTCTCTCTCTCTCTCTCTCTCCCTGTGTCTCTCTCTCTCTCTCTTGCTCTCTCTCTCTCTCTCTCTCTCTCTCTCTCTGTATCTCTATCTCTATCTCCTCTAGCATATCTATCTCTCACTCTCTCTCTCACTCACTCTCTCCCACTCTCTCTCTCTCACTCTTACTCTCTCTCTTTCTCTTTCTTTCTCTCTCTCTCTTTTTCTCTTTCTCTCTCTCACTCTCTCTTTCTCTCTCTCTCTTTCTTTCACTCTTTCTCTCTCTCTCTTTCTCTTTCTCTCTCTCTCATTTTAATTAATTGCAATCATTTAAAAATATATTGATAATTAACATTCTACTCAGGAAAATATGTTATATCTGCCGTCAATGGAATATTATGGGATAAATATATCAAAAGAGAAACTACAGTAGAATTTTTTAAAACAATAGTTTGAAGTATTATGACTTATAGTTCAGAGGTTTGGATTATAAATTATCAGATGAAAAGATAATTAATGGTAGCAGAAATTGACTATCGGAGAAGATCTGCTAGGATATCAAGGAGAGGGAAAATTACAAATTAAGTTATAAAAGAGAACATGAATGTACAAAACTCAATTTTAGAATTTATCCAAGAAAAGCAACTAAAATGGTACGAGAATATTTGGCGAATGGAGGATGAAAGATTACAAAAAAAAAATAGTGGAATGGACACCATCAGGAACGAGAAGGAAGGACGACCAAATCTCACGTGGATCCAAGGGATTAAGAAATGTTTAAGGACTGGGAAATAGAAGAAGAAATGTGTTATAATAGAGACGAATGAAGGAAAATTATAAAATGAAATTGAAGACAAATTATTGGTGCCGGAAAAATGTATCAACATTATTAAAACCGGATATATATATATATATATATATATATTAACATTCTCCAAAAGTATTTGCGTTTCATTAAAATAATATATGATAATATATAATAATAATATATGAAGTAAAAAGTAATAAAAAAAATATAAGCCTTATGTATGTATGTATGTATGTATGTATGTATGTATGTATGTATGTATGTATGTTTTTGTGTTGAATCAGATATGCAGTACACATTAATCTCTAATATGTAAAAGAGCTGTAAAATATATTGAGAATGATTGAATATTGAGGTCCTGTTAAATAGATTGTCACTTGTGGATCTTGTTTCTAAAGATATGTAGGCCTATGTCACGATCACAGTGAAAGTGGAACCACGAAAACTTGTTAGCTAAATATCAGTTGTTTTGGAGATCGTTTATCATTCGTCGGTGTGCCATTTTGTTTACTTATTCGTGCATTTTAATTGATTGATATACAAGTTTGCAATGGTAATAGTTATACAATCATAACCTATTTCTATAATAAGTGGACCATTCTTAATTACGACATAATGTGGTTTTTCGTATTTCGTTATTCTCATTAAAGTTAAGTGTTCAGGTCAGCATATTGTACACCTTAAGTTAAAAAAAAAAAGGAACACACTTTTACACTTCCCTTTGGAGTCTTTAATTTTTTCTTTATCTTATGTAAGATGAGCGTAGAAATGTTATTTTCAGCAACTCGAAATCTAACATTTCTTCTGTTTTCTATACTCTCCTCGGTGACTTCCACGTTAAATATTCATCTCACTCCACATCTATTTATTTGTTTTCATGTAGGGCCTACTCACAGATTTTAATATTTTGCTTAAAAATGTAATTTTATGACCACCAGTGGGGTAAGGTGAATCAGTTAGCGTGTTTGTCTGGCATGCCAATGATTCTACGTTCTTCCATAACTTTGCATGAGAAATAGAGAAATTCTGTTAAGAAAACTGAAATTAAGATTGTCTACCATGCAACTTATACGTCATTTGCTTACCAATGAAAGCATGTAATTCAATCAGACGTGACTCTTTTGTGTTTTACTATAGATTTTATTTATTTTATTCAGAGTTGATTTAAATATAATATTGACTACTAGATTAATCAATTATCCTGCATTCAGATCTACCAATCTAACCTACCATCAATTGGTTTCAATTTCTAGATCACTACCCAAAATTTGAAACAATATTCCTATTGAACATGTCTTCATATTATTCCCAGAGAATAGTTAATGATAATAACAATAATTAATTCTTTATCTCAGTAATATTCAATTTATTCAATAATTTGTCAAAGTTTCAGTGTCCTTGAGTGATATTTTTTCAAGACATGCAAACGAATAACTGAAAATGTTAAATGTCCTCAAAATGATCTCACACATGGAAATTGAAACGTCGACAAATCATTCAATGAATTGAATATTTGACTGAGATAACGAATAAATTATTGTAATTGATATTCCTATTATCCCAAATTACTCTAACATTTCCAGCATTAGACTATACGAATAGCTATAAATATAATAATTCAATTATATGTATATATATATCCACAGCGGTGGATTTTTTCTCTCTCTCTCTCTCTCTCTCTCTCTCTCTCTCTCTATATATATATATATATATATAGAGAGAGAGAGAGAGAGTGAGAGAGAGAATATATATATATATATATATATATATATATATATATATAGAGAGAGAGAGAGAGAGAGAAAATCCACCGCCGTGGTCTCGAAGTAGCGTGTTGTCTTGTCACGCAGCAGGCCCGGGTTCGATCCCCGGTCGGGGCAGTTTTTCTGGGTGAGGTTTTTATCGGGGGTTTTTCTCACCTGTAAGACAGATGTCAGGAAAACTTTAAGGCCCAAACAGTCCCCGTAATCATATATGGTCATCATCATCCTTATCATTATCATCATCATCACCATCCTTCACAGGTGTGGAAAGCAACGGGAAGCTACCACACCTACAATTCCTTAGTAAAGCTGCAAGCATAGCATGAAAATGCTATGGTTGCAGTGAAAGACCTGCCTTCGGACAGAATTACTATGGATGGATTTATATATGAATAAGGAAGTTTTCTTGGGTTTTCCGCATCTTGGATTGAAGTTCGGCCTCTGGCCACTAATTCCGATGTTTCGGCATAATCCCACAAGGAATATCATTCCTTGATAATGGCATGTGGGATTATGCTGAAACGTCAGAATCAGTGGCCAGAGGCCGAACTTCAATCCAAGATGCGGAAAACTCAAGAAAACTTTCCTATTCATACTTATATCCGCGAAAATCTCCAGTATATATATAATTTTACCACTTAAGTTTATACTCAATCCTGGCGTCTTATTTGTTTATTTATATTGTACATGATAAAAATAAGTCTCTGAATACTAAAAAGTGGGCAATCCTTCACATCAGTTTTTTTTTGTTATATAATAATACGTAGCGACTCCTTCTCTAAATGTTCATTTTTCTTAATCTCACGACACATGCATTAAGGTTAATCTTTCAGGTCCAAAGTCTTCTGTATGGTGCATGAATCAAAATTTGATTTTTCCCAATAACTGATACATATTATTTTACTATTGGGCGAACTTTTAAAAGTAATTTGGTTTAAAAAATAGCCAGAGTCAAGTGTAAGACTTTCATTTATGGGAAATCTTATAGCGGCCCAAAATTCGTAAAAATTGTGAAAATTTACACAACAAAATGCATTCTAAAGGACAAATTTACCAGAAATGATTTTTTTTTCACAAGAAATATAAATTTGAATCTGAAAGCGTTGTTATTTTCAGCATTTTATCTTTGTAGGCTCTTTTATATTGTTGCAGTCATTCCGATTATCTATTTTTTAAGTTTGTTACTTCAGACTCCACTTTCACTTTTTTTTCAGCCAACCATTAATGAAAAGTGCCATAATGTTACAAATGTATACTATTTATCATCTCCTAAAAAGTAGTGTGAAAACACCTACGGATATTCATGTATTACAGAAGCCTCGACTATGTCTCGTCTTTTCCACCTTTTCCTTGATATAATAAAAATAAGTTATACAACCCCAATATCGCAATACACTAATTGTTGCAAAGATATGTCTGATTGAATTTACTGCATGTGTATGTATCATCATTTTATTTAAAAAGTGCTGCTTTATGAACTTTAAAAGTTAACTTCATTGTTTACTGTATAATTTGGTTTAACAATTTTGTAACCGTCTCATTATGAATTATTTTATAAAACGAATTCTATACTTCCCATTAGGTTAAACACTATTTACTAAAGGCATGGTAAACCTTAACTATTATTTTTTTCTTTGTTAATTCAAATTGTTTGTCTTTAAGTATTAACATATCGTATGTGATAATTTAAATATATTTATTTAGAGTAATCGAAATATCGTAAATTTTATTGTACTAAGCGACACCTGTTGGAAAAACAGCAACGAAATACAATTGGCTCACGAGAAAAAAAATATATATATAAAGTGGTGTAGTGACACCAGTGAGATAAATTATACAAAATAAAAGATAATTACTTAATACAGAGTTTCCACTTTACAGCAGTTTGCCCTTAATTCCTGCTTTCCAGAGATTCTTATCTTCCCATTGTCCTTCTTTCATACCCCTCTTCATCATGGCATCATATATTCTCTCATACCATGTTCTTCTACTTCCCCCCCTCTTCCTTATGCCTGGTACCGTCCAATCTAACACCTGTTTAGGCCACTGTTCTTCCGACATCCGTTGTACATGTCCATACCACTGTAGAGCTATCTTTGTTATCCTATCGATAACAGTTTCTTGTGCATCCATTTCTTGTCTAATATATATATATATATATATATATATATATATATATATATATATAATGTGTGTGTGTATGTGTATTTTTTATATGTTGTAGCCTGCATATTCTCACACTTCTCCGTAATCCATCCATTTCTGTTGCCAAGATTATTTTCTGTATCCTTTCATTTATTCTGTATAATCTTTTTTTTTCTGGTCAAATTTCCATTCCATAAAATACCATTCAGGGATCTAATCGCTTTCCTGGCACAATTTACTCTGTTAATAATATATTTTTCACAAGTACCAAATTTGTCTATTATAGAACCAAGATATTTAAATTCTTCAACACATAAGAAAAAATATAATTTTATATTTTAAGTTCATAATAATATTAAATTCAATTGCAGTTACCCCTTAAAAAAGATAAAATTGCAAACGACCGATGTATAGGCCTATCAATAACGTGGCTGAAAATAATAAGTAAAATAATAAAAAAATACATGACTTAGTAATATTGGACCATTTCCAGAAATAAAAATGTGTCATTACTCTCACATGAAGCACAAACATGAAGGTTATTCTGATTGATATCGTTATGATAAGTGGGTACCATCATTGTCTCCAACTTGCAAGGTAAAATGTATGGTGGTATGAGCTGGTCTTATTACAATTCCCTGAGCATAATGAACAACTTATTATTTTTTGCATACTCCAGGTCATGATACTTTATCATGAATATCCACATAACACTTTTTTAACAAAAATGAGGATTTCATCATCACTTACTACAATGAAACCTTCACAGCGTAAGTTATATGGTCCATATTATCTTCGATTTACGACTGTTTTTCTTATTAACCAGATGATAATATATAGACTTATTTTAGTTTTGCACAGCTCGCATTATGCCGTAGTCAGGGTTGGGACTTGACACGGAAAAAAAAAAAGTTTAATGCACAAGTAGAATACATGTAAAAATTCGTAATTAACGTAAAAAAGAATAAAAAATCTTAACCCATATATTTTCTATAATATTGCATTATATTCAAGGATTTTAACTGGATCTTGTCGATATAAAATTCCAATTTCATGCTTACAAGGTGATGTTCATTGAATATATGGGCTGAAATAGTTGTGGTTTAGGAATCCACATGATATATTTTTTATTATTTATTTCCTATAATTCCTAAATGGAACATAGCGCAGCAGTTAAGTTTCTCCAGCGTACTCTGCTTCCAGCCAGCCATTTCACTTGTTTCCAGTTTTTTCCCTCTTACCTTTGCTTCCTCCTCTACTGATCGCATCCAAGTTTGTCTAGGTCGTTCCCTCTTTCTTGCTCTTTGCGGATTCCAATCTGGTGCAGTCTTCTGGGTGGCTCCGTCTGGTTTTCTCAATGTGTGGCCTATCCAATTCCACCTTCTTTGTTTTATTTGGTGACATATTGGAGATTGGTTGGTTTTTCTCCACAGATCTTTATTTGATATTATTTCCGGCCATTGATAAAGTTATTAAATAGCCAAATCATACTTATCACACTGGCATGCTGTTCGAACCACTTCTTTCTCTTAAGAAATAAGTCAAGTCATAAAACATTGTAAACTAACAACTTAATTAAACAAAGATTTCAGAACAGATTAAAAATTAAATTAATGTTATTACATATTAGAAGCTTCTTTCTGACGTGAAAACTATAAATATAAGCTAATAGTACTCCGTAGATTCAGTGTTCAGGCACACAGTAACAAACCTAATATTCATCTTTCATTTGTGAGTTAAATATTTTATAGTAATAATGAACAGCGGTGGCAGCTCCTCACAATTAATACGGTGAACTTAAGTTTGCTCATGTGAGAGTTGACTGTAAGAATTATGCTAAATGCCGTTTCTAAGAAGCTGTTATTAATAAATAAATAATAGTTTTAAAAAACTAAAAGAACACGCTTTATTAGAAAACTAAAAAATGAAAAATAATTTTAATTTCCAATACGCTTGGGATAAAATTAAAGTGGTCAACAAAAAATTCATCTCCAACACATCATCATCATCATAGTACATTCACGAATTTAGGCCATTTGTTGACCTGTTTCGGCCTCAAGAGAAACACCATCCAGAAGTCTTTTGAGTGGACGTCCTGGTCTTCTTCTTCCTGCAGGTTGATATCTTAACATTAGTTTGGGTATTCTGTGATCTTCCATTCGATGAACATGTTGTATCCATCTTGACTTATAATCAGAAATTTTGTTTTCTAAAGATTCCATGTGTAATTCTTCTAAGATGTCTTCATTTTTTTTGTGATCTAGTAGTGTGTATCCTGCAGTCCTCCGAAGATATCTCATTTCAGCAGATCTAAGTCTCTGTATATCCTTCTGTTTCAACGTCCATACTTCGCTACCATACAAAAGAGTTGGAAGAGCCAGTGTTTTATACACTTTCAGTCTTGAATGCTTTTGGACTAACTGTGGCTTGAAGATAGAATTTATTAACCCTAAAATTCTTAAAAATTTAGAGGCCGTGAAGAAGACAATGAAGAATTTTATAAAATATCACAAGAAATTTATAGCAAAATCTCCAACACATATAGAATAAAACTAGAGTTATCAACAAAAATAAAATAATTTTACCATCAAAAGCGTGGGGTGCTCTATATCAATTAATATATATGATAATAAACAGATAATGGTAAAAGTAAGGTCTCTAAGAAGAAAATGTAAACATCATAAAAAGCACCCCACGCTTTTGATGGTAAAATTATTTTCTTTTTGTTGATAACTCTAGTTTTATTCTACATGTGTTGAAGATGAATTTTTTGTTGACCACTTTAATTTTATCCCAAGCGTATTGGAAATTAAAATTATTTTTCATTTTTTGGTTTTCTAATAAAGCGTGTTCTTTTAGTTTTTTAAAACTATTATTTATTTTTTATTTTTTAGTTTTAATATTTTACAGAATAAGATAAAAATGTAAATATCTTTAAATTCGATACTATTGTAGTATGAGCTAAAAGTAATACTCTTCTATAAAAAACCCTCCCAGCCGGATTTGAACCAGCGACGTATGGATTACTGAAATTATATACCACTAAGAGTTCACTGCTCTACCAACGAGCTCTTACAACGATTGACTAAAAAGTCGACTAGTCCGCAACCAGTTTTCATTTTTTTTATTTTCGGATGATTCTGGCCAGGATTTTAGAAACAGAATATGAAATTATTGTATTGCCACGGGTCCTCTACACTTATACAAAGTTTCAAGTCGATCCAATGTTTCTAAGTGGGTGAAAATCGCGTTGAAAGATTCCGTTAAATTGATACAAAAACACTTTGTTTGATTTTCTGATGATTATGGCCAGGATTTTAGAAAATAAATATGAAATTATTGTATTGTCACGGGTCCTCTACACTTATACAAAGTTTCAAGTCGATCCAATGTTTCTAAGTGGGTGAAAATCGCGTTGAAAGATTCCGTTAAATTGATACAAAAACACTTTGTTTGATTTTCTGATGATTATGGCCAGGATTTTAGAAAATAAATATGAAATTATTGTATTGTCACGGGTCCTCTACAAATATACAAAGTTTGAAGTCGATCCAATGTTTCTAAGTGGGTGAAAATCGCGTTGAAAGATTCCGTTACATAGATAGATAGATAGATAGATAGATAGATAGATAGATAGATAGATAGATAGATAGATAGATAGATAGATAGAGAAGATACAGGTCAAGCTAATATAAAGCGTGTAAAATAGAACGAAGGAACGCCTTAAAGCTCACAGAAAAATCTACAATAGAAAAGCACTTCAAGAACCAATATTTTTTTAATGTTTTCGTGCAACGTCTGGCATGTCAATGGAAGAGATCCTTTGAAACAAGATGTTCGAAAAAATCAGCATCTCCAGTTCAACATCAAGTGATGATATTGATTCTACTGATAGTTAACCTGCAGAAGCAAAACGACTTTTCAGATGTAAACATGGATTTGCAACTACATGTTTCATTGACAGTATGAATGATTCAGAAGAAAATGAAATCGGTTTATTGCTTGATATTTTTGGTCATATTGTGTATAGCAAGTATTTTAATGACATGCTACAAAAATTGTAGCACTCCTCTCAATATCCTGGACAAAAATTATTGGAACAGACTACTCGATGAAGTAGGGCCTAAATGAAAAAGAATCTAAACAAACACTTGTTGATCCTGACTCAATTTTACTCATCGATGGATGAAAAATTATTCCAGTAATACGAAGAATATAGTTACACGGATACACAATGTTAATGCAAGTACAGGAAAGAATCAAGAAGTATGTTTTTGAAAGATTTCGATTTGCCAGCTGAGTCAGAGAAAGGAAATAGATATGTGAAATTATAAAGTAAGCACTAGAAATAGCAAAAACTCGGTATAATATAAACATTTACTGTACTATGTCTGATAATGCCAGCAACGTGGTGAAAATGAGCAATTTTAATAAATTATGGCATTCTGTCTGTAATTCACATGCGGTACTTCAAATCTTTTGGCTCAGGATCTGTTACCAAATATATAATCAAAAGTTAGTCAAGTCTTGAAATTATTAAAACAATCCAGATCAGCAGCAACTTGTGATGAATGGTGGTTCTGGAGTTTGTCTTACCTTGGCTACTCGATGGTGCTCTCAACAAGATGTAACTCTCCCTCTGGGGGGGGGGATAAAGCAATGCGTAAATATGATGCTATGGACGAAATCAACAAAATTGTCGACATCAATGAAATCACTTTCATTTGAAGAAAAATTTGTTCACAAAATAAGTAAAACAGTCGCATTCCTAGATTCCTTCAGTCAACTCATTAATACTTGTCAAAAATCAGAAAGCAGTGTCGCCGATGCAGTAGAATTATGGATGATCCTATAATTACCTGAAGAAAAGCTACATCTTCGTAGAAGGGACAAAACAATCTCTAAATATATACGGCAACAAATGCACTTCACCCATAATATAATACAATCTTCATGATGTACATGATAACGAAGTCGAAGGATTCACATTGAAAACTCTGGATGCAGATAGTCTCGCTAGTATCATGAAGACAAGAATATTTGGCGAGTTTTTGAACATGGATGTTAAATCCCCCCCCCCAAAAAAAACTGATTTTTTTGCACAGTGACACAATAAGAAACTATCAAACTTGCCTAATAAATTATCCAACATTCCAGCTTCATTCACCCAACTGAAGGGAGTATTTTGTGTTATTATGTCCACATTTAATATCCTATATTGTAGAATATTAATAGTACTTAAAAAATGAATTTGTGTTTTATTTATCAAAATTAAGTACATTTTCATTTATTACTTCAGGTATAAGACTGTTTTCTACATTACGTATTTTACACGTAATTTACGTGGAAAATAAGTACATGTAATTTATTCGTTCAACCCTGGCCATATCTATTCTTCACTGATGTAACACTTTGAAAAAAATAACGTTATGGTCACAAAATAATAATAATATTGTTTGAAGTGACATAATTAAGGTCGTAATACATTATCTTTCACTCTAAGCAATAAAATAGAATATACAAAGTTGAATTTATACACTGTAATTAGCTTTCAAACTAATACTAATACCACAGTTGATATAGCTAAATGTTGAACTTCCCAATTAATTGTTTCTTCTTTAACAGTATTGATCCATTATTCTTATGTTATGTTGACATAATTATTATTTTCCTGTATAGAACCTGCTTTTAAGGCCACATCGAGAACACTACTTGAAATACAGGCTGTTACTTCCCTTTTAATTAAATTTTAGTTACTGATGCTTTGTGTAAACTCATAATTAATTATTAAGCTCACATCATTATAGTCGGTCTCGATGTCTTCGATTACCATGCTCGCCTCTGGATCCGAAAATATTTATTACATTAAAATGACGAGGTAGGAAATAAGGGCATAACAGCAAAATCTATCGGTCGATAGATTTGAATTGCGACGCTAATTGTCTGATATGTTAAAAAACGTTTTAAATAAAAAAAACTACTACCACATGTCAGTATAGTTTGTCCAAGAAAGACGAGTAGATATACATGAATTTGTATTATAATTCGGAGTCTCAAACTGTGTTAATACCAATTTACAAGCTGATGATGGAGCATAGACTCCAAAAGTACTTCACATCTTACATGAAAGTTGAGGAAGACTAAAGTCTCAGGTATCTATTTTTATATTTTTAATTTTAATAGAAGATTACTACTTTTTATTCTGTTTTTGATTTTATAGTATTTTCATTCTTGCCTCTACAAATTTGAATGTAGGCCTATTGTACTAAATTCCGCTTCAAATTTATAATGAGTCATGAATTTTATTCAAAATTTTGCGTGAATATCGTTCAAGTTTGAATTGTGTCTATTTATTTTCTTGAAATCATCCTACGCTAAGTTCAAATTTCATTGTATGACACAGTATTCATGCTTAAATAATGAGCTAAAATAGATTGCTTTTAGAGGTAAAAATCTAAATTTTATTCAGAATATCAGTAAATAGTGGAAACACGGTGCTGAGTTTGGCCGTTAAAATAAGCGAGCCATGACATTTTGATAACATTCTTGAAGGAATGTTTTTTTGTGTAGGGCAGGTGGCAGGCAGGGCAGTTGATGTTGAGCAGGTGTTGGCGAGCTCGTGCCAGAATATACTGTATCTCTCTCTTCAGTTAGCAACAGCTACCGACCGACTCTCGAGGGCGGAATAACCACCACCACTAATAACAGAACCTTATTTCACTTCTCATTTATTAACAGTGTCATTTTTTAAAAGCATTCAACTAAATATTTACCAGATGTTTGCCATTAACATTTTAAAAAACAGTTACCTTGAATTTGATATTTACCAGAATCGTCAAGAACTTTGTTACAAATTTGAAGGGTTGCTTTAAATTATTTTGAATTTTAATTAAAATGTTTTCAAAGTGTAATGGAAGACAAGCATAATAAGAACGCAGTATGTAATTGGATCATAATATCCAGAAAGCAGTCCTAATTTAAACATTTTTATTCAAGTTTCATGTTAAAATTTTAATTATACGGATATTTCCCAGATCAGTTCTGATCAATTTTCAAATATACAATTGCACCTAGGTATGATAACGGAAATGTGATTACGCGGTAACGATAAAAATATGGAATAGATAACCTCCAAAAATCCATTTTGGAGGCGATCGACAAGAATTTCAAGAAGGGATAGTGTCAGAAACAGCACAATAAGGGATATTATGCAAGTTGAAAAAACATATTAGGAAAAATAGAAGAAAAAACGTTTGAAATGGTATGGACGCCTCATATGAATGGAAGAAGAGAGAATGCCAAAGAAGATCCTTAATTGGAAAGCTAATGGACGAAATGGAAGATGCAGGCCTAGAGAACGATGGGTGGATGGAGTGAAGAGAAATGTGGAAGCTAGAGATTTGAGGGAAGAAGATGCTTTAGTTAGGAACCTATGGCGACAAATCACTTTGGGTTGAATGAGAAACACTGTATTGTGGAATATTCCTAAATTAAAAAAAAAAAAACTTTAATTGGATGGAATTTGTGATGAAATGATTTTTCTCATTCCGTATTGGACACTTATCATAAGTTAATAAAAATCCGTATTTAAAATTACTTGCATCTTTCTATTAACGAACATTTACTTTATAATATAACCACAGTAAAATGTGAGTTATATTAATCGATATGTCTTGTTTACGTTAACCCTTCTCTCTGTAAAAAGAAAAAGCAACAGGCCTCTAAACTTACCTTCTCTGTAGCAATTGTAAGAAGATATTATATTGTATGTTGTTAACTCCTTTGAATGGTTTATTCATTGTTCATCCACGAACGAATCCATGCCAAACGGACTGTAGCAAAGTCATAAGTGATCACTAGTCTAAATAAACTAAAATAAAACTTACTGAACAAACTATGTTTGAATAAAATTACATATGAGCTAGTATGGGTTATTCTGAGAAGTAACTCTTCAGTTCAAATTTTTCCAACAAAACTACTGTGGGCATTGTTATAATTTAGCAGAGTCCATTCTTAATTCTTAGTTATCCATCGCTGTGGTCTCGAGGTAGCGTGCTGCCTTATCACGTAGCGGGCTCGGGTACGATTCCCGGTCGGGACAAGCTTCCTGGGTGAAGTTTTTTTCGGGTTTTTTCCTCACCTGTAAGACAAATGTCAGGAAACTTTGAGGTCCAAAAGGTCTCCTAACATCATCTGGCCATCATCATCATCATCATCCCACGGTGTAGAAATAGAGGGGAACCGATCACACTAATTCCCTAGTAAAGCTGCAAAGCATAGCATGAAAATACTATGATTGGAGTGTAGGACCTGCCCTAGGACAGAACATTATGAAAAATTCGTTTGCTGTTTATGATCTCAAATTGTTTACGGGTATCTCAGGAGTTATGGGGTTTAACTATGGTCCCGTTTCGATCTAAGGCAGTGGAGTAATGTAGATTTTTCATTCGTATCCAGACTGGCCCCTCCCTGCTTAGGTAAAATCGGTCAGAATGTAGAGCTAGCCTCTTCTTATGTAATTGGCTAAGACTGGTTGATTCTCGCGTCCGCACCCCATGGATCGTCGATACCTGTTAAGGCCTTCATCTTCATCTGTAATTTATCCTGTATTTGGACAACTTACGAAATAAGGAAACAACTGGTTAATTCAGCTTACCTGTTTTACTACTCATAAGAACTATGTCTAATTCGCGCAATGAATGATAAAATTCGAAATTTCTGTTTCCTCCGATCCCATGTCTCAGAAATATGTTTATGTTAAAGAACTATCGAATATGTAGCGCACAGGACTATATGTAGCTGCTGCCTCGAACCTGAAGTGGTGATGAAATGAAGAGTGTAGAAGTAGATGTCGGAGTAGGCATGTTAATAAGAAGGTAGTTCCTATAATAACATGTAGCCCGTGAAATCCTGTCTTAAGTGAAAATATTTCTAAGTCCCTGGCATCGTGTGGGTCTCTTAGCAGAATTTTAAGCGAGATTAAACCTAAAAAACAAACATCAAGAACACAGTATAATAAGAAATAAGATCTTTTTTACAGATGGCCAAGTTCTAATATCTAGCTCAGAAGATGGTCTACAGAAATCACTCTTTCAATTAAATAACATTATACAGAATTATAATTTGAAAATATCAATAAGCAAAACGAAAATCTTGTCTTTTAAGGGATCAGATACCGTGAGAGCTAAAATAATTCTGGAGAGGAAACCCATTGAACTAGTGAACCATTTTAAATACCTGGGTTATGAAATCTATTTTAAAAATGATCTGTTTAACAACTTAATAAATTTAATTATATATATGTGGCACAATTAAAAGAATATTTAAAAACACAAGAATGGAAACAAAACTAAAATTTTATAAAGCAGTGGCAGTCCCCTTACTATTGTATGGTAGTGAATTTTTGGTTTTAACTAAAAGAGAAGAGATCATACAAGAAGCTGAAATGAGATTTCTGAGAAGTGTGGCTGGCAGCAAACTTCTAGATAAAGGAAGAAGTGAGGATATTAGAAATGAGCTAAATATTTTTTTAAACTTTTAGATAAAATAAAATAATCTAGAACAAATTGGAAAAAAACATGTTCAAAGAATGAAAGTTGATCGGATTCCAAAAATCATACTTAATTACAAACCAAGAGGAGACAGGATTATTGGTAGACCGAAAAAGAGATGGATTCAACTTTTTTAATGGGAATCTATGATACCGGAACAAGCCACATGGGCTTAATCCGTGATTGTTGTTGATGATGATGATAGTGTTTTTCGGCTCATACTGGAAATTGATCATTATAATGAAGACTGTAGACGGCAGCCCTTGACTTTGTATTCCAGGCGATATGTTAGACTGTATGACTCACGTGAACATAGTGTAGAGGCCAAGGCCGGAACGCATGAATATATTTTCCCACTTACGAATTACTTTGTTGTAGTCCACCTGCTTCGTGTCTTTCCGTTTAACCTTCAACGTCACAATTCAATTCTTCTGATTATTAGGATTAATTACTTCCCGTGTATCCAAAGGATTACAGCTTCTCTCACTCAGTTGTTTATCTCAGATTCCAGATTTTAAAATATTTATCTTAGCTATGTGGAAATAAGATGCCTAGGAACAATAACAACAAACAGGAATGAGGCGCAGACAGAAATTTAACATAGGCTTCTATTATCAACATTAATGAAATTCATGATAAAATTTCATTGAGATATTATTCATAAAATTAAAATTATAATGTAAGATTATAAAAATGACACCTAATAGACCCGTCTCCTCAAAGAAACCAACAACGAACTGATTTTAAATAAGAACACACCCAGTGAATTCAATCATCTGTACCAAATCATTACTAGTGTTGCATTCAGAGTCCGCAGATACATACCTATTTTCTGCTCCTTTTGCTGACGATGAGACTTAAAGAAGCTTCTCCATTTATAAATTTGAAGGTTAGTAGTTTAATTTAACTTAAAATCTTCCTGGTAGTCCCGAAAGGTCTACAGAGAATTAATAATTTACCAAATCGAGGAGACGGACCTATTAAGTAAAAATTGTATAATTTTATATTGTAATTTTAATTGCATGCTATTATGCATTACAGGGGTTCTTGTTATCCCAAATTCTCTAAAAAAATTAAACTAAAAATATATAAAATAGTAATTGTTTTTGTCATAGGTATTAATATGGATGCACCACTTGCTGTAAGAGAGGAAATATTTGGAGCAAAAAGAAACGAACAGACGAGTGAATCGCGGAAACTACGTAACACTGGGCTCCGTAATCCTTTAGAAAACCAGATCTCATAAGAACAGTTAAGTCTCGTAGACTGCAATGATCTGGCCATATGGTTGGAATAGGGAATGAAAGAACACGGGATACCAGAGGAGAAGCGTTCTCAGACTGTCGAGTAGTCTGAAAAATCTTGAAAATCGGGAATTTGAAAGCAACCGCGAAAACCGGAAATAGACTGGAATTCGTAAAGCGACGTGCATCTAACTTAGGTTCGAATCTAAAGAATCGCAATCGTTAAAACACATTCTAAAAATGTTTACAAATATTGGAATAAGACACGAATTAAGTAATTTTAACCTGTTTGCAATGTTTTATCGTAACATAGTTTATGTTCAAATAATGAAAAAAAAATGCTATTCATATTTAAGACCTCTCCATAAAAATAAATTATATATTTTTATTGCTTACACGTAATTAATACTTTTAAAATTCATGTTAAAGCACCGTTGATGTTGTGTAATAAGTTATTAAATATAAAATTGGTAAGTCAGTCGTCCTCAACTAAATTATTAAACTTCATAATGTACTCGTAGTTCCAATATGGAGGCTTAAAATGTAGGAGATGAAACAATGTTTTTGAAAGGCCTCCATATTGGAACTACTTAATGAAGTTTAAAAATTTAGTTGAGGACGACTGACTTACCAGATACCAATTTTATATTCAATATCTTATTACACATATTATCAAAAAATATTTTTACAAAATTAGCTTTACTAGAATTAATTCAATGTAGTATTTAAAAACTCGGCAATTACTCTTTGCTGCCAATGAAAAAAACCTGGAAATAGTCGGGAATTTCATATTTGTAATTTGCCGGACACTCTGGTTCTATAGGTAGGACAAAATAAATTGGAAGAATTATATTATGCATGATTTGAGGGAAATGAATTATACCTACTAAGGAGTACAAGAAATGGTTAGAAAATATTAGCTCAGGATAGGGATGTAAGTAGACCTTATGTCAGCGCTGCCATGAATTTCCTGAGTAGTTAATTGATGTGGAATTAAAGTTAGGATTGATGATTTGATAATGTGGTATTTTAGAACAGTTGATAGAAAATGTAATGGAAGCCATGCATTAAAAATATGTTTGATTTAACATTCTCATGCTTGAGAAAGCAAACTTGCGAAAAGATGATTAGATAACCAAGATTCCGTGAAATTTGACGTAAATGTGCCTTTGCCAAAGCTTTGATGTCAAAATGCATATTACGAAGTCACGTGTGTTAACAGGAGGTGATCTAATTTATGTAACCATGATGGATTTGTTACTAATGCACGGCATCTTGAAGAATTTAAAAAATATGGGCTTAATCAATCCAGTCTCCTTAATTAATGATGTAAGTAAAAACCCAAATTCATTTTCCATGCTGACTATAAAAAATTACAGCGTAAAAGTAACGTGAGTGCTCAGATTTTAAATAAGCCTACATTCTTTGGGGTAAAAATCAACAACCAAATATTAAATATAGGCCTAGAATTATAAAATTAATATATATGAGGTAAATACATCGTCAACTCTCGCTCCCCCCCCCTCTCTCTCTCTCTTTCTCTTTCTCTCTCTCTCTCTCTCTCTCTTTCTCTATCTCTCTCTTTAAAAAGGCTTAGGTTACTGTCTGTTGCTTGTGATAATTCAGTAGAGAGAATACTAGGCACTTTCTCGTTTAAAACCATATTATTAATTTCTTTTAAAATTTCCATCTCCGAGTATATGTATCTTTGATATGTCTCTCTTCGTGTTTTCTATGTTTTCCTTATAATGTCCGACTTCACTAACGTAAGTGTACATTGTAACATTTTAATTGTATAAATTAATATAATGAAGTGCTCTTATTGGTTTCCTAAAAAATACACGGAAATTTATTGAAGCATTAACGTACAGTGATATCAAATATTAGTCTGATTTTAACACAGTACCAAAGGGATGAAAAATAGAATAACGTTTTCCTTTTCTATTTTTTATCCTATGGTCCGTCTACCACACGTTAAATTAAAATAATCGAAATTGACGTTATTACTAATATTACACAAGAATTGGCATGATTAGCCTATAGGGTTGTATTATGTATTTTACTAAAAATAGTTTTTTTTATGTTCAACTGCGCATCCCCTGTGAATTGTGTGAATATTAACTTAAGTTATTTTAGTTCTTTATTCGGACTGGGCGAGCAGACTTCCCTTAACACTGCAATCTGGTGTGATCTAATGTACTATCCCAGTATGTTATATAGGAATGGAATTAAGTCTATTCTACGCTGTTACGTGAGTTTTAGGTCATATTCCCGTATTCCTGTCCGGCACATTAACTTCTCTTATGACCGATACCGCCATTTTTTGGTTGGGCCTGTGGCCGAGTATGCACTAGTTTATAAATATTTTTAGTAGATCCATAGTTTTAGGCTGCATCCATAAAGTTTTATTTTTTAGACGAGGAACAACAACACCCTGTTGGCTTCTGCTCTTTTTATTGCTGAGACCTAGAGTCATTAGCTACCCTGGTATATAACCCATTAGATCCCTGCTATCGCATATATCTAAAACACTTGTGGGTGCCAACCAAACTATTTTCCTTAACATGAGGATGAGGTGAATGGCGATACGTACGAAATGAATGAGAAATAAAATGACATGAAAAGAAAGAGAGAGAGAGTATTGAGAATGTAGGTAAGATGGAATTTGGAAAACGCAAAAACCCCGGGAAAACTCTAAAAATACCGGTATGGGCTATCACCAATACCCCTCTGGAAACGCCAGGATTCGTATTTATCTGGGATGCCAGTCTAGCAGCCAGTGTGAAAATTAGTTTAATATTTATCATCATTATAAAGTAAATGTATCAAATTACATCTGTACAAAAATATTTTCTTTCTAAGAGAACGGTATGTATGCGATTCAATGACAACTCATCTCACTGTATTTTCCACAAGGAATTCATACTTTAAATTTGAGCACTTTATTACTTTCACTCTGTACAAAGTATAAGTTCTTCTAAAACAGATAAAATGAACATAGCTCTAACTATTCTGATAGAACTTTATCAAATTATTCTATTCGGTATCTATTTCCTTGTAATAAATTTAATCTTTAATGTTTTTAGGTTTATTAAACCATTCCAATCCAAATATTAATCCCTTAAAAACAAAACTTAACTTGTGCTTAGTGTGTCATGGATAATTCTAAAAATGTGCAACATTCGTTAGAGTATATTCAAAACGTTCCTGCATAAACATATTTTTTAATTATAAAAAAATAAATTGTAATAATATTTATTTACGTTACTATGATTGAAAACGAGGATTTGCGGTGAGTTCAGATGTTTACTATTTTAATATTTTCTCACAAATATTCTGTTTGTGTAAATAGTAATATCCCGGGCCGTAGTCGAGCGGTTTATCGCAGCGCCACGGAAGTCGAGTCCCCATGAGGGAAGACATTTGCGGTCAGTATGGGACCGGTGACTACCTAACATCCTGAGCAATTTGGATAGACACACTAAGTAACGGCTTCAGGTTGAGATAACTATAACGGCTGGGGAAGCCACATGCTCAACACGTGTCTAACCTATGTGAGGCCAATATTGGTTGATAGGTTAATGCCTTCTTAGGACCAAGGAGAATATAGGCTAAAATATTAGGTCTAATACAAGAAATGTAAGAATAAAGGATAGTTAGATCATCGATTGATTAATGTCTTTCACATCGTCCGATTCCTAATAGCCAATTTCGTCGGTCCATCCAATCTCCTGGTTGTAGATGTTTCTCCGTCATGTATAAACATATTTCCTGACTCCAGGAGGTTTTAGGTCTTCCTCTGCTTCGTCTTCCCTCAGATTTCCATTCCAAAACAGATTTTGGTAGTCGATCCTCTTCCATTCGCTGGACTTGTCCGTACCATCTTAATTGCTGAGTTTTAATATAATCTAAAATAGCGTATTCAGTCTTCATTGGATTATGCTTATATTAAACCCATGCATCACCATCATCAACATCAAGGCTTAGGCCCTCTGGTCCCTTCTGACTTGAAGAGAATTGGTCTCTCCATCTAGCAAATGGTCTTCCTTGACTTCTATATCCTATAGGTCTGTAGTTTAAAATTATTTTAGGTCTATCATTTGGCATTCTTAGTAGATGTTCGTACCAATTTTGTCTTTGTTTGTCAATTTTATCCGCCAATTTAAAAATATTTAATCGATCTCTTATCTCTGAACTTCTTTTCTGGTCCACAAGAGTGGAGCCCGCCGTTGGCCTTAAAAATCTCATCTCCGCTGCCTCTACGTTTCTCCTACCTGTACGAGTCAAAGTCCAATCTTCACTGCCATACATAATAGTAGGAACGGCCATGACTTTATAAAATTTCAGTTGATTATCTTTAGTTGTTTTATTCTTTAGAGTTCTTCTTATTGTTCCACACATTCTTTGAAATGTCTTCTTTTTGGTAGTACGATACATTAAATAGCCTACATACAATCGACATTATACCTGTGGGCATGTCGCGTTTGAATGATTTAACGAGCTTTCCTCTGTCTTTATTTATAATTATGATATTTGGCAAAGTTTGGTAGTATCGGTAGGTCTACTAGTTAATAGGCCTATATATTTTTTTATAAATACAATTTATGTAGTAGAACTAACTGCAACATTTTTTCTTAATCGATATTGAGTTTGAATACGTAGTAGACCTACTGAGTTTTTATGTTCAGATTTGAATTGTGACGCTAATGGCCTTATTAAAGAGCGTCCTTAAATAAAATAGTAGCCAAGGTTAAATAAAGAAGTGGACGTGGGAGGGTCATCGTCATCATATGCTTGAGATTCCTTAGAAGCGTCTCTTGAGGTAGGTGCCATGTGGTTAGTTTTAGTGGAAATGAACAGACCTCTCCCGCGGAGTGTCGTTTGATTAACCTGAATTACATACACGTGCACAATCTGTCACATTTCTTTAGCTGTACAACTTCAACCACTATAGTCACGCCTAGAAATACGTCTCAGAAAATTTTCTCACCGTCATATTCAAGAGCAATCCACCGATTTGTTGCCTCTTGAATTATGTGTACAGACTGATTTAATCAAGAATTGCCCACGGTTTATTTTATTTAGGCCTATTTATTTATTTAAACACCATTTAATTAGTTTAAAGTCTCATAAACTATACAACCCGCTGTTCTACGAATGAATCGCATCTCATAAGATATTATTCTGCTTCCAACACTTTATTCAAATGATGTACCTTATTGTGGGGCACGGCGTAGCGTACAAGCCAAAAAGTCGGAGTTTCAAGTGCCGATGGTTTCATGATTTTTAAACTGGCCTAAACCTTTTGGCGGCACTATGGTCCTTGGGTCAACTCAGCTTATAATGAAAATGAGTAACACCTAAGTTCTGGGGGTGTATGCGGTCGTCATGCTGAGCTGACATATTTTGCCGATTGCATAGGAAGGTACGAGGTTTAACCTCATACTGCCCCAAAATACATTCTTCTTGGTATGCGCTGTTCATTCATTCGTAATACGTGCTCAAGATAAGCATTTTGATAATACTTCTATTCTTTCACAGAGATTAAATATATTAAGTTCTGTTCTTATATCTTCGTTTTTCTTTTTATCGGTCCTTTGATTCCTGCTATTGCTCTCAACATCTTAATTTCAGCATAACAAATTATTTTAAAATAAATGAATCCTCGTCTCGTACCCAGCTCAGGGTTGGGTCGAGGGATGAGATGAGATGAGCCCCTATATATAAGGTCTGTGAATGACAAGGGTGCCGGCTGACCACGCCTGACGCACCATCATAAGGGAGATTAATGGAATGAAACGAAATGGATGAGTATGGAGAAATGGTGGAATGAAATTGTGGTAGGGGAAACGGGAGGAACCCCGAGAAAATCTACCCAATCTCCGTTTCGGCCACAACGAAATCCACATGGAATGACCAAGACTCGATCTCGGGATCCCAGCAGTGAGAGGCGAGCGTCTAACCGCTTGCGCCACGGAGCCGCCCATATTTCAATTAATTATACAGAATGTGTCCACCGCTGTGGTCTCGAGGTAGCGTGCTGCCTTGTCGCGCAGCGGGCCCGGATTCGATCCCCGGTCGGGACAGTTTTTCTGGATGAGGTTTTTATCGGAGCTTTTCTTCACCTGTAAGACAAATGTCAGGAAAACTTTGAGGCTCAAACGGTCCCCGAAATCATATGGCCATCATAATCATCCTTATCATTATAATCACCATCATCCTTCACCGGTGTGGAAAGCAACGGGAAGCTAACCACACCTACAATTCCCTAGTAAAACTGCAAAGCATAGCATGAAAATGCTATGATTGCGGAGAAAGACCTGCCCTCGGGCAGAATTACTACGCATGGATACAGAATATAATCGAATTAAACCGAATAAATTTATCAGATTATAGAGAAGTTGTATACAGTCAATTAAAGATAGGGAATCCAGTGTCCAAGACGAAAGTTAACTGAATTATCTTTTTTTCAGTGTATTATATTATAATTCAGTTTATAAATGAAATAGTTTGTCCAAAGTACTGGAGAGTGTGGAAAATACAAGGTAAATTTCCAACCATACCTCCTGATGGTGTGTGGTGGGGACCAAATGGTGGAAAACACGGCTCTAGACACCGAATGACTGCCGGTATAAGTGGTCCCCTGTCTGTTCTTTGGAATGATAGAACATTTTCCTTTCACCTAAGATAAGGATGGAGAGAGTTCTTGTAGCTGAGGTGGAAGCAATCTATATAGGGGAAATGAGACTCCAAAATTGAACCCTAATCCTCCATGTTAGGGGTTGTACGGTGGACCAGCTCTCCACCAACTTAAAAATAATCATTGCTAAAACACTCAGTAACACGCCTCGGATTTTAGACAGCTTCAACACTTGTGGGTATTATATAGAGCAAGGCTCAAAATAGAAAATCGATTAACAAAGGAGTTCCAGGTAAACAAAGTTTACGCCAAGGCTGTGGGTTACCACCAACACTTTTTAAAATGTATCATAGAGCAGGATTACAGAATTGATACAAACAATATGAATCGATTTGAGGGTCAATATGAGAAAGTAGTTTGTTTACTATGTATTACGCAAATGATCAGATCATAAAAGCGAAAGACGTGGATGATCTAAGTTGGGTGGTAAAAAAAAGTTATGTTGTATTGGGGCAGAGGTATAGGATAAATTAGCGGGAAAAAAACTCTTGAGCGCCGAAATGGATTTCTTGACATGGAGTTCTTGTAAAACGCGTCTAGATAAAATACGGAATGATATGATAAGAGATCGAATGGAAATGAAAAGACACATACTTGATGATGTTCAGAAGAGACAGTTGATTGGTTTGGTCTTGTCAGTAGAATGAAGAAAGAAAGACAAGAAAGGTATTAAGGAGCATTACCATCTCAGAGAAGATCTCGAGGTCGCCCACGACACAACTGGAGTGACTACATTAACGAGGCAATGACGAGAAACTTACATATTGAAGGATACCAGAGTAGAGAAAGATGGCGGACGACTGGGGTCGGGGAGACGGCGACAACTGTAACAACCTGTGAAGAAGAAAAAGAAGAAAATAGTATCTATTTGTGTGGAGTGGCTTCAGACCTTCAATGTGGTTTGGATAAATTCCTACTGTCAAAAATCAATGACATTCTATAAAACTTATACCAATTTTATGTTATTACTATATTGTGATTATTAAATGTAAACAACTAATAATACAAGTATTATTAATATTATAAATATAATACAAGTATTTTTCGTCCGTGATCTTTTGATCTCTATCTCAAATATCGTATCTGTAACTACTCTATTTATCTAATATATAAAAATGGATGTTTGTTTATTTGTTCGTACTTTATGTTGATCTGATTGTGATGGGACTTTTTGCAAAATGTTCAGGAGATTCCCGGGATGAGCATAGCCTATAACAAATTTGTAATACTCAACTCCTACACCCTCAAAAATCGCCCTTTGTGGTGGAAAACGTGAAAAAAGTAGCTCTTTCTACGCTTAAATGGCTTACGCTGCCTAAACCATAACAAATACACAAAATTAATGTACACAAAAAAACTCTACAAAAATGTCCGCGACAGCCTATGTTTATCTCTTACGGATAACTCACAATAACCATGTTTGTCTTTCATTGATATCAAGAAAATCGAGACAAGTGTAGATTCCTGTGCAAGCATAGCAGCACATGGCGGGTATCCTTTTACGGATAACTCACAATAACGAATGTTTTTTTTAGCTCATTTATGCCAAGAATATCGAGATAAGTAGATTCCCGGACAACACCGGGTAATCAGCACGGGGAAACTTAAAATAATTACGATATACATTTATAATTATTTTTCGTTTTACTTATTCAACTAATAATAACAAGTACATTAATTTTTGTCTTTTAGCTCACTTATGCCAAGAAGATCGGGATGAGTAGATTCCCGGACTACTGAGTAAACAGCACGGGGTATCTAAAAATAATTACGATATATTTTTTTTTCATTTTACTTATTAAACTAAACATACATTTTCGTACTTCAGCACATTTATGCCAAGAAGATTGGGATAAGTAGATCCCGGGCAACGCCGGGTAATCAGCACGGGGTATCTAAAAAATATAAATGTATAATTATTTTTTCTTCCACTTATTCAACTAAACATAAAAGCACATTAATTTTAATCTATTTAGGCGTATCAGCGCACGCCGGGTATTAGCTAATAACTTTACAAATGTCTTAGTTTAATTTTCGTTTACACCCTGTATCGTTGAAGTCCTTACAAAATATATTTCCAATCAAGTAAATGAATGTTCTGTCAGATTAAAACAATTCGTGAATACTTTGCTGTTTGTATTATCTTCTGTCATTGATTTTGTCAGATAGGTGGCACTTCGAAGAGTTAAATTTGTTGCTACGGTTAGTGTAACAATCAAGCGTATTGAAAACAGAGAAACTTTATTCTATAGTTTCATACACAATTTATTCAAGCGTGTTTGCTCCTTGTAAGTTACGAAACATTCTGTTTGAACTTTTGAACTAAAATTATCATAGCTAAAATAATAACGTATGCGAATAACTATCAACGCAGCGGACCACAATTTCGTTTTTGGTCTTTTTGTACACTTTCTCTTTGAGTACAGTCTGAGGAGAGTCCCATTTAGCCTTTTGAAGACAACTGGGTAGTTACTTGAATTGTTACGTGTAAATTTCTGTAACAGTTACCATTTTATTTCAAAATCTTAGTCGTGAGGAGTAGACATCTGACTTTATTTCCTCTAAGATATATATATATATATATATATATATATATATATATATATATTTTTTTTACATTTAGCAATGAAGGCAAATATGACATAAATATGTGTTAGGATTCCTGAGTAGTTCAGATGGTTAGAGAGCTAAACGTACAAGGTTTAGAAACTCGGGTTCAAATCATGACTCGGCATTTATTTTTCTTTCCATGTGATATTTGCCTTGATTACTAAATGCCAAAAAATATAGTTATAACATCTGAATATACAAGCGTTACTCCTATAAAGTAAATATTTTCTTTAAATATGCTTACTTGTTATAGTGGCCACTAGATGGCAGTTGGAACGATGTCCCGCTACCTGTCATGTAAATAGAGACTACTTTATATATATGTGTGTGTGTATGTGTGGGTGTGTGTGTGTGTAAGAAAAATGTTTTGTATTAGGATTCCTGAGTAGCTCAGATGGTTAGAGCGCTAAACGTACGAAGTTTAGAAGCTCGGGTTCAAATCCCGGCTCAGGCATTTATTTTTCTTTTCATATCATATATAAATAAATAAATAAATAAATAAATATATATATATATATGTAATCTTATCCGACAGAATGAAATCCTGTCATTCGTTAACCACGACATCATTCAACAAAAGAAAATACGAATAAGACCTAATGAATATTCATAATTCAAATGACAACTGAGTGATTATTATATAATATTAAAATATTTATTGTTGCATAAAAGTTGGGAATTAAGGTGGAGTAGAGCTTGGATATAGTAACATAAAGATTAATTTGAAGGAAACTAAAAAAGCATGGCAACAAGAGAGCAGTGTATTTAAATTGAGTTCAACGTAATGAAGAGTTCGCATAGTTCAACGATCGTGGGAGCTGCCTGTTCCACCAGGCGTGTCTTCGCTATGATTCATTCCAGTTTTTGTTTCTATCAGAATATTGCCAACACATCCCGAATAATGAGATATATGTTCTGATCATATCTTCGTACATTCATGAACCATATTAATTGATCTTTATAACAAAGATTATTATTTTTTGTCTATCTCTCTGCTATGCCACATATAGTATTATTATTAATCAATTTCAAATAATCTTATTTCGAACCTCTATTGATGTTTCTGCCGAGATTATCATAAGTAATGCCACGAGCGATTTCCAATTTATCAAGAAGATTTGGAAATCAAGAGTGGCATTTGTTAGGACTATTAAAGAATAAAATGAAGCTGTTTACTCACAAATCATTATTTAAATATCCATCTATAGTAATTCTGTCCAAGGGCAGTTCTTTCACTGCAATCAAAGCATTTTCATGCTATACTTTGCAGTTTTACTAGGGGATTATAAGTGTGACAGCTTCCCGTTGCTTTCCACACTGGTGAAGGATGATGATGGCCGGATGATTTTCGGAGACCGTTGGGTCCTAAGCTTCCTGACATTCGTCTTACAGGTGAGAAAAAAACCCGAAAAAATCTGACCCAGGAGCCTGTCCCGACCGGGAATCGTACCCGGGACCACTGCATAATAAGCACGCTACCTCGAAACCACAGCGGTGGACTATTTAAATATAGTTATTTTAAAATATGTATATATTTAATGTAAACTGCGATGTTTGAAACAAATGAGGGCTATGCTTCTTTTGTTCATCCACTGCAACTAGATCATGTTATTTATTGCCAAATAGGATCACAATATTGTAAGAATGCACACTTTCTTTCATAGTGTTCTGCTCAAGAGCAGGTCTTTCACTGCAAACTCAGCATTCTCCTAACCGGAGTATTTTACCGTGGAGACTCATCATGCCATGTTTGCAACTTTACTAGAGATATATAGGTGTCATGGCTTGTTTCTTTCCACACCCCACTCTCTCCTTTGCATCTTAAAATCTTAAAAGATCTTAAGAAGGTCCCGAGGGGCCCCAACTTGGTGGTGAGGGGAGTGGATTTGGCTAAATTAGACCCTCCGGACTTCACCGAAATTCGCCCCAGAGGTTAAATATCAGTTCCATCAGGGTTTTTGACCAGATCAAAGATCTAGAAATCCCAGTTAGCCTCAGCCCCCCTGAACTAGTGGAGAAAAATGAAACACATCAAACTGTGTATTATAACGAATATTATAGGTTATTAATTATGTTTTTTAGGAAACGTCATTATTTAAAAACACAATTATCAAAGTATAGATCGAAGGAATCTGTTCATTATTTGCTATATTCAACGTATTTGTTCGAGAGTTAGTCACTGCAAAATAACGCTCTAACCTGTTCAGAATATTAAAAAAGGAGGAGCTTTCTTTAATAAGATGAACAGAAGTAGATAAATATCGAGGTGAAACACGGCTGTGATTGGTTGTAAAACAAAATTCATTGAAACGTGATTGATCATTGATTCCCATTTGGAGCATGAGTTAAATAGTCAGTTAGAATTAACCTAGGTTCATTTGAAAGTCGGTTCCGATGGACTTGTTTTACCATGCTCGCCTCTAATTTCGAGGTACGAGAATTGATGAATTGTTTCTTCGGAAAGGAAGTAAATCATAGCCAACAGCCTGAAATAAATGGCCTCTGGACAAAATTTGTTGGCCCTTTAACGCTGAGATATGAATTGTGACGCTAATTACTGGAGGCGTTAGAGCGTCGTTAGATAAAATACTACTACTACTACTATATTTCAAAATATTATTCAGAATCGAAGTCCGAGATTATTAACTTGTTAAAATTATTGAATTCTAATGATTAACATAATGTTTAAATCGGAAGGATCAAGGCTGACCAAAATGGTTGCTGTCATTGGACTGGATATAATAGTTACGTACTTAGCGCAAAACAATCCGTCAATCTTAACAGTTTTTCTTTTTCTTTTTTTTTTAACTTCTTAATTCAAATAGGTAAGCTTGCTCAGTTATCCTCAAGGAGTGGATCACGTTCCAGACGCAATAATTGAATAAAAAAAGGTATAGCGAGAAACTAATTCGGAAACGGGGATGCCAAGTTAGAGACAAGGTAGCCTTATCAAGGGCTCCATACTAAATTTGTTACAAAAGGGTTACGATGAGGAATAATTCTATTTATTATTTCAGAAGTATTTTTCTTTATTTCATTTTTTTGAGCATTCTTTCATAGAAGTCTTTCCCCTACTATTGAAATTGGGTCCCTTTGACCTCCTGCAGGAATTCACCAGAGGAGGTTACAAATCTGACTACAAAAATTAAATATTTAATGCCAGTGATTCCCCCAAATATATTTTCTAGATTAAATGAGAAAAGCAATGCAAATTTTGAAAACCTATTTTCCCATTAAATATTTTATCAATTACATAATTGAAAACATAGGTTGAAATAATTTAATGGCATATATGTGTGATTGAGAGATGATGCAATGTATCAATTAATTTATGGAAGATTTAGGAGCTTCATATATTGAATCAGATTACGATATTTGACATGTGACATTCATTTAAATTAAGAAAGAAAGGTTTCCTTGTCCGAAAATCGGGCGTGAACCATGTTTATGTTTTTCTTTAATGTAGTTCAGCTTCGATATGCAGTAAAGTATGTTTAATAGAACCTTTAATAGGACCAGAAGCGTAAGATAACTAAGAAATAGGCATACAGGGGGAACTCTACCGACTGATTTTTATAGGTAGTTCAGGGTTGTTGGTTAAGTTTAGATAGGCCTATAAGGAACTCATGGCCTCCAGAAGGTTATTATTATGATGTGTTAGGCTTGAAGCGTTATGCTACAACATTCGTTAAATGCATTGTATCGTATCTTACCTATGATGAACCTGTTTACACCAGTGCGTTCCTAGAACATGTGTTAGATCACTATATTCAATAGATCCCACAAGCAGGGTCTAGATACTGAAAAACCATTCTATTCCTTCCCTGAATTTCATATATGCTTTCTTCACTATCAACATAAAATTATGTATATTAACAACAAGAAATAGTTCCTTATATCAATACATTCGAAGGCAACATCCTAGAAAAACTCCTGAAAGTTGTCTGATTGGCTATTAACAACAAACGACTTTTTTTATTTGTCATTGAAACATTTTCCTTTTGAGCGGAATCGACTGTAGGACTATATTTTCCAGAATTCTTATAAATTAATAAAAATGTTTACGAAATTGGAATGTAATAACTACATAGCACTTCATAAATTGGTACCGGTAATGTATTTTCTTATAGCTGCCTACCTCCTTGTCATATCTGCCTCAAAACTTGATGACAATTATCTTACAGGTGAGGAAAAACCCCGAAAAAACCTTACCAAGAAAGCTTGTCCCAACCGGGAATCGAACCCGGGCCCGTTGCGTTATAAGGCAGCATGCTGCTTTGAGACCACAGCGGTGGACATATATATATATATATATTATATATAGTAATTCTGCCCGAAGGCAGGTCCTTCACTGCAATCATAGCATTTTCATGCTATGCTTGCAGCTTTACTAGGGTGTGTAGGTGTGGTAGCTTCCCGTTGCTTTCCACACCGGTGAAGGATGATGATGATGATGATAATGATAAGGATGATCATGATGATGATGGCCATATGATTTCGGGGACCGTTTGGGCCTTAGAGTTTTCCTGACATTTGTCTTACAGGTGAGGAAAAATCCCGATAAAAACCTCACCCAGAAAAACTGCCCCGACCGGGGATCGAACCCGGGCCCGCTGCGTGACAAGGCAGCACGCTACCTCGAGACCACAGCGGTGGAATATATATATATATATATATATATATATATATATATATATATATGCTATATTTGTTGGTGTGTGTGTTTGTGTGTGTGCTTTAAACTGTAGCAGCCGCAATTTTTTTCGGATCCAAATTTGGCATATAACAATCAATTAAAAAATCTAAAGATGTGTACGTTAAATAGCATAATCGGGCAATTAGGAGTGGGAGTTCACCGAAGCGAAAATTTAAGTCGTTCTAGAGGCCACATTGTTCCATTTTTTCGCAACGAAACTTGCCATTGAAATAAAAACAAGAAATATACTCTTCAAACATCAACAGTATCCGTTAAGTGCGGGTTTACCTGAAAACCTAATCTTAAAGTTGTTCAGTTCTTCGATTGACGGACATTATTATTATTATTATTATTATTATTATTATTATTATTATTGTTGTTGTTGTTGTTTCAAGGAGTGCATAGGAGTATGGTGTTGAGACGATTAATAGAGAGTTAGGCAGAGAATAGGGATTTATGGAGGAGTGAGGAGTGGGTTGTAAGAAAACTACTGTAGGCCTATTGCAGAGAAATTCCTAACAAATATATTATTATTATTATTATTATTATTATTATTATTATTATTATTATTATTATTATTATTATTATTGTTGTTGTTGTTGAGATTGCCGTTGTTCTTGATTATCAACAATTTGTGGTAATCTGTAAATGTTCCGTGAAATCTATTTGATATATTTAGCGAGATGTAATCATTAAGATATCATATAATTGGTTTGAATGTTGTTGCATGCAATGACATATGAAATGTTTGAATTGAAATGTTAATGCCGGACATATGAGATTTGTCGCTATTACAAGAGGTCAAGGATGGCCTTGGTGCTAATGACATTGGAGCGCATAGAACCTTCAAGCTTTTGTTTTGCACAGGGTATTGTACTTGGCCTGTAATAGTAGCACAGTACATTGACTTCACTATGTTTACCAGTAACTTTACAATAAACTCGCATATCCATTATTTAAACTGGAAACCTGAATATTTACATGCCATAAATGTGTTGGTTTACAGTTCTGCTGCGATGCAAATTTTGTTAGCATGCAGTATTTCAGTGTACGGTGACACAGTTGTATTATTAATTCACATGGAATTTACAGCTTCGCGATTTCGTTTGACTGAGCGAGTTGATTCATACGGTAGCGTTTGAGACTCGCGTTCGACAATTGCATTATTCAAATCCCACCATGGCCAATGTAACTAGGTATTACTTCATGGTTTTACTCAGCCATCAGGAATATTGAATTGGAATTTCATTATCAGGACCCATTTTATCTCATTCACATTTCATAAAATGTTAAAATATTGAAATAAGTACCTGATATATTAGTCATCCTAAAGTAATTTAAATTTCTGTTTAAAAAACTTGGTCAAGTAGTTGAAACTATATAATAGGGTTATTAGAAAGAAGGAACAGACTTCAAACATTCATCTCTTCCAAACTACAAAAAATAGAAACACAATTCCAACGCTCCTGGAAAGAGAATAGTTTAAAACTCTGATCACGGTCACTTTAGCGCTGCGGCTTGTCATGTTGATTGTATTAAAATGGCGACACAACAGGCCGTTGGATGAAGAGGAGGAGCATAACATCAACTTCAATGCCGGTGGTCTCCCAGGTCACCAGACCTAACCCCGTGTGATTTTTATCTATGAGGTTACGTAAAAGACCGTGTTTTTATCTCCCCTATGCCTGACACTCTTGAAAATCTGCAATATTGAGTTGTCGAAGCTGTTAATTCGGTAACTACAGACCAGCTGATTCGCGTGTGACAAGAAATGAGCCACTGTTTTCATATTTGTCGTGTAACACTTGAAGCTCATATTGAATACATAAAACATCGAGATTTAAACGTTTTTCTTTCGAGGAACGTTGGAATTGTGTTTATATTTTTTTGTAGTTTGGAAGAAATAAATGTTGGAAGTCTGTTCCTTCTTTCTGAATAGCCTTGTATGTAATTTTAACCACTTGAAGTTTTAAAAAGAAATATAATTTAGTTGATGACGACTGATGGACTATATCAAATACTTATTTCAATATAATGTTAACATTTTATTACATAAACTCAACGGTGCTTTGCAATGAATTTGTCACATTTCAGTACTGACTAAATCACTGCTATTATCGAACCCGGAAGTTCATGGCCGCGCGGGCATAAGCTTTCCATCAGTCCTTATCCTGACTTAGTGTTTTCAAATCACTTCTCACACACTTTATCTTCCTCAAATCATGATTAATGTTATAATTTCATCTCATTCTTGGCTTATGTACTGGGCGCTTTCGCGCTTTCCTTCTGGGTTTTCATGCCTCACTTTTATTTCCCATTCGTGCCACATTTCAGATCATTAAAATTGTTTGAGAGCTTTTCTATAGAAAACAAACATGTCAGACTATACAAACCAAAGAATGTTGTTTGCAATGAAAACATCTACAAGGGAACTGCCGAAACATACCTCAAAATGTATCCTCTAGAATCGTTGTGAAATACCAAGACCATGTCAATAAATGCCGTTTTTAACTGTGAGGCACAGAAACGAATCCAGAATCCAGCAATGGCAACCCACTGTACGGGGCAGATGGGCTCCCTGCATGTATAAAAGCAGAGTGGAGTGAGGCGGGATGCGGCGCGGACGGCGGGTAGTGAGGATTATCCAGTCTACCAATTGAGCAGTTATATTACTTCCCTACAGCTTAAGTAAGATATTTGACGCTTGGTTTTAGCACCTTGCAGCTAAAAACCGCAGATATTTTTTTGGGCACGTTCTTTGTACATCACAACGCTTCTTGTTAGTGCGTAGTGAACTTACATATTTGTAGTAGTTACTTACATCATCGTCATTATCCTGCCAAGTATAGGCTTAGTTGCCTGTTTCCGTCTCCTATCATCTCTTGTGAGGTCTTCCAGTAGGTCTCTTCTCTTGGGGTATGTGGTAAAGGATCTCTCAGGGTAATCTGGCACATTCAGTTCTTTTCACATCCTTAAGCCAGTTGTATCTATCATCATCATGTGTGGCCTCCGTAAGTACTCTCCTCCAGACCTCTGTATTCCTGGCGATTGTCCACTAGTTTCGAATTTAAGTCTTTGGATATCTTCGAAAATTCTATCCATCCACCTAGCTTTAGGTCTTACAATATTTCTTCTTCCATCTGGATGGTCCATCATTTTTATTTTAACCGTTTCGCTATTACCCATTCCCTGGAAATGTCCTGCTCATCTCAATCTCGCTATTTTAATATCTGCAACAATGTCTGGTAATTTGTACAAGTGATGTAATTCCTCATATCGTATTCACCTCTTTCTTAAATCGGTCCATATATTCTTCTCAGAATTTTTCTTACAGAAACTCCGAGACTTATCTGGTCTGTTGTAGGTTATTTATGTTACAAGATTTTGTGGATGAGTTGATATGTTTGCGGGCGAAGCAAAGCCGAGGCCAGAATTTCGTAAAGCGTTTTATTTCGTATGTCAAATTTCATTAATTTTAATAAATAAATGTTATCATGTACTATATAATAAATTGAATAAAAATTATTGCACAAAATATTATCCGTAAATACTCCGACGTTCACAGCGAACTTGCTGTTATGAGATGTTGATGTTGTAAGTTCTTAAGGTACAATATGAATACAATTCATGTTCCGTATCCAAAATAACATCATCGTCAACAGCAGCAAAACAACCCTGAGTGGGTCAAGGCTTTCTTCAGAATTTTTCTCCGGGCTTCTCTTATCTCTGGCAACCGTCCACCATGTCTTGAGTTTTAAAGATTTGACATCCTCTAGTACTTCATCCACCCATATAAAAATAGATCTTCGGGTCTCTGTCTTTCTTCTGACTTGCATTCTTCTAACTACTTCATGTGTGGTCATCCTCTGCGTTTCCCGCACATCTGTTTCTTTACTTTAATATCTGTAATGATATCTGATGATTTATACAACTTATACAATTGCGTGTTATATCTCATTCGCCACTCTCCATTCTCCTCAATAGGTCCATATATTCTTCTGAATATTTTTCTTTCAAAAACATCCAATCGAGATTTGTCATGTTTAGTCATAACCCAGGTTTCACTCCCATAAGTTAGCACTGGTTTTATTAGTGTTTTATACAATCTGGTTTTTGTTCCGCATGCCACATATTTTGATTTCAAATTATATATTATTTCAAAATTACGTTTATTAGCATTTTGCATTATTTTATTTATTTCTTTCTTAATATTATTTTATTTATTAAAACTCAATAGTATATGAAATGATTTACCTTTTCAAATATATTATTCTGAATTCCAAAATATAACTATTATTATTATTATTATTATTATTATTATTATTATTATTATTATATTATTTACTATATTCAACAAAAACGTATGTCAATGGAAATGGATTTCATAAGGAGAGCAGCAAGATATTCAAAATTATAAAAAATAAGAAATAATGTCATACGAGAAAAAAATGAATATTATATATCCATTAGTAGATTATATAAGATAAGTAATTAAATTGGTATGGGCATGTACGACGACTGCTAGAAGAAAGGTTACCCAGAAAAACATTGGAATGTGCCCACCTGGAAGAAGAAGGAAAGGAAGATCTTGAAACTCGTGGATGCAAGAAATAAGAACTGGAATGAGAACAAGAGGACTGGATGTCATAGAGTGGATGGATAGAGACGAGTGGAGAAGGAAAATAAAACTTTAGGTACAGAAAGATGTGTAAACAGTAAAAATCTGTATATAAATAAAAAGTATTATTATTATTATTATTATTATTATCATTATCATCATCATCATCGCCATCGCCATCTCCAAAATATGGTTCCGTATTAAAACTTGTATATTACATATACTGCAGTTATGATTATAGTTTATATAATTCTATTAGTTGGACATTTGCAATGTACTGATGATATGACTTATTTTATGTCAATTTCTATTCATTTACCCTTGCTTGTTTACTCGTAAATATATTAAGATTGCATTGGCGTATTCATATATTGGCGAACATTACACCCGTTTACAAGGTACAGTAATGTTCCATTGTCGGTCTTTTTTAAAATCGTAAATTGCTGAAATGGGGCATATTTTGAAACAAATAAAAAGAGAGCGATTCCAAATTTACCAATACAACTTAACACTGTTGAAAGAAGCG
This sequence comes from Diploptera punctata, assembly GCA_030220185.1. Classification (NCBI taxonomy): domain Eukaryota; kingdom Metazoa; phylum Arthropoda; class Insecta; order Blattodea; family Blaberidae; genus Diploptera; species Diploptera punctata. Next base: position 1,070,963 of record JASPKZ010006047.1, read on the forward strand.
ATAGTAATGCGATTTCATCGAATTTTATCACTTGGTTTTAGAAACTCTATACTAGCCTTCTCAATTGGTTTTGTTTGAAATCCCTATAGAAGAAAATAAAATTTCCTTGGAACTTTTCCTTGTGCGCTAAGAGAGGAGCAATCTCTCTATCCGTTGAGATATAGTGAACTCGGCTAAGTTTACTTTCGTATTTGTCAGCAATCTTCTTCGTGATAAAATGAGACTCCTGTTATACCATGAAGACATTTTAAAGCAGCTATAAAATGCTTACAACTGATCCTCCATTTCCATTATCGAACGTATTTGAACATAAAATACTCCACATTATCTAACGAACGTTTCAACAATTAAGAGCCCAATATTATTGTTCGATTAATACTTCATATTGGGCACAACAAGATGTATACATTTCAAAACTTCTTCTTCTCCTTCACTTCATGGGCTGTTCCGCCTCACAGTTGTTCTGTCCATCTTTTCACTGGCCTTCCTACATTCCTTGAACGTCTTGGCTTGTAGTTAAATGCTGCTTTTGGTAATCTTGTTACGCTCATTCTTTCTACATGTCTAAACCAGTTTTTTCTATATCCTTTGATTTTATTATTTAATGGGTATATATTTAACTCTGTTCTTATATCTTCGTTCTTTAACCGATCCATTCTTGTGCAGCCTTTTGTTCTTCTAAGGAAGTTCATTTCTACACTTTGTATTCTACTTTGTAATTTTTTGTTCATTACCCAAGTTTCACTCCCATAAAGTAATGCAGGAACTGCCAATGTTTTATAAAACTTCAATCAGTATCTCTTCTTGTTTTGTTTTTTAATGTTTTATGTATAGTTCCACATATCATTTAAAATCTTGACAGTTTCACATTTACATCTCTTTCAGTTTTTGTGTTTATTGTAAAATTACAACCCAAATAATTAAAATGTGTTACTTGTTCCAGAGGTTTGTTGTCTATTGTGATCTTATATGTTCACTTCCCCAAAATGCCATTATTTTCGTTTTTTCCTTTGATATTTATAATTATATTCTTGGCATAACTGATTTAATTGATGTAAAGAGTACTGCAAATTATTTTCATTTTCTTGAATAATAACCACATCGTCAGCGTACATTAAAATATTTCTTCTTCTTCTTCGGCTTTCCATTTATCTCTATCAATCCAATCTCCCTCTTCCAAATTCCTATCATCCATTATAGTTCTGGCGTAGGTGTTCCATTTCCATCTTGGTCTGCCACGTTTATTTCTTCCAGGGGGTGACCACTGGTATATATTTTTTGGTCATCTTTCATTTTGCATTCTTTGTAAATGGCCATAACATTTAAGCGTTTGATTTTCAATCCTCTTAACAACAGATGTGGTCACATTCATTTCTCTCCAAAGGAATTCATTTCTTATTGTATCCTGTCTTGTTTTTTGGAGGCTTCTTCTAAAATAATCAAATTCAACTGTTCTAATTTTATTCTTTTGTAATTCCGTTAAAGCCAATATTTTTTATATTTTAAAATAGTCCATTCTTATACCTACATTAACATTAATTTTCCAATTTTGAATGTCATTAATATATAAATTAAAAAGGGTAGATGATAAACTACACCCTTGTCTTACACCTCTATTTATTAAAATTGGTTCAGTATTTGATGTGCCTATATTTATTATAATTTGAGATTTTTCATATAAACTTTGTATCACTTAAATTAATTTTGCGGGGTAGCCATTTAAAAACTTGTTAAATAAAAATATTATTCCTCGATTCCTATTAGTAGATTAGTAAAAATATAAACCGCACATACAGAGAAAATTGAAGTTTGATAATGTGCGTTTTATATTTACGATGTATCAATCATATAAATCTAAATTAATGAGTAAATGAATAATTTTAAAAATAACGCCTTTATTATCCATTTAATACAGTTTTTGATTCATCATTATTTGTTGAGATATTTTGGACATTGTAGTTTGTAATTGAAAGCTTTAAGAAAAGTTCTTATAAGCCCTAGTTTCCCTCAACGAGATTTAGGCGCTCTTTCCCTTACAGGGAAGTAATTGAATCATACTAATTTAGTTACACTTGTTTTCGTATAGATGTCATTGGAGTGGCCCGTGGTCAAGTTCCGTCTCATACTGACCTCTAGAAAACCAAGGTAGTACTATGACGGGAAAATTCGGCAAATTTTGCCTAGAGGCCTTTTTATTCAAACTGAAGGATCTTTTATGAGCCTGAAAATCTTCAGACTCGGGACCCACAGCTCAAAGTCCCTCCCGGAGGACTTAGTCCTTAGATTTTTTCATCCTAAAAAATCCATCGATCCCAGCCGGGTTTGAACCCGCGACCCTCGGAACCAGAGGCAAGGAGTGTAACCACTAGTTCTCCACGGCCGGCCGATATAAGAAAAGTTAAAAAAACTAAATAATTAGTTGAGGACGACTGACTTACCAGGTACCAATTTGATATTTAATATCTTATTACATAACCTCAACGGTGCTTTAATATGAATTTTAAAACTGTTGAACGTTGTCCTGGTGGAACTACTCACTTTTGGTTCTGAGATTTGTGGGTTCAAACCTCAACGGAATCCATATATAAATTCTGATTATTTTTCCTGAAGGTTTTTATGGCTGTAGTTCCCGTGTCGTAGGTTTATGACACATAAAAACAACCATCAAGTGTTAAAGGCATTTGAACAACATTTGTTGGCCCTTTAATGAGCTAGATTTGAATTGCAACTCTAATGACTAAATTTTAAAATAAACGAAAAAACTAGATCTCGTTAAATAAAATTTTAATTAACTTACCTTAAACAAATGTTACGATGATAAGATTAAATAACGGGTGGCGCAACACGACAAACAAAGCTGTTCCAGTGTTAGTGCTTCCATTCTCAAATGTGAATTGAGACATCGTTGAGTGAGCTATAAAATTTTCAGAGCTACATTACAACAATAACACTTGGAGAATAATTCACGGCATACGATTAAACCACACTAGACAAAAACTTTCTAACATCTATTTCGGGCCACTCTGTATTTTCTTAGTAGACTATTCATTATTTGATTACTTAGAATACTTCTGAAGGTAATGATTCATAAAAATGGGCATTTTAAATCTTTGATTTTTTATTTCTTTGACTTTTATTCAACTACAGAAATTGAAAGAAGAATAACTGATGGTATGTTGAACTCAGTGCTTTGGAATAGAAATATAATATACAGAATGAAGAAAACTATATTTCAAGTTCTGCTACAAAGCATTTTATTATATGGGTCTGAAATCTGGACAGTATATAGAAAAAAAAGCCAACAAGCTGTTAGCAGTAGACATGGATTTTTGGAGGCGATCGACAAGAATTTCAAGAAGGGATAAGATCAGAAACAGCACAATAAGGGAAATTATGCAAGTTAAAAAAAATATTACGAAAAAATAGAAGAAAAACGTTTGAAATGGTATGGACACCTAATAAGAATGGAAGAAGAGAGAATACCAAAGAAGATCCTTAATTGGAAAGCTAATGGAAGAAGTGGAAGAGGTAGGCCTAGAGAACGATGGATGGATGGAGTGAAGAGAAGTATGGAAGCTAGAGATTTGAGGGAAGAAGATGATTAGACAGGAACCTCTTGCGACAAATCACTTTGGGTTGAAGGAGAAATTATTGTGGAATATTCCTAAATAACAAACAATTATTTGATGATAGACCATATCTAAAAATTAAATTATTTTTATTTTCATTAATTAATGCAAGACATGTATTTATTAATTTCATAATCTTTCCAATTAGATTTATTAATTTAGAAATGACATTTATTGTCCGACACTGTAGCCAATCTGTTTATAAGGCATCTTGCCTTAGACAGAGCTACGGGATTTACGCTGGCTGGTTTGAATCTTCAAGGTGGAAGAAATGTTCTTATGCGATTTCGACCAGTATGGGACCAGTGAGCACCCAGCATCCCGAGAAATACAATCATTTGCTGTTCCATGTTGAGAATCCATGTATAATGACTGGAGGACCCGATATTTTGACCACATTTCAAGCTTATGCTGACTAGATAATTGTTCACTTGAGTGATTAAAACATGTGACTGGTAAGCCTAAGGCCTTCTAGGCCTGTCGCGACATGAAAAATTAACATTTATTGTATGATAATATATATATAACTACAATACAGTTGGTAACATTGAATAATAAAGCCCATAAACAAACAAAATTAAAATTTTATAAAACAATGGCTGTCCCTGTCCTTTTGTATGGGAGTGAATCTTGGATTACCACTACCAAACAAGAAAGTAAAATCCAAGCAACCGAGATGAAATTTTTAAGAAGAGTAAAAGGCTGCACTAGAATGGACCAGTTAAGAAACGAGGATATCCGTGAAGAACTGCAGATCTACTCCATAAAAGAAAATATATTTAACAAGATACAGTGAAAGAACATGTAGAACGAACGGAAGAAAGTAGATTACCAAATAAAATCTTCCATTATTTTCCAAGAGGAAGAAGAGATGTCGGACGTCCTCGGAAGAGATGGTCTTAGATCTATTAGTGAAGACGGAACAGGCAACTCTTGCCTAAACCAGGAAGTGAAGAAGAAGAAAACAATACAGTTGGTTAAATGATATTTTGTTCTGACAAATTATGTTTTATTACTATCAATATAAAATTATAAAATTTAATACCTGTAAGTTTATCATTTCAACATGGTTAAAACTTTTTTTTTAAATTATTTCGATACAGATTAGCCAAACAATCTTCTGGTGAAGATGGAACCGGTTCCGAAAGGCCTATAGAATGATATTTTTTAAACAAATGTGAGGAGACTGAACTTACAGGTATTCAATTTTTATAATTTTATGTTACAGTGTTGTATTGTGAGCACCTAATATGCTATATCAATGGAATTTATTAGTACTGATTTTTTACTACAATTTTGGCAAAATATAAGTTCTAATTTTCTATATCCCTATCACTGACTTATTTGTTCTCTCTTTATAGATCTTCATCACTTCATCTATAAATGTAATAAATAAAAAATAAAGGCCTCAAACTGTTACCCTGTTTTACTCCTATTTCTATGAGAAAACAAGACTTAAATTTTATTATACCTTCAACATTTAGAAATGCAGATTTAATTGCTCTTATCAATTTCGATGGCACATTATTCTTATGTAATGCTTTCTAGATATCTTCCTCTAGTTATTGCAGATACTGAATCAAATACTGACTGTAGATTACAAAATCCCAGATATGCAGATTATTAGCGCTGGAGAGATTAAAATACATACTTTTTTGGTTTAATTGTAAATGATATATATATATATATATATATATATAACATCCATAGTAATTCTGCCCGAAGGCAGGTCCTTCACTGCAATCATAGCATTTTCATTCTATGCTTGCAGCTTTACTAGGGAATTGTAGATGTGGTAGCTTCCCGTTGCTTTCCACACCGGTGAAGGATAATGATGATGGCCATATGATTTCGGGGACCGTTTGGGTCTTAAAATTTTCCTGACATTTGTCTAACAGGTGAGGAAAAACCCGATAAAAACCTCACCCAGAAAAACTGCCCCGACCGGGGATCGAACCCGGGCCCGCTGTGTGACAAGGCAGCACGCTACCTCGAGACCACAGTGGTGGATATATATATATATATATATTATATATAATTTTAGCTTCACGTTTTTTATATTATTTTTTAAATATTAGCACTTGAAAGAAATTTAAAATGCCTGCTTTTTTATGTAGAAACTAGAAGAATGTTGTGTACCGGTTTTGAATATTCTTTCAACCTCTTATTTAAACATTTACATGTACTGTATTAACGTTTCAAAGACTTAAAATACATTATTTGAGCCGGCAGCAGAAAAGAAGGCTGTTTATATGGTTTCAGCTTCATATTTCAATTTTTTTAAATGGAAAATATAAGAGTGTTAATGAAATTGAGTGTAGTTCTTTCTAATGTCTGGTATTTGTATTTTTACAAGGTTTTCAATGCTGTGTGGGATGTTTGTTGTCTGCTGAGTAGCGAGCAGATGCCACAAAGCAGCTTCGTATGAAGGACAGCAGACAAGTTTTATCACTGACAATAATTATTCTTGATCAGCTGCGGTGGTAACAAATACAGTACATGCGGGTGCCATGCCGCTTGGAAAATAATTCCTATATGTTTACATTATGAATGTGCGACCAAATATTTATTCTGTATTCATGATTTAATTTTCCACATTTTAATCATACAATATATTCTTCACTAGTTAATACCCGGCGTGCACTGCTACGCCTAAATAAATAAAAATTGATGTGCTTTTACGTTTAGTTGAGTAAGTAAAAGGAAAAATAATTATAAATTTATATTTTTTAGACACCCCTTGCTGATTATTCGGCGGTGCCCAAGAATCTACTTATCCTGATCCCCTTGACATAGGATAAATGAGCTGAAATACGAAAATTAATGTGTTTTTTGTTTAGTTAAATAAGTAAATGGAAACATTTATATCATAATTATTTTTAGATACCCCGTGCTGTTTACTCGGCGTTGTCCGGTAATCTACTCATCCCGTTTTTGTTGGCATAAATGAGCTGAAAGACAAACATTAATGTACTTCTTATGATTAGTTGAATAAGTCATATGAAAAATAATTATAAACATCTATCGTAATTATTTTAAGATTCCCCGTGCTGAGTACCCGGTGTTGCCCGGGAATCTACTTATCTCGATCTTCTTGGCATAAATGAGCTAAAAGACAATATTCGTTATTGTGAATTATCCGGAAAAGAATACGCGCCATGTGCTGCCATGCTTGAACAGGAATCTACGTATTTGTCTTGATTTTCTTGTCATCAATGAAAGACAAAAACTTTTATTGTGAATTATCCGTAAGAGATAAACATATCCTGTCTAGTTCTTTCTTGTAGAACTTATTGAGATATTGAATTCTGTGTACATTAATTTTGTGTATTTGTTATGGTTTAGACAGCGTAAGCCATTTAAGCGTCCAAAGAGCTACTTTTTCACGTTTTCCACTACAAAGGGCGATTTGTAAGGGTATAGGAGTTGAGTATCACAACTCTCTCATAGCCTATGTTCATCCCGGGAATCGCCTGAACATTTTGCAAAAAGCCCCATCACAATCAAATCAACGGTATGGCCGCGCATAAAGAACGAACAAACAAACAAACAAACAATCATTTTTGTATATTAGATTACAACAAATATTATTCTTTATGCTGTTTGAACAGATTAAAACTCCTGGCGCAAGAGACCTAGAAAGCCTTTGTAGTGTACCATCCAGTTCACATCCACATGTGTTAATCACAGAGATGGACGATCATGCTGCCAGTGCAGGGGTGACATGTAGTTAGCATGTGGAGCCCTCAGCCATTATAGCTGGTTTTCTCAACCTGGAGCTGTTACTTATTGTAGCTACCCAAATTCCTCTCGATGCTGGGTGGACACCGGTCCCATACTTGCCTAAATTCCATGAGAAAATTTGTTCCCCTTGGGAACTCAAACCAGCGCAAATCCCGTAGTTCTGCATCAAGGCTTCATTACCTTAAACCGCTCGGCTACGGCGCTGGATTTGAATAGATGAATATGATTTAATATGTAAATTTATTCCTATCTCAAACAGTTTAATTTATATCAGATTATCCGTACGGAGAATCCAGATTTAAATATAGATTACTTAGACCATATTATTCTTCTTAGACCATATTATTCTGCTATTTAATAATAATGTATGTGTCTGTATAGGAGGGAATATACATATATATATATATATATATATATATATATATATATATATATTATGTTACATGGCAAATGGATTTTTCATGTCTTAGAACCCAAGCTTGGCTATTCTTTACAACTATACCAGCAAACGAAAAATAGACGCTACAGCCATTCAATTTGTTTTCACAATCAAAATAGTAAAATATGAATAAAATTGTAAAATAGTCACCTTATATTGTGATTACATTTTGTATAGAGGATTGTGTGATGAACATTGTTCACACAGTCTTCTATACAATATATTCACAAGCAAGTCAGTGCGTCAACGAAGGTCAATAAATAGATACCTACTTCATTCTGCTGATGATGGGACTAGTCCCGAAGAGCATACAGAGTGCTAAAGCATTTTAAGTTGCGGAGACGGACCTATAAGGTGACCATTTTCCAATTTTGTTCATATTTTACTACTGTGACTTATTACCTCGGAATCTTATCATGAATTTTATTATTATTCACAGTCAATTGTTTCCCCTCTATGCTTGAGTCGGGATTTGAACCCGAGTCTCTAAACTCTGTACGTTTAGCGCTCTAACGACCTGAGCTACCCAAGTATTCCAATTCAAACATACATTTTTCTTATAGGCCTATATGTAGTATTCTCAATTCACACAAGAGGTAGCGGAAATTCGTTCCTACTGACATCTAGTGGCTAACATAACAGTTAAGCAATTTTTAAAGAGAATATTTACTTTATAGCAGTAACGCTTTTATATTTAGATGTTATATATATATATATATATATATATATATATGTATATATATATACCGTACAGGCCACATGGCCTAAAACGAATTTGTTCATGATGATGATGATATATATATATATATATATATATATATACATATATATATATGTGTGTGTGTGTGTGTGTATGCGTGCGTGCGTGTGCGCGCGAAAATATAAATAACCATACAGTAAATCCATGTCATGGCATTTCGAAGTTTTAAAACCGCCTGAAATGGTCGTTATTCGCTAGAAGATAACTACATCGATTCATGTGATTAGCGTGATGCACTTACTCAATTAATTTCTGTTCTTTATCGGAGTTTCGCTACTTCCCAAATCAAGTAGCTACTGGTACCCACAAGCGTCTGTCTTCTCCGTTCAATTTATCTTAAGTAGGCGTACTGAATTTCACTAAATAACTCAAGAGGTTATAGCTCATCAAATTTTTTTCAAGACTTTTTAAAGTCATAATACAGTACATTGGGCATTTTTAAGGTTTAATAGAAGTGAAATATAGTAGTTTCGGTAATACATTCTTTCAATATTCTAATATTGAGTACTTTATACGTTACTCAGTTGACGTCATTAATAGTAGGCTATCTTACGATGCAAGGTTGGAAAGTGGTTTTTACAGAAGCGAGGAAATGTTTAAAAACTGAGCGATAGCGAGATTTTTAATTTCCGAGATTCTGTAAAACACTTCACAAACATGTGTTGTACATTATTTTTTGCCGTTGTTGTTTTAAAAATAATAAATAATAGTAAAATAATATATTTGTTAGAAATATTTGCATTCATTATAAACAACTGACTAACGTTAGCAGTGTGGGCAATGTTTATTAGTTGTAACTACAGGAGGCCGTGACACTAATCAGTCATAAAATAGCGGCAAGTACGTATTTATTGTTTATATTGTTTCAAATAAAGTTCAGTTAATTTAAAATGCAGTGATTTGTTTCGTATAATATATGTCAACATTACTTTTTGGATATTTTGTTTTTGTATATAGGCCTACATTGTACGTAGTATACATAGAGGGCAGTGGTTTTACATCCCGCACGAGGTTTGTAATATGTAATATTACAGTATAGTTATTTAGGTTGGCAACCCCGAAATGTAGGAAGTTGTACTTTCAATCATGGCCACCATTGCTGTAAGTACAATAAAACGCACTACCGCCCAAAATATATTTTTATAAAAAATATAATAGAAACGTGTAATCTTATTTGCATACAATTTCATTTGCTAAGGCTGGCAATACGAATGCTGTGAAGATGCAAGATTCTTCCACTTTACATCATAAAGACCTGTGAGTTTTATAAGCGAAAAATATTGCATGACCTACCCTAATTGAATAGGTGCTATAGATTATCTAGCAGGTAAAAGTTTATTAATCTTAATAAAACACTGCACAAAGAAGCTATAGAAGTTTAAGCTTCAATGTAAATATCACATCATGCAAAACGGCTAACTCTCGTTATGTGGAACCTACTTTGTGATGTCAATTGAATCATACGATCTTCATCTTGTATCTATAGTGAGTATCACAGAATAGAATAATTTGTTTACATGTCGGGTTTGGACAATCAGGCCTTCCCTTGCTCTCTATGGGGTTGATATAATATAGAACAAAAAATACAATTAAAATACAGAGTATTAAATTCAAAATTGCTAATATTAAATATTCTTATGCCACAAATATTTAAAATGAAAATGTGTTGGTTAATGTAACCAGTATGTTCCCTGACTCTAGTCCCGAGGGTCGCGAGTTCAAACCCGCCTGGGGTCGATGAATTTTTAGGATGGAAAGATCCAAGGGACTAGTCTTCCGGGAAGGACTATACCGTAAGTAATTTGTCCCGAGTCTGAAGATTTTAGACTCAAAAAGAACCGTAAACCTGAATAAAAAGATCTCTGTGCAAAATTGTACAGACATTTATTCATCCAAGTAAGCTAATACCTTAGTTGCCTACTAGATGGCTCGTTGAAGCGATGTGCTAATCATATGTTATTCGTTGACATCTATAGGTAAATTAACTTGATTAAGAATCTACCGCTAGGGAGCACTCGTGTCCCCTTGCGGAACGTATGTATAGGGTATATACATGGGATAACTGTAACAGAAAACATTAAGGAATACAATTAAAATATGAATCACACACTAAAAATGTACTAGTTTGGTTTCTTTTCTCATTTTACAGTGTTCTAAAGTTTAATGGCAAATTTATAATATTTAATACAATTTTTTACAGTATATACAAAATAACTTCACATATAAATTCAGTACTTTTTTATAGTCTACTATTTAATATGCTTTGCAACTAACATCATATCGCGTCTAAGATTGATATTACCCACTAGTCTTTCTGTTGTGTTAATTTTTTTTCTGTAGAAGGTCATGATCTAATTGTTATCTCTAAAGTTATGATCATGATGAAATAAACTCGATTACTAAATTTCAAACCAGCATCTTCCTTTAACACTTAGGAAAATTAAAGGAAAATTTCAATTTTGTTGGTCGTCACCGCGATTTGATCTAGGATCCAATCGTTAACGCCTGATCTAAATAATTGTTCTTTAATTTAAAGAAATATCTAGGATGAGTTTGTATTTGATTTGTTTTAAAGTTGTAGCCTTTAATACAATTTATCGTTCATAACTTGCAATGAAAAGTATCTATTGACATCCATAAAAAATTAATATAAAATTATAGAATATTCACCTGAAAGGTCCGTCTCCTCAACTTAATTATCATTTAACTGTAGCGCTTTCGGGACTTGTCCCATCATCGGCAGGATTCAAAACTGGTGTTTCACTGAAGATCTGGTAGAGGGGGTTGCATGTATTTGGTTCGTTTTCGTTTATCAGGCTGTCGTTGTGAGCTGCTTTCATGATTTCCATCTCTTCGAGTACGTTTATCTTCGCTGGATTATTTTCTCTGTGCATTACTGTTAGGGTGTTTTCAATATTTAACATGCGATGTCCTTCATGGATAACGTGTTTTGCATAGCTTGATTTACCTTCTGCGTGAATGAAGTCTCGAAAATGTTCTTTGAATCTGATGTTAAAACTCCTGTTTGTCCTTCCTATATAAAATTTGTTGCAGTCCTTGCATGTCAGTTTATAAACTCCTTTGCTGTTTAAAATGTTTATTTTCTTCAATGTTATTGTTTATTATGTTGTTTAATTTGTTATTGGTTCTGTATGCTATTTTTACGTTTTTATCGGCTTTCTTTAGTGCATTGGCTAATTTTGTTGTTTCTTTTCCTGTGTATGTAAGTGTTATCCATGTTTTTCTTGTTGTTGTCAGATTCTTTTTCTAGTTTAGTTATGTTGGTTATGTTGTTCTTTCCTTTTTTGTTTTTTTACGAGCTTATCTATGAATTCTTCATTATAGCCATTGGTTTTTGCCATATACTTAATGTAGTTGAGTTCTTGGATATAATTGTCTTTGCTTAATGGGAGTTTCAACATTCTACTGACTAAGCTATTAAATGTACTAATTTTCTGTTGAAAAGGGTGTGTAGAATTTTTGTTTATGGCCAGAGCATTGTTTGTGGGTTTCCGGTAGATACCGATTTCTAGTTTATTGTTGTGTAGATTTTTGGTTATAGACAAATCTAAGTAGTTTATGCTGTTGTTAACTTCTATTTCTTCGGTGAAAGTGATTTTTTCATGCATGTGTTTAAGTCTTGTAGTATTTCTTTTTCTTTTCTGTTTTCATTTTCATATATTACTAGTACATCATCGACATATCGTGTTATTAGTTTTATGTTGAATTTGTGTATTAGTTCCTCAAAATTTTTATTTTCCAGTTCTTGTAGGAAGATTTCTGCCATTATTCCAGATGTAGGATTCCCCATCGGGATCCCGTCTTCTTGAATAAATAGTTCATTGTTAAATTGGAAGTAATTTTGCTTTATTGTTGTTGTTATTAGTTTGTTTAACTGATTGATATAGTTATCTTCAAGTTTACTGTCTGTTAGTTTTTGTTTTATTATGTTTGCTGTTTCGTTTATCGGGATATTAGTGTACAGGTTTTTTATGTCGAATGACGTCATTTTAGTATTCCTATTGATTTCTAAATGCTGTAGTTTGTCTGCTAGTTCAAATGAGTTCTTAATTGTGTAACGATTTTCAAGTTTGACATCATTTTTCATTTTCTGAGCGACTAATTTGGAAATTTTATAGTTAGGAGCATTCATGCAATTAACAACTGGTCTTATGGGAATGTTGTCTTTATGGATTTTTGGAAGGGCTTAAGCTCGTAAAAAAACAAAAAAGGAAGAACAACATAACCAACATAACTAAACTAGAAAAAGAATCTGACAACAACAAGAAAACATGGATAACACTTACATACACAGGAAAAGAAACAACAAAATTAGCCAATGCACTAAAGAAAGCCGATAAAAACGTAAAAATAGCATACAGAACCAATAACAAATTAAACAACATAATAAACAATAACATTGAAGAAAATAACATTTTCAACAGTAAAGGAGTTTATAAACTGACATGCAAGGACTGCAACAAATTTTATATAGGAAGGACAAACAGGAGTTTTAACATCAGATTCAAAGAACATTTTCGAGACTTCATTCACGCAGAAGGTAAATCAAGCTATGCAAAACACGTTATCCATGAAGGACATCGCATGTTAAATATTGAAAACACCCTAACAGTAATGCACAGAGAAAATAATCCAGCGAAGATAAACGTACTCGAAGAGATGGAAATCATGAAAGCAGCTCACAACGACAGCCTGATAAACGAAAACGAACCAAATACATGCAACCCCCTCTACCAGATCTTCAGTGAAACACCAGTTTTGAATCCTGCCGATGATGGGACAAGTCCCGAAAGCGCTACAGTTAAATGATAATTAAGTTGAGGAGACGGACCTTTCAGGTGAATATTCTATAATTTTATATTAATTTTGAATAAACCTCAACGGAACACATCATGAATCTTATAAAAGTTGATCCATAAAAAAAGCGTAATTTTGATACAAAGTCAGCGTGAGTTGACTACCCTTCATCTGCAAATATGTGTTGTTCTATAAGTCCATCCGCTCCATTACTTACAAAAACAAGCAATTTGTTCCATTCCCCGCTCACGTACATGTCGTGGATTGCTGTGTTCGCACTTGTGGGACGTGTACATTGAACTCTATTTTTTTTACAACTTTCAAGCCTGATCAATCTTTAAAGTAAAGTTCTTCAGCTATAGAGAGTTTATGTAGTAGGGACAGTGTGCAGTGCAGTCTGCATAGTTTTGGTTCCTAAAGAGCAACGTTTTTACTTTCATATCATTCTGACTTGCATTTAGTGATTTTCTATAAGTGTCGTATTTTGAATTAACCTCGCACAGCAGCAAGAAGTTGCGAACTTCAAGATTGACTTAATTCGTTGGTGAATGAACAAACTGGGTTCAGACGGGTGTGTTTTCTAATACTATCTACTGCACTTTTGGTGCTTCGGTTTCCGCGCTGGGAGGATAGATAGCTTTAATGTGGTCTATTTTCACTTTTATACTCCATTTAGGCAGACTACTTTATATAGATTATGTATTCTTGTGTAGAGAGAGGAATAGTCTCTAGGATGAGTTTATGTGTATATGTTTGTGTCTAGTGTGTGTTGTATGAGGGATGATGAAGAGAATGGAGAATGCGAAACCCGAAGCTGGTACTTAGCCTACTCATATTGAAAAACACCAAGGGGGCCGCCAGGTTTTAACGTCCCCATCCGACGAGCGAATAGCTTTGAACAGTATCACATGCCTTCTCAACATTGTACTGCGGTGGTATTTGCAATTTAATGCAGGAATCTGGTGCTCAATGTGACGATAAAAAATATCCCTCCGGGCCCCGAAATTGCAAATTTTACAATAAAATAAAACCTCGCCGGGTATCGATCCCGTACCCCTAGTCAGGAAGCAGGCATGCTATCACCTTAGCCAGAATGACGGAAAGTTCAGAGGAGTTGAAAACTCAAGTGGTTCCTTGATCAATATATTGTTTGCACCAAGATGCATTCTATGCAACCACCTAGAGAAAGAAATTGATGACGAACAAATCAACAACTGTACACCATCAAACAATTGATATCTTCTACTTTGTGAACTACGAATTCTGGCTCTTGTGGTGTGTACGGAGCTTCGCAGTCTCTGTTATTATCGCCTCACTATAATGGTTGTCCGGCGGCTCGCTTTGTTTCCCCGCAGCTGTTATATATAATTAAATACAAAGATGCCGACTACCGCCACTATAATAATTCCGCATATCAAGCATTGTCGATCGGCGCCTGCTTTTATTAAAGGACAACCATCATAGTGATGCGATAATAAGATCTGATGATTATTTTCATAACCTTCTAATTTTTAACAGTGTTATATACCAGATATTGGTATAACTTAAGTAGATAGGAGATAAACAATGTTGTTTCAAATTTAAATTCCAATAAACTGATGGGATAATTGGGTGCTCTTTAGCCATAAGTGACTCAGAATGCAACCAACATTGAAACATGCAATTCCGTAGATTTAAGACATTCATAGATATAATGGTTACTTTAAAATATTCTCGCCAGATAACAATAAAATACAAAATACTCTAGTTGATATTTATAATAATGCCAAAAGATACAGCGAAGGTTCATTCAGAGATCTTTATATTGTTACGCGTCGTATAGCGACGTTTAAATTACGCGGGCAAGCCGATAATGTTGGTCTCGCATTGATCAAAATAGATTTGCGAGTCGCCATTCCCGAGTCAAAAGGTCCGCGCAAACTGGCCAAAGTGTCTGGACTGTGGTTCCAGACGTATACACCGACATCTCCCTCGCCTTTCGGGAAAAATCGGTGGCCAGAGGTTTCGGTTCGAAGCGTCTCGAACCTAAGTCTAGAAAGTTCCTCGCGCCTATATAAGAAGGCGAATGCAAGACAACAGTTAGTCTTGGTTTGACGGCGATAGCAGTGTCTTGTGTTGTATACGAGAAATTGTGGCGAACTGATTCATCAGTGACTGTGACAATAATTGTGACTGAGATAAACATTGAAAGAAGATTAATTTTAGAGTGAAATTTGCGATTAAAAGTTTACTGATAATTTGTGGAAGAAAATAAAGTAGGAAAAGTTCACTATTTGTCGACCATGAATTGTTCCAAGTTCTACAGAATCCCAATGCGCATGCGAGAGTTGCTCTAATGGTTAATGTAGCTTCCGTTAGATGACTCTCAAATCAGAGTCACCAACTTTCGGGATAAATTCCCAAACGTTTATAAAAAATTGACGTAAACGAACTTCTAATTTCCTAACCTACCAAAACAAATTACATGCATATTATTTAATAAACTTTAATCTGATTTTTATGTACACTAACTTGTCCCATCGGAACCTAACAAAATGAAGTTAATTTCTTGAAATATGGTTTGGAATTAATTGCGAATGTTGGTAGCGCACAATTTGAGAGCCAACTAGCGGATGTTACAATAAACATTTCCGCGTATGTAAAACTCGGTTCACAATATTCGCGTAATTATATGAACATTTAAAAATCATAGGAAATATTTATAAAATGATTCCAAAATGTTTAAAATAGTAAGAAATGTTATTATAAATGGTCAAAAAATGTTTAGTGCAACAGTGACATAAGAACGTTGCACGGAAAATCGTGACCGACAAATACAAGGCCTCGGCCATAAAGTGTTTTTGAGATTTTAAACAACGTCTGCGTATTCATTTACGCCGAAAAACGTGAAACAAAAATCCTGGTCATCCCGTGACTATTATCTCATCCCTTAGTCTGGCATTGCGTCGGATACCGGCATGAATAGAATTTTATTGAAGTTGTAATTATATGAAATAGGCCTAAGTGTAGGACTATTAAGAGATATACTGTAGTTTATAGTTAAACATTAATTCTCTGTTTACTGGATCAAAGTTAAACTGATTACACTTTTGCCCTAAAAACTAATGTTTAACATTCCCCTACTCTTAGTTAGATATTTTGAATAACTCAGTATAACAATTACCTAATTCATGTTAGATTTAAATAAAATAATAATAATAGACCTATCCTAACTCGTGTCTAGCTTAGAGTTGGATCAAGGGATGAGATGAGATCACTATATTTATAGAAGTTTTTAAACGACAAGAATGGCACGCGACAACGCCTGATGCGCCGTCACAGGGGCGCATGAACGAAATTGATGAGAAAAGTTTTGGGGAAATGCTGGAATGGAATTTTTGACGAGGGAAAACTGGAGAAATCCCGAGAAAACTTGTCCAAGGTTCGTTTCGTCCACCACGAAAAGCACATGGAGTGTCAGAATCTCGATCTCGAGACGCCAGCGCACAGTGTTCTATTTCAACAATCTAGGGGGATTTCATTCAAAATTTCAAGGGTAATTAATAAAAGTGATATTTTGTAATTTAAATGTAAACAAACCTGTTAGCATATATGTGTAATTATTTTGTTCCTAGGCATGCGCAGGGACTCTTAAATAAGGTATAAACACAAGAGTCACGCGCAGATGCATAATCTGTCTTATTGAGTAGGTTGATCAATCGAGCTGTTTTGTGTAGAGAATAAAGTCGGTTTACGTGTTATTGTGATATTTATGTTTAGTTTAGGGTTCTGTAAGTTACGTAAGATAGGTTTCATCTGTTTGGAATAAGAATGGTAATATGAGAGAAGACTTTTAACTGTGTTCCAATTTAAATTTATTATCCAGATATTTTAGACTAGAACTTTCTTATATGAACGTATATGGCCTTCTAATTGCATTATTTTTATTTATTCACATCCCTTCTGTTGGAAATAGAAGAGAAAAATTGCGTTCATCTGCGTCTCTTTAGCTTATTATTTTTTGTTTCACAATGGTTCCCCTTACTTCCCGGCGCGCAATTTTCGAAGTTTGGTCCGAAAATAACAAAAGCGAACGTTGTGATGCAGTGTATGAATTTGTATTTAAACAAATTAAGCATGTGATAGTCTCTGATGTTGTTATTAAGAAGTGTGTGTCAGCAAATTGAAGTAAGATGGAACAAATGTTATCGTCATCGTGGCAGATTCCTGGAAAATTATTCAGATTGGCTACAAGAAAATATTAATTTTCGCATGACCGATTGTCAATCTCTGCCTTCTACTTCTACAGATCAACCGCCTTCCAGTTCTTGTAGGCCATCAAAATCATTCGAAGAATGTTGTGAAAAGTCGAAAAGGCGGAAGCTCCGAGAATTCGTTCGGTCAACAAGCCTAGAAGAAATATTTACTGCTGCTGAAATGAAGTTGCGTGATAAGGGAAAGAAAAAGACTCTGCTTCAATATTCAAATAATTATCCCTTGCATCGCATACACGAGGCACTAGAATGAAAAAGAGTTGACGCCTGTTTTTAGATAAACCGAATAAGTTTATCAGCTGATCGATCCCGAGCGATGATGATAGATGACAGTCTTTCAACTCACCAACGTATAAAGACTAAAATTGAGAATAGGAAAAGTATATTCTGAATAGATTCAAGAATGAGACAGGCCTACTGGTGGAAAATTCCAACACAACAAGCAAGGAATACGAATAATGGAAACACTGCTCGTCGATTTTCCAGAAACACCGAAAAGACTGCCCAAATAACAGGTATCAATTTTGAGCTAATTCGCCGTTTTCATGTCATATTAGAAACACTGAGTTGTGGGTTTTCCATAAAAGCTGATGCTTTTGGAGTATGCTGATGAAACTAGACATTTGTATTTGAAAGAATACAGTTGGTTTTATATGCCAAACAGTGTGCACAAAATGTTATGCCACGGGAAGCTTGTTATTGCCTTTTGTATTCTTCGATTGATCAACTTTCGGAAGAAGCACAAGAAACAAGAAACAAAGATAGTAGAAGATATCGGGAACATTTCACAAGAAAACCTTTGAGGATCAACACAAACACCGATATTTCCACAGACTTTTGATATCTTCTGATCCTTTCTTGGCCAATAATCCTAAAAGAAAGCACGGTATAATTACACAGGAAGTTCCATCATTGCGCTCAGCACATACTTTAGATGCAGAGGCAACAGATTCCGACAAAAGTGACTCAGATTATGCAGATTAATATTTTTGTATAACATTAGTATTTTTTTCTTTATATGTGCAAAATAATGAGAATAAACAATTCATAACATTTTTCTGTAAGACATGGAAAAGCAATTATGCTTTTTGTTTGTAATTTATAGAATAATGACAATATAGAAATCATAATATACTTTCTAATAATTAGAATACCTGTTTTTAAAGTAATGAAATTAAAAAATACTTAATAAATTTATATGTTCTTAGAAATATAGGATCATTTGTATTTTCTTATATTTGTAAAATGATAAATTATGGATTTTGTAAAAGAAACAATAATATTTAAGAATTTTTAATTTGAAAAATAATGATAAACAATTGATAATTATATGTTTTGGGTATGAAATAAAATACAATTTGTCCTCATAATATGTATATACTAAAAACATATAATATAAAAATATATAATATGCGCATGCGATTTTTTCATTTGTAAAACAGCAATAAATTAAAAATATTTGTTTTTTTAAAGATATGCATTAGGCCTATATTTGTATTTTATAATATGTAAATCGATGATATATTATTGAAAATAATAAATTAATTGTTTTGGTAAGAAATATAAAATAATTTGTGTTCATTAATTTTGTAAAATATTGGGAATAAAATAATACATAACAAAAATTATTTTTTATGGAAAATATTACTAGGAATAATTGAGATTGTTAAGAGCGTTATCCAAATAATGTTACAAGTAGCATAGAAAACAATTAAGACTGAAAAATAGTAAAATTATCGAGCCAAGAATTAAATCCCCCTAGAATCGTCAAATATCACACTGTGCAGCGGTGAGAGGCGAGCATCTAACCGCTTGCGGCGCAGGGCTGCCTAGATTTAAGTAAGAAGTAATAATGATAGATTCAACATTTATAAATTTGATTTATACCTAGTAATAAAACATTTAAAAAATATAGTTCAGATGATATAGAGAGCAGATGTAAGATCAGTGAATAATATCTGTAGGGAGTAAGTTCAAAATAATCAAAAGTATATGTATGAAAATTGCATTCAGAGACAAAAAATAAAATAAGTTAAAATTATACCTTCTTAGGTAAGATCCGTCGTCCTCAACTTATAAAAAAAGTATTCTTTATGCCTGTAGGCCTTTCAGAACATCCGTTCCATCTTCAGCAGGTCCTTCTTCGCTACAATATCTAGTATGATGGTTGATGTTGATGCTGCTAGTCCTAATGTGGTGTTGTCGTGGCGACGTTAGGACCAGCAGCATCAGCATCAACCATCATACTAGATATTGTAGCGAAGAAGGACCTACTGAAGATGGAACGGATGTTCTGAAAGGCCTACAGGCATAAAGAATACATATTTTATAAGTTGAGGACGACGGATCTTACCTAAGAAGGTATATTTTAACTTATTTTATTTTATGACTCTCCACCTCAACGGTTTTAACAATGAATTTTATTAGTATTGATTACAGAGATAGATTTTTTATAGTTTAAAAATAATTTAAATGAGATTTAAAATGTGTATACAACGAACATATGAAGGTGTAACACTTGAAGATGTATCATTATTTATACTTGTATACTTTTATGTGCTATTACACATTTATGTTATATTGTACACATTTTTGTAACAATATACGATAAATGTGTAATAGCACATAAAAGTTTCACAAATATTTAATATCAAGCATTAAAATTAAATTTTTGCATATATTTTATATTGAACATTAAGTTTGGGAAGACTGGAGGATACACACTACTAGATCACAAAAAATGAAGACATCTTAGAAGAATTAAACATGGAACCTTTATAAAACAAAATTTCTGGCTATAAGTCAAGATGGATGCAACATGTTCATCGAATGGAAGATCACAGGACACCAAACAAATGTTAAGATATCAACCTGCAGGAAGAAGAATGCCAGGACGTCCACTCAAAAGACTTCTGGATGGTGTTTCTGTTGAGGCCGAAACAGGTCAACAAATGACCTAAATTCGTGAATGTACTATGATGATGGTGATGATGAAGTTTAGGATCAGACCAAAGTTGAAAAAAAGGGGAGAAAAAAGATTGCAAAATGCATGACAATGTTGTAAGAAGAGTGTTGTCATATTTCAACCATTTTATTAATAAACATTGCGGATCATTGAGGTTTTAAGAGATTTTGTTATACCCAAGACTTCAGTGTATTCCAGCATCTATCTATACCCATTTATGGCATCGAACGAATGAAATCTTTTCCAGACTCTCAACAGTTTTTAGGTAGCTTCGAAAATCCATTTCAGTGTGTACCTGAATTTCTAATTCTACTTATGAATATTATTGTTTTATTAAGAGAAGATTATGTAGCTTTGCATAAAAATATGTAGAAATATGCTCAAGTATGGAACAATATGTAATGGTAAAATTTCAGATATATTATTATTAAGTTTCCAACTAGAGCATATTTATTATTTTGATATGTATAATGTCATCCATGTGGTATTTTTATTATATATGTAGATCCAACCTCTACGTTTTATAATGATAGCTTTAATGCTGACCTGTAATATTTAACTATAATACAACACCCTTCAACCTAAATAAACCATCAAGCACTATAGGTTAAAGATAAGCAATTTTGTGACGTTGACTAGTTGGTGAAGTATTTTTAAAATTGTATGCAATATAATTCTATTTTTTTGTCTAGCCTACTCAGAAACATGAAGAGTCTGGGCTAGTGGTCAGCGTTCCTGACTACTGTTCATGAGGTCCCGGGTTCGATTCCCAGTCAAACCATAAGAATTCTGCCTGGAATGTAGCGGTTAAGTTTAGGTTAACAACTCTCCTGGCGCTTCATTATCATTTATCACCCATCGTACCATCGGGATAACGTAACTCCGCCTTCCAGGTGCCCCAAACTAAGAAATGGATTACAATTCTGCCAATGCTAGGGGAGAAAGCCAGAAATGTCATAAAAGACAACCTGATGGCATTAGACAAAAAAACATGTATGATGAAATAATCGAATTTATCGTATTTTGGTTATCTTTGTTGGTGTCCTTATTAAACTATGTAAATAAGTTGAGTGGAATCTTTTTTTTATCTAACACTAGCTAATACCCGGCGTGCGCTGCTACACCTAAATAAATAATAATGCATTTTTGCATTTAGTTGAATAAGTAAAAGGGAAAATTAATATAAATTTATATTGTTATTATTTTTAGATTATAATTGTAAATGTACATGCCCCCACAGAAGATAAAGATGACAAGATCAAGGATGAGTTCTATGAAGAATTAGAATGCTTATTTGATAGCCTTTCACGATATCATATGAAAATTGTCTTAGGAGATTTTAATGCAAAAGTGGGGCGGGAAGATATATTCAAACCAACAATAGGCAAATTCAGTCTTCATGAAGATAGTAACGACAACGGAGTTAGATTAGTCACATTTGCCACATCAAAGAATCTCATTGTTAAGAGCACAACATTTCAGCATAAGGATATTCATAAATACACCTGGACATCCCCAGATGGAGAAACTCGGAACCAGATAGATCATGTATTAGTGGATAAACGCTGGCACAGTAGCATCATTGATGTTAGATCAGTTAGAGGGACAGACTGCAATTCAGATCATCATCTGGTCAGGGTGAAAATCAGACAACGGCTATCGCTTATGAGAGGAACAAACGCTAAAGATGATTCTGTAAAATATGAATTAAAAAACTTGAAAAATGATGAAATGCGGCAAGAATACCAAATCAAAATTGCTAATAGATTTGAAGTACTGGAATCTTCAGATGACAATGTGGCAAACGAAGAAGAAACTGATATAAATAAAGAATGGGAGGCTATAAGAGATACTATTAAATTGTCAGCATCAGAAAGCATTGGTTGTTTAAAAAAGAGGCAAAACAAGAAATGGTTTGATGAGGAATGTGCTGACATTGTAAAGAAAAGAAAGCTAGCAAAAATGAAATGGTTACACGAGCCAAATGAGGTAAATTTAGAGCAATTGGGTAGTGTTAGACGGGAAACCACCAAGTTACTAAAGAGTAAAAAGAGGGAATATTTGAGAGAGAAGATTAATGATCTTGAAATGAATGCAAAAAATAGGAACATTAGAGAATTATATCAGGGAATTAGTATAGAGAAGAAAGGGTTTCAGGCTAGAACAAACATAATTCGGAATGAAAATGGGGATATGATTGCAGATTCCAAGAGTATATTAAATAGATGGAAAAGTTATTTTAATCAGCTATTAAATGTACATACAGAACAGGACATTGAGGAGGATAAGTTACAGACAGCAGAAATGCTAGTCGCAGAGCCAAGTGCATTAGAGGTTGAAATGGCAATTGAAAAATTGAAGATGTATAAAGCATCAGGTTCAGATGAGATCCCAGCAGAACTGATAAAATCAGGGGGAGAAAAATTGATGGACAAGATACGCTGGTTGCTTAGTATGATTTGGGAAAAAGAAGCTCTTCCAGACGAATGGAAGGAATCAATTATCGTACCAATTTATAAGAAAGGAGATAAAACTGATTGCAACAACTATAGGGGCATCTCATTACTTTCAACTTCGTACAAAATTCTAACAAATATATTAGTAAGCAGACTTACTCCCTATATTGATGACATTCTAGGAGATCATCAATGTGCATTTAGAAGAAACAGGTCTACAACAGATCAGATTTTTAGTATAAGACAGATTTTAGAAAAGAAATGGGAATATAATGGTACTGTACATCAACTATATGTAGACTTCAAAAAAGCATATGATTCAATTAAGAGGGAGAAGTTATATAGTATCCTGCTGGAGTTTGGAATTCCTAAAAAGTTAGTTAGACTTATTCGAATGTGTCTAAATGGCTCAACGAGTAGGGTGCGTGTAGGCAAACAGTTTTCAGACACTTTTGAAATCCAGAATGGGTTAAAGCAAGGAGATGCACTATCTCCTCTACTATTTAATTTTGTACTAGAGCATGCCATTAAATCTTTAGAGAATGAGGAAGGCTTACAACTCAATGGTATTAATAAGCTGTTAGTTTATGCTGATGATGTAGTACTACTGGCCGATAGCGAGGAGATACTAAAGGCCAACACGCACACACTATTGAGTAACACTAAGAAATTAGGACTAGAAGTAAATATCAGTAAAACTAAATATATGGTCACACGTAGAAATACATTATATAATGGAAATGGACAGCTAATGACAAATGAGGGAAATTTTGAGGAATTGGCTGAATTCAAATACCTAGGAACAATAATCACAAATAGGAATGAGATGCACAAAGAAATTAAACATAGGCTCAATTCTGGAAATGCATGCTATTATGCATTGCAGAGACTTTTGATGTCCCAACTCCTTTCAAAAAACGTTAAGCTGAAAATATATAAAACTATTGTTCTACCAGTTATATTATATGGGTGCGAAACATGGACTCTTACTTTAAGGGAGGAAAGGAGATTACGAGTATTTGAGAATAAAGTTCTTAGGAAAATTTTTGGACCAAAGAGAGATGAACAGACAGGTGAATGGAGAAGACTACATAACAATGAACTACATGGTCTTTATAGGAAGCCAGATATAATAAGAACAGTTAAGTCCCGTAGACTGCGATGGGCAGGACATGTTGCACGTATGGGGAATGAAAGACGTGCATGGAAGCTTCTTGTAGGAAAGCCAGAGGGAAAACGCCCAGTTGGTAGACCAAGAATGAGGTGGGAGAACAACATTAACTATGATTTGAGGGAAGTAGATTATACAGGGAATGATTGGAAAACATTAGCTCAGGATAGGGATGTATGGAGAGCTTATGTCCGTGCGGCCATGAACCTACGGGTTCGATAGTGCCAGTGAGTAAGTAAGTAAGTAAGTAAGTATTATTTTTAGATGCCCCGCGCTGATTACCCGGCGTTGCCCGGGAATCTACGCATCCCGATGTACTTGACATAAATGAGTTTTAAGACAAAATTCGTTATTTTGAGTTATCCATAAAAGAATACCTGCCGTGCTCTGCTATGCTTGCCCGGGAATCTACTTATCCCGATCTTCTTGACATCAATGAAAGACAAAAATGGTTATTGTGAGTTATCCTTAAAATATAAACATTCTGTGGCGGACTTTTCTGTAGAGTTTTTTGAGATATTCAATTCTGTGTACAATAATTTTGTGTATTTGTTATGGTTTAGGCAGCGTAAGCATTTAAGCTTACAAAAAAACAAAATTTTTCACGTTTTTTCACTACAGAAGGTAATTTTTAAGGGTGAAGGGCTTGAGCATTAAAACTCTCTTATAACCTATAACTTTCCCGGAAAAAATCCTGAACATTTTGCAATATGCCCTAAGGCAATCGGATGAATGGTATGGCAGCACATGATTGCCCGGGAATCTACTTACCCCGATCTCCTTGACATCAATAAAAGACAAAAATGGCTATTGTTTGTTATCTCTAAAAGATAAACATATGCTGTCGCGGACTTTTTTGTAGAGTATTTTGAGATATTCAATTCTGTGTACATTAATGTTATGCATTTGTTATGGTTTAGGCAGCGTAAGCCATTTAAGGGTAAAAAGGGACTTTTCACGTTTTTCACTACAAAGGGTGTTTTTAAGGGTATATGAGTTGAGTATCTCAACTCTCTTATAGCCTATGTTCATCCCGGGAATCTCCTGAACATTTTGCAAAAAACCCCCATCACAATCGGATCAACGGTATGGATGCGCATGAAGTACGAACAAAAAACATGCATTTTTATATATTAGTTATAATTGTGATTGTGGTTATGCTTCTACTTCCGAGGGTGGCAGGGTTCAAACCCTGCTGGGGTCGATGGAAAAATCCAAGGTACATGTCCACCGGAAGGGACTTTAAGTAATGGGTCCCGAGGCTGATGATTTTCAGGCTCGTAAAATAATCGCAAGCCTGAATTAAAAGGCCCCTATGTAAAATTTAACCATCCAACTAATATCTTTGTTGCCTATAGGCGAAGTGCTAACCACATTTCACTCGTCATATATATGTAAATGAATGTAACTAAATAAGCTGGTCAACAAACTCCCACTAAGGAGCATCCTAATCCCCATGCGAGGACGTATGGGGTATAAAGATAAATAATTTTGACTGTATACAATGCTGGAATATCCGTTAGAACAAAACAAACTTGAATGTTTAAATTATGAAGTCTGCTAAATTTATGCATTCGACTTTGTTTTGAATGAAGCTATGAGAACGATGAACGCGGATATTTCATTTATAATGAAATGTGGTGATTTGTTATACAAACTGTAGACTGTTTTATACATGTTAATGATTTGAATATAAGTTCTGACACAATGCTAACAGTTTCCAACTCTGAGATGCAATCAAATGATCCCTCAGCTACAACTGGTGTATACTCTTTCCTTGGACGTCATAGTTATTCAAATACATTTTATAACCTTTGTTTACTGTACTATCTAATATTGAGTAATACCCTGGGGAAAGGAAGGATATCGAGTACATCCCATATTTGTTGAAAACATATTTTATCATTTGTATTGAAAAATAAGTATGGTTAAACACATACATTAAATATTTGATGTTCCTGGTACCTCTCGTAATAGAGTACATATAAAGAAAAATAAATGCTTGTACTAGATTTGCTTGGTAGCGTAATTGGTAGCGCACTGGACTATCAATCCAGAGGCCGTGTTCAAATCACGTCGAAGCATTTATTTTCTTATGTCATATTAAGCTTGCATTGCTCAATGTCAAAAATTTTATTATAAAATCGAAATAAAGAAGCGTCACTGCTATAAAAAATTATCTTTTATTTGCTCACTTGTTATAGGAGCTACTAGATGGCAGTGGAGACCGAGTTTCCGCTACTTCTCTTAATAGAGAATATAAATATGGTATAAAGAAAAATAAATGTTTGTACTAGATTTGCTTCATAGCGTAATTGGTAGCGCACTTGACTATCAATCCAGAGGTCCGGGTTCAAATCCCGTCCAAACTTTTATTTTTCTTATCGCTACAAACCGGAAGGTCGAGGGTTCAAGTCCCGGTGGGGTCAGGATTTTTAAACTGACCCAAACCTTCTGGTGGCACCATGGCTCTGGGGTCGACTTAGCCTCTAACTGAAATGAGTACCAGGTGCTTGTTCTGAGGTAAATGCGGCCGTCACGCAGGTCTGACAACCCGGCTGACATCAAATGCGGATTGTCTGGAAAAAGTGGAAGCCATCACATCCTACTATCCCAAGGGTCTCCCGAGGCCTGTAGTGGGAACACTTTACTTTATATATATATATATATATATATATATGGGGCACGTCATAGCGTAGTTGGTAAGGCAATACACTGCAAACCGGTAGATCGAGAGTTATAGTTCCGGTGGGTTCAGGATTTTTAAACTGACCCAAATCTTCTGGTGGCATCATGGCCTTGGGATCGACTGAGTATCATATGAAAATGAGTACCAGACGCAGGGCTGACGAAACGTTTTTCATTTTGCTTGTGATAAAGATACTAGGCCTATATGTAGGCTATTAACAATTAAAAATAATAATCAATGAAGATGACACAAGTGACAAAATTTAGCAGCTGAACGCTTTGATAGTTCTTAACACTCTACAATAATACATTACAATGTGAGGTTGGGAAATGGTTTTTACAGAAGCTAGGCAAATTTTAAAAAACCGAGCAATAGCCAGGATTTTATTTTCCGAGATTCTGTAAACACTTGCGTGTGTTGTAGGCCTACTTTATTTTTTGCGGGATGGTGTCTTCAAATTAATAAATAATAGTAAAATAATATCTTTGTTGGAAATATTTGCGTTCATCATCAACAACGACTAACGTTAACAGTGTGGGCAATATTTATTAGTTGAAACTGTAGAAGGCCGTGAAACAATATTTGTGATAAAATGGCGGCAAATACGTATTTATTGTTTTATATTGTTTTAAATTAAGTTAAGTTCATTTAAAATGCAGTGATTTTTTCGTATATTTGATATATTTTTGTATATACATTGTACGTAGTATATATAGAGGGCAGTGGTTTTACTTCCCACAAGTGGTTTGTAATATATAATATTACAATATAGTTATTTAGGTTGGCAATCCCGAAATGTAGGAAGTTGAATTTTCAATAATGGTCGCCATTGCTGTAAATACGACAAAACGCACTATAGCGTAAAAAGATAATAATATAATAGGCCTAATAAATAATATAATAATAATAATAATAATAATAATAATAATAATAATAATAATAATAATTTATCATTATTATTGTTATCATTTATACACCTGTGGTATAATAATGCTATCATACGTAAGGCCTACTAATTACTAACTATCTGGCCTATCGGGCTCAGAGGTTCACGACCGTGCGATTAAGAGTTCTCTATACATCCCTATCCTGAGCTAATGTTTTACAACCGTTCCCTATATACTCGTAAATCACCTCCCTCAAATCACGGTTAGTTTTATACTCCCACCTCATTCTTGGCCCACCTACTAATAGCTTTCCTTCAGGTTTTCCTACAAGAAGTTTCCATGACCTTTCATTATACTGCTACTACTACTACTACTACTACTATTACTACTACTACTACTAATAATAATAATAATAATAATAATAATTTGCAGATGATCAATTGTTAATTGTACAAGATTATGAAGATTTAGAATATATGACTAGAAAATTAATAGAAGAATATGAAAAATGGGGATTAATTTTGAACATGGAAAAAAAAATATATATATATCAGTTGGTGAACCAGAACAAAATTTAATTTTGGAGACTGGAGAAACAATGCAGTCTTGTAGTGAGATCACATATTTAGGAATTAAAATACATAAAAATGGAAGTTATGAAGAGGAAATAAGAAATAGAAATAGTAAAGGAAAATTTGAAATTGCTTGCCTCATTGGAATATTGTGGGATTAAAATATAGGTAATAAGTGTAACTAAATTAGTATGGTTCAAATTCTTCCCTGTAGGAGGAGAGCGCCCAAATCTCTGTTAAGGGAAACATGGGCTTACAAGAATAAGACAAAAAAAAATGAATATATATCATGCAATTGTTAAAAGCATCATTACTTGTGGAGCAGAACTTTGGCCATTAACAACAAAAACAAGTATATTTTGGCCACGGAAATGGATTTTATACGAAGGGCAGCAAGAATTTCAAGAAGAGAAAAAAATACGAACTCAGTTATAAGGGAGAAAATGAAGATTGAAGACACTATTTTAGATTATATTAAAACTCAGGAATTAAGATGGTATGGACATGTCCAGTGAATGGAAGAGGATCGGCTACCAAAATATGTTTTGGAATGGAAACCTGAGGGAAGAGGAGGCAGAGGAAAATCTAAAACCTCCTGGAGTCAAGGAATATATTTATATATGAAGGAGAAACATCTACAACCAGGAGATTGGATGGACCGATAAAATTCGCTATTGGGAATCGGACGATGCCAAAGACATTAATCAACCGATGATCTATCTAATAATAATAATAATACTACTACTACTAATAATAATAATAATAATAATAATAATAATAATAATAATAATAATAATAATAATAATAATAATAATAATAATAATAATAATAATAATAATAATAATAATAATAATAATAATAATAACTGTGTTACGTTGGCCGTCCTGTTGTTTAACGGTTACGTGTTTGGCTGACAACCTAGGGATTCGGGTTTGATTCTCGACTATTCATAGGTCTGTATGGTCCAATCTGCCGAATGAGATGAACTGAGTAAATATTTGAATGAGAATTATCGAAATACGGTTAATTTTACAGAAACAAAGATTGAGATAGGTGACTCCCCGCACTGTCATCTGCTATCAACAGCAACCACTTAAATCGAATTTCGCTCTATTTCGTTAAAAAGTCATTAATAACGCACCTTCACATACAGAAAATGTTAAACATTCTAAAATATGGCATAATTAAAATAAGTATATAAAACGCTTAAGGGAAAACAAACACAAAAATAAAGAAATTCTCACTCAATACTGTGAGAAAGAGATAGGGAAGATAATCCAGGCTCCGGCCGAATTTCCTCCCAGAGAAGATTCTTATATACATTTTGTACTGGACTCTAATACCAGTTAAGACAAAAACTTGGTAAAATGTCATCTGTTTACTGCTTGATCGAATCCTACACCTTCATTCTGCAGTCCGAGTTACTTGATATACCTATTGATACATACATACATAGTATTCTGCCCAAGAGCAGGTCGTTCACTGCAAACTCAGCATTCTCCACTATGCAGTTTTTCTAAGGATGTAGTTTCTATAGGTGTGGTAGCTTCCCGTTACACACCATTCTCTCTTTTACATTTTAAAATCTTAAACGATTATAAGAAGGTCCCGAGGGGCCCAAACTTGGAGGTGAGGAGAGTGGATTTGGCTAAGTTAGACCATCAGGACTTCACCGAAGTTTACATCAGAGGTTAAATATCAGTTCCATCGCGGTTTTTGACAAGCTCAAAGACCCGGAAATCCGAATTATCCTCTGCCCCCCCCCACTTATTGATGTTACAGTTAATTTAAAAGGAATTCTTTAGCCTAAGAACTCTCCCTGCTAGCAATAAGTTGCACAAACATACCTACTAGATAGATTTGTCGATTCTCCTTTATAAATGTTTCCTGTCTCGTGTAGGATATTGTATATCGCATGGTAACTGTCAGAATACTTTATCGTCACTTGTAAGCCAACATTTGGCATTTTACACGAGAGAGAGAGGGAGAGAGAGAGAGAGAGGGAGAGAGAGTGACGGAATAAAAAATTGTTTGGAGGGTCCGAAAATTGACGAAGTTGTCCGAGGTATAAGGGTAGTTTTCCATTCGGGCCCTGTCCTACCTCAATCCCCAGCTGAGCTGAGGGTTGTGCCGCTGGGGCAGCAGTTCCGCTTACATTGGTTGCCACCCACTGGAAATCACCAACCCGTGCTGGAATCCATAAAATTAAATAATATAGTATTTTATGTCCTTTGTAGTATTATATTGTAAACATATGTTAATTTAAAATTATTTTCTAATTTTATACTTACTTACTTACTCACTGGCACTATCGAACCCGTAGGTTCATGGCCGCGCGGACATAATTTTATTACTCTCATATTTTTTAAATTTTCATATATGCAATAAATTTGCATGTTATTATGTATTTCATGGTATATTGTAATCCCACTTCTTTCAAAAAATCGTATATATATTTGTTTTTATTCAGTGACCAGGTTGTCATTTCGACATCTCTGGTATTCTGTCATGTCATTGGCTTTATTGTAACCCACTTTCTGAAGGCGGAGTTACGTTACCCCGATGATATGATGGGTGATAAATGATAATGAAATGCCAGGAGAGTTCTTAACCTAAGTGACAGACCATGGGCAATCGCAGGAATGCTTCCTTTTAAGGACAAATGCATATGGTTTTACCGGGAATCGAACCCGGGACCTCATGAGCAGTAATCAGAAACGTTGACTACTAGCCCACGAGGCTGGTCGAAAAAAATCTTATACTAAAGTATATAAATTCAGTATAAAAGTATATATATTCTCCCAGTTATGTGGATGCGAAACATGGAGGAGAACATATTACGAGTATTTGAGAATAAAATTCTTAGGTCATTTTAGGACCAAAGAGAGTCGAACAGACTGGTTAGTGGAGAAGATTACATGATATATTTGGGAAACCAGATGTAATAACTGTTAAATCACGTATACAGCGCTGGCAGGACAAATAGCAAGAAGTTTCACGGAAACTTCTTATAGGAAAACCGGAGAGAAAGCACCTAGGAAGTAGGCCAAGAAAGAGATGGGAGAATAATATTAAGCATGATTTGAGGGAGGTAAATTGTATAGGGTACGATTGGAAAACATTAGATAACGATAGGGATATATGGGAAGCATAATAAATCCGTGGGGCCATAAACTTCCGGGTTCAAAAATGCCAGTGAGTTATATGCATGAAATTTATGAATACCATAGAAATATAGGCTAGCTAATTTTAATAATGACTTCTAGCATGATTAACCCTACAACTGTACACCAGGGTCAGTCTGACCCTGCAGATTTTTATTTCCTCCTGCACATGGACTACATGGCGTTCACATACCTCTGCTACCGATGTAAATTCAGTATTCAGTGAGACCTACTAGAGGACGGATGTACAACTTCGTTGGTCATTAACAGTTAATTATTTTTTAGGTATACCTTATTAAGGGTCACTGTGACCCTGGTGTACAGTTTGTGTAACTTTTCTATTCCTGAGAGTGAACTCGATTTTTGTGAAAAATGGCGCGTAGAAATGATGTATTATTAACAGAAAACGATATACAGACAGTATTGTTAGATGAGCTTAATCATGGAAGTGAACTACGTGACTTTCCTGAAGAAAACGACTCTGAAGATGATGCCCCTCCAGAAGCTTTGGACTGTGGTCTGATGATTTTGGGATTGCATTATTTCGCGCAACAATAAGTCTAAAGCGTTTCCAGTTTCTCACAGTCTGCTTAAGATTTGATGATAAAGCCACAAAGACAAAAAGGCGGGAATTTGATAAACTGGCTCCTATCAGAGATGTGTGGGATACATACATAAATAATAGTAAGACACTATACAGTCCACATCAGTGCTAAGTGGTGCCAAGAGTGTGCAAATAAATAATTAATGAATTGAGGACTTTTTAAAATATTTGTGTATTATGTGTATTCATCATTATAATGTTCTTAATTGAATTCAAAGTAAAATTATTTAGACATGGAACGCAATCAAGTTCTATTACTTTAATTTTTTCCCATTTCATTTTTTATCACAATTTCGCGATACATTTATACTAAAATTTATTGAAAAAGGATATCATTGAATACTAATAAGATGTCTTAATGTATCAAAATACAGTTATTTTATAATGTATGCTAAATTGTGCTTATTTATCCAGGAAATAATTGTGGGTCTGTATGACCCTGGTGTACGTTTCGCGTGACAATTTCAGACGTGTACAGTACTAGTGTTAAATATAATAGATAATTGAAGATGATATTATTATCACGTTAAGTAAACGAGATAAAATTAATTCTGTTGTATAGGTCTAAGTATTGGAGACATCAAACTCCAGGGCGCGAAAGGTGTACAAGGCCCTTGGTCTACCAGCCGGCTATTGGTCTAATAGACACTTTCTTGGAGGTATTATTCAACTGGATTTTCCAGTCCAAATGTAGGTCCTTGTAGATACCAGATTTTAGGGGATGTTTTGATTTTTTTAGAAGTATTATAGTGATATTATCCACCGCTGTGGTCTCGAGGTAGCGTGCTGCCTTGTCACGCAGCGGGCCCGGATTCGATCCCCGGTCGAGACAGGCTCCTGGGTGAGGTTTTTTCGGGGTTTTTCTCACCTGTAAGACAAACGTCAGGAAGCTTACGGCCCAATGGTCCCCGAAAATCATCCGACCATCATCACCATCATTATCATCATCATCCTTCACCGGTGTGGAAACCAACGGGAAGCTACCACACCTATAATTCCCTAGTAAAGCTGCAAAGCATAGCATGAATGTGCTATGGTTGCAGTGAAAGACCTGCCCTCGGGCATTACTATGGATGGATGGATAGTGATATTTTCGTAGTTTTTAATGTTTGCATTATCCGGAGGCCAATAATAATTATGCACTGTATCTTTTCAGCATTAAGATTAAGTTCATGCTTGGTCGAACATTGGGAAATCGAGAATAAGTCATTATTTAGTTTGTGTATGTATGAAGTCGGGATGAGAGTGAATGTAAATTTGAAAATTGGCAGCGTGTAGGTGATGTCGACAGTAAGTAAGTTCGTCGTTAAATATATACACCGTGTCTGTAAAGTAAGTCACTAACTAACTCACTGGCGCTATCGACCCGTAGGTTCATGACCGCGCGGACATAAGCTCTCCTTACATCCCTATCCTGAGCTAATGCTTTCCAGTCATTCCCTGTATAATCTACTTCCCTCAAATCTTGATTAATGTTATTTTCCCATCTCAATCTTGGTCTACCAACTGGGCGTTTCCCTCTGGTTTTCCCACAAGAAGCTTCCATGCACGTCTTTCATTCCCCATTCGTGCCAGATGCCCTGCCCACCGCAGTCTAAGAGACTTAACTGTTCTTATTACCGTATATCTGGCTTCCTATAAAGACCATGTAGTTCGCTGGCTGTTAAGCAGTATTCTCCATTCACTTGTCTATTCATCTCTCTCTGGTCCAAAAATGTTCCTGAAAACTTTATTCTCAAATACTCGTACTAAAGTAAGTCACACTTTGATAAATGCATAATTCAAACACTGTCCACCGCTGTGGTTTCGAGTTAGCGTGTTGCCTTGTCACGCAGCGGGCCCGAGTTCGAGTCTCGGTCAGGACAAGTTTCCTGGGTGAGCGTTTTTCGGGGTTTTTCCTCACCTATAAGGTAACTTTAAGGTCCAAACGGTCCCCGAAAATCATATGGCAATCATCATAATTCATATTCGCCTTACACTGAGTTTAGGATTAAGGACTCTCTTGCCCATCATCCGTCACCATAGAATCGGGGCAGCCTTCCAGTTACCTCTTACTCAGAAGTGTGTTACAATTATGCTAATGCCAGGAAAGAACACCAGAAATGTCGAAATGACGACCTGGGGAATTGAATATAATACAATCCAAATTCGTACCTAAGCTTACGTTTGTTGGACCACATGTTACATTGGACAATCAGTTGTTTTTATTTTCTTATTGAAGTCTCCTCTGTTGACCGCGTGTGCTGTACTCAACAATGCAACGATATGTTTTCAGGCAAGTCTCATAATTGCCGCATTTGGGAGACCGAAAATACACGCATAATCATTGAGTATGAACGAAATTCATCTAAGTTGGACGTTTTCTGTGCCTTGTGACATCGCAAACTATACGGTCTGTTTTTCTTTAGGACAGACACATTGTCGATGGCATATCTTACTTTGACATGCTCGAACAACTGAATGAGGAGTCATTTGATTATCTGTCCTGCAAGATGGTGCACTGTCTCATTATTTTCCGATTTACAACCATGTTAATCGAATGGTTTCAAAAATTGGATAGAACGAACAGAACCTCCTAAAAATGCTCTTTTGAAATGGCTTCCGCGATCCACAGATTTAACCCGGTCTGATATTTTTTTCTGTGGTTACATAAATAACAGTGTTTACTTCCCTCCTCTACCTTGTGTCCTACATAAACTTCAAATGAGGATTGAAGAATTCGCAGCTACAATCGCACCTGACATGTTGTTCAGAGTTTGGCAAGAGTTAGACTACCGCATCAGTGTTAGTCGCTTTACACATTGGCGCCCATATCGAGTCACCTCGGGGGGAAAAAAAATGACCAGTGCATCATAAGAGCCATCAGCTTAGATATGATGCTGTTTGAATATAAACTCATCAAAAAATGGCTTTCTTTAGCGACATTGTGTATGTAACCTATCTGCCTCTTACGTATATTCTCTTATGAACATTGTACAGGGTGTCCGAAATTATTCGTTCAAATCAATACAGGTGGTAGAAATCATCAAAACAGATATATTTAGATAAGTCAATTTGAATGTTAGGGACGATTTACACAGAAGATAGTTTAACATGCTAATTACAGCAATAGCATCTAGGAATTGTTCGAATGTATGACCATTGGCCTGTATGCACGCAGTACATCGTCTGACCACCGATTGTCGTGTTTGTTCGAAGATTTCTGGCATGTCCGCATTGGCCCCAGCAGCGACGGCAATTCTAGCGATGAGATTTTCTTCTGTTTCCACAACGGTTTCATACACTTTATATGCTCCCAGAGGAAGAAACCCAGACACATGAGGTCAGATGATCTGGGGAGGCAGGCCAACCGACACAACAGCTTACGTCAGCACCATTAACAAAATATTCTGTAACATTACAAGATGATTTCTGAGATCAGATGTTCCTTATGGAAATATATTTGTTTTGTTGCTCTCTACCTCCTGCATTAATTTGAACGAATAGTTTCGGACACCCTGTATATTAAATGTATTACATGCACTCTATAAAAAAGAACGGATGTGTATATATTATACCTTAATTTTTCATCTTCTGTAATTGTATATAACTTGTTTTTATTGTTTCGTAGACGAGCCGTTCAAAGTATCCATAGGTTAATGACCGCGTGGACATAAGCTCTCCGTACATCCTTATCCTGAGCTAATGTTTTCCAATCATCCCGTGTATGAACTCGTCAATCAACGTTATGGACTTAGGTTGATAAAATAAGTAGCGACACGAGGTTTAGTAAAGCAGTTATAACGGCTCGGAGACCCTTCGTGGTGACCATGTATCAACCCTTTACTGGCTGGACGATCATCTACGTTTGTGATTAATACGTGTGGATGTGAGGCCAGCAACCGCCTGATAAGCCAATCGGTCATTTAGGTCTGGCACGTTATGGAGTTGCTTTACGTAGAAGCCTATCATTATAATTTATGCTTTATATTTTTGCTGGTTGAATGCAAGAGAAGGTTAGCTTTAACTGTGCTAACTACCTAACTCACTGATACTACCGAAACCCATAGGTTCATGGCGCATGGACATAAGCTCTCCACACATCCCTATTCTGAGCTAATATTTTCCAATTATATCCTGTATAAGCTACTTCCCTCAAATCATAGTATGTTTTTCTCCAACCTCATTGTTGGTCTACCAACGGGGCGTTTCCCTCTGGTTTTCCTATAAAAAGCATCCTTGCTAGATTGATAAACTATTATTATTATTATTATTATTATCATCATCATCATCATCATCATGTCTGATTATGTAGTTACAGTAAAGTTAAAAGATTTTAGAATTTGATTGTAAATTTATGTAGGTTGGAAGTCGGTTTATTAAATTGGTACATCTATTTTAGGTTTCTTTGAAGGAGACTTTCTAATAGCCTAATAGTAAGGCAGTTTTATATTCTATTCCTATATTCATTTCCTGGAGAAGCAATTTATCAACTGCCTGGAGCTTAGCTATGGAAACTAGCATCTGTCTCTCTGCTTTATTTTGGTATTAGAATTGTTTTGAAATATGCGTTAGAAATTCTTGTTAGTTACAATTTTATTTAACAAGATCTTTAACAACTGAGGACATTAGCATCGTAATTGAAATTAGGACGTCAAAAGGCCGAAACATTTTCCTTGGAAGTTTCTTATTTCAGACATGAGTTTTTTATGTCGTATATTTACTGCACATTATCAGTTGAGGAAAAACAGTTTTATTTTCCTTACGAAAGAAGTCATAACTAATAAAATGCATGGTACGATTCCTTTGAAGAGTTAATCTAACTCACTGGCTCTATCGAACCCATAGGTTCATCTCTTTTTGACCCAACAATTTTCCTAAGAACTTTATTCTCAAATACTCGTAATCTTATTTCCTCCCTTAAAGTAAGAGTCCATGCTTCGCATCCATATAATTGGGAGAAGAGTTGAAGAGTTAGTAACAATATAAACAATAACCTTCTGCTCACAGGGAACTAATACCAATTGAGGAGACGGACTTACAAGTTTCATTGTTTTATATTGTAATTTTTATGTATGAAGGAAGTCATGCTCAGGGGTTTTACACCCTTAGAAATCCTGCTGGATTTAAACTCGTGAACCTCGGAACCAGCAGTCCACTAGGACCAACACAGTTTTTCATTCTCCACTCATAGATGACTTTCATGTTGAAATAAATTGTAGAATTTATATTACATATAAACTTTCTCACATGTATTATGCAACAATTTTATTTCATTCTTATTTATAAATGCTTGAGCATGTAAGGTCATATCTTATGATTGTATCCCTTGGGGTATGTACATGCATTATTTGTTGTTTGGTGTGAAAGTTCAGTGATATAATTTTAATCGTATTAAGAAATAATGATATTATGAAATTAGTCTAGCATTGAAATTTAAACCTAGCGCTTGCCTTAATTCAGAGAGAGAACGGGATTTTAATCCATATTACAATATTAAACGCTACTAACTGAGCCACCTCGTTCGAGTATGTAACAATATTATTTATCTTCGTCAGTCTTGGAAGTGGAATTATAGGAAATAAAATTGTATCTTTGTGGTTTAATCGGTTTTTGAGCGCAAAGTAATATTTTTAAACAAAATTCATTCTTAGGCTCAAAATTTGGGGGTCTATATGGAAACTTAAAACGATTTGACTTTGTGTTATGTTTTATCAAGTAGGCCCTAGTGTAATAATGTCCTTCTATTTGTTATGTCTATAATATTTTTAATTATTAGCTCAAATATAATTAGAATTTTAATAGGGTCTCCTCCCCCTGCAGGGTCAAAGAAAAACGTATTTCAGTTTCGATCTGTCAATAATATCGTAATTGCCCCTGCTAACACTGGCAGTGCAAGTAGTAAAAGCAAAGTAGTAATTCCTACTGCTCAAACAAATAGTATGTTTTTAAAAAAATGACAGGCAAATTTGATTAGTGATACAGTAAATTTCTGTTAAGTGTTTACATATTATTTTACCCCTCCTACCTAATCTTAACCATTAAAAATAAAATGAAAATTTGTGAATGAAGCTTATAAAGATGCCTCTAATGCGAGAGAGAATACCCGACTTTATAGATCAGACACAATAATCATAATATATACAGACAAAGAAAGCGATTTGATTACATTTAAAATGAATGTAAATAAAATATATTTATGTACGTATTTAATACTTATTAGATTCTATACAAAGTTTTAAACTGATTTAGCGTCATCGCCATAAAATATTCGTATTAGAATTTGCTAGATATTTAAAGAAATATAGTCTTCATAAAAAAGTTTTTTTTTTCTGTATAAGACATTTTTAAAAATGTTATATTCAGTGTTATATGGCCTAATTAGGATGTAGAATTATTTCTTACAATGAAAAAAATACAACGCAGAACTTTTGAGCCTCATAAACGTTCGTCGTTTATTTTATTTGCAATTTATTGTAGTAACATTTTTCTCTTCATGGGATGTTATCATGTATTCTATGTTTACATTTGAGACCATTTCGAAACCCTGAGTGGAAATATTTTAACAGTAAAAGGTGATTATACAGATTGGCTGCTCCTGAACTATTCTCACTGATCTGTTTCATTTTATTGAACTTTATCAGTTTCCGGTGAACAATGTTTCTATGTTACAACATAACAAATACTTCTTCAAAATGCGTAATTCGTTTATGACGATTCTACATACTCAAATCTTAAGATTAAGTTTCTAAGGCAAGGAAATACAACAAACTTTACAGATCAGATGTAATACCCATAAAATACAGAAAAAAACGACATGATTATAGTTCAAGTTAATGTAACTAAAAGTAAAATAGTTATGTGCGAATTTAGAAGTTATTTGGCCCTATATATTTTTTAAATAAAGTCCTTTCTGATTTTGTGTCACCGCCATGTTTTTGGTGGGCAATTTGTATTATGATTTGTTGCATATTTAAAGAAATGCAGTCTTCAAGAATAAGATTTTTTTCTATAGGCCTATAGGAAATTAAAAAAAAATAAGATACTGAATTTGTTTGCCTAATTAGGATGTGGGATTTCTTCTTAAGCAAAAAGATACAAATAATAGAAGACAGAATCTTTGAACCTGATAAACGTTAATGTTTTATTTTATTTTCAATTTGTTATAGAACATATTTTTCTCCACGGATGTTATCCGTTTTCTAATGTTTATATTTGAGACCTTTTCGAAACTATGATTAAAAATTTCGTAGCGAAAAATAAAAAGTGATTGCATAGAATTGGCTTCTCTAGTACATTCATGAACTATTCTCACAGACTTGATTTCATTTTAGTGAACTATATCTGTTCCCAGTGAACAATGTTTCTATGCTATAACTTACATCTTTAAAATGACAAGGTCGTTTATGATTCTACAAATTCAAATTTTTGGGATTAGGTCTTAAACATAAAAATTTACAGAAATTACTCACCCTAATATGATGACTCGCGCCAAAACCAAGTAGTTTAAAATATCATGCATTAGTGAAGGGATATTAAACGTTTGCTGGTTCGAGTCTCCACGGGGGAGAAATTGTATCATGGAATATTGACCAGTATGGAACAGACGTCCACACTGCATCATGAGGAATTTAGATAGATACAGAAAATAGCTGCTCCAGGATGTGAAACCAGCTATAACAGCATGGAGACTCGACATGATGACCACATGTCACCCCTAATTGGTTGAACGGCCGTCCATCTCTGTTATTAATACATGTGTATGTGAGGCCAGCAGCCGGATGATTGACCAAGGAGATTCTACCTCTGTCGTGTCATAAGTTTGTTTTAGGTTAGATTACATTTCGGCTTGCTTTTATACTTATTTAACCTGAAACTAAGAAATATATTACGAATCGTTCACTAGATTCATATTTCAGCTGAACGAGTTCTGAAACTACTTGCTAATTTGTATTGTAATTAATTACCAAATGTTGTAATGTAGTAAAACTGTCATATGGATGTTCCTTGAGTGGGTGGTGATGTCACATTGAAGACTACCACAACATGAGAGTTGAAGATGTTGCCTTGTGTGCAGGGCGTGCTGAAGGTCACCCTGACTCAGGGTCGATACAGGGGTAGCTGCTGTTCAGCTTCACGTTGGGGTGCGGCGAGGGGGTAGAAACTAAGATGGAACTCACAATATCTCAAGAAGGAATGTACGTTTGTTGCGTGGAGGGCTTTCCCCCTTTTGCGTGCTTTGTCAGAAGAAATGTCGGAAGAAAAAAAATTATAAAAGGAAAAAAAGAAAAATGGTGGGCGCATGCGCTTTAGCGGGGTTGGAGTATGAGTGCGAGTGGTGCCACCCTCTCTGTATTTAGGTTGTGGAAGGGCTGCGTGATGTTAGGTTTCTAGATACAAGGGGGCAGGCAGTTTTAGCTTTGACGCCTGTTGTGGCAGTGGTGGACTCCAATCTCCTCCAGGAGAGAGAAAAAGACTGACGCAACATTAATCATTACCTACAAGACTGATCAATTAGGTGGGTGTCATATTCTTCTTTATAAGTAGCAAGTAATCTTAATTTACTTAAAAAGTATTATAGTGCATGTTTATTACATTTCATTGCATTCTTAATTAAATGAACCATCTGATTTATAATATTATTGGTTCCTTAGATATCGAAACTTCTATATTCATGCAATTAAATTGCCTACAACCACACCTAAATTTCTTATAAATTTAAAACCTCACATAAAAATTATCTTATGTTTGTTAAATTTGTAAATAACTTAATATAAGCTCTAAATTAAAAGAAAATCTAGAAAACGCCTTATATTCCTGTTAAATAATGTAAACAAAATCGTCTTAGCTAAAGATTCTGTAGATATAGGAAAAAAATATGCAAGTGCTTACTAATGTGAATTTATTATACTAAGTATAATCAAAATATATATTTAATATCCCATTGTAACAGAATTATAGGGGTGGAGGTTACAATAGCACCGTCTCTAACCTCAAACCCTGTTGCTATACATGTATTTTGCGATACAAGAGGTGAGCTTTTACCCTTGTTTACATTGTAGTGTATGACGTAAGCATTTTATAATGATAGCGTGTACTCGATTTTTGTCTACTTTAGCTGATAATTAAGAGTATTTGTGTAGGTAACTCTCACAGCGGTGAACTTCAAACCATTAACAGGTGAAAACTGACCGAAATAGCCTCTGGACATGTTGATGGTATGTTTGATTCTGCCAATTAGCAGGGAATTATTAGGTTATGAAGTAAATATTATCTATTGGCAAGCTGGCATACGAGATGATGATGCTGTGTCGCCTGTGATGTTAGGATCGATATCCTGGTGGTAGGGGAGTTTCAACATTGCAACTTGAATCGGTCGATGTTACAGCAATCTGCTTTATTACTTTCAAAATGTCAGACTTCCTATATACACAAATATACAAACTACTACTACTCTGTAAAATTCATTATTATACTTCAAACCCGATATTTCATTTAATACTGGTATTATTTTTACCCATTCATAATTATTGATTATACAACTATTAACATTTTACGGAACAATAGATCTCTAAGGCGCTGTAGAACTATACCAGCCGGCTGCTAGCCTCGCATCAACATGTGCCAATTATAATCATAGATATGGAGGATCGTAGGGCCAGTATACAGGTGACATGTCGGGCTTCTCAGCCGTTATTACTATTTTCCTCAACATTTATTATAATTATTTGGAAGGTAAAGTTTGGTAATTTCGTGATTTGTT
This sequence comes from Diploptera punctata, assembly GCA_030220185.1. Taxonomy (NCBI): domain Eukaryota; kingdom Metazoa; phylum Arthropoda; class Insecta; order Blattodea; family Blaberidae; genus Diploptera; species Diploptera punctata. Next base: position 1,112,856 of record JASPKZ010006047.1, read on the forward strand.
TACCTAATTTATTGGGGATTGATCGTAAAATCATCATCATCATCATCATCATGAACAAATTCGTTTTAGGCCATGTGGCCTGTACGGTAAACCTAGCGAAGATGGTCTTGATCTTTCCACCGATGTTTTGGTCTTCCTTGGTCCCTATGTCCAGTTGGGGTATATTGGAATGCCAATTTTGGAAGTCTATTTCTTTGATCGTAAAATGGAGTAGGCAAATAGGAAGTATCATTCTGGCTGAATATGGATGGGGGTAACTAAAGGATTAGCTTTTAATTTTCCTAAAGAAATGCATTTTGGTAATCTGAATTAAGTTTTATAGTATTTTATAGCACTCGTTGTATAAATTACACTATTTCTCCTTCCTGAACGCACGAAATAAATGACGATAAAAACAGCATTACTATATAATTCTAGAAATGTATCAAGATATAATATGTCACCTATCTTTACCATATTTTTTTAATGTTATATAAAAAATACGTTATATCGCACCTAGAATGTTCTCGGCTGTCAGTATATGCTGTTTATTTCTTTTGTAATGTTTGTCGTATATTTTCTGGTAAATAATTTAGGCTTATGTTGAAGTATGCAATTTTTTGTATTGGTATATAGACAAAGTTTATGTAAAATTTCTTAGTTCCGGTCGAATGAAAGAGAAGGCCTAAACGTTTTAACTGACCAGTGAAATAAATAAGACTATTATTAGGAATACCAGCGGGCATTAACCTTAATGCATGTTATATATTTGTTTTGTTAATAACTAGCAACATTGTGGTAGCAAGGTATATTGCACAATAAAATCTGTGTTATGAGCACTTCGAGAAAATATTTTAAATCCATTATGAGCCCTATATTAATTAGTCTTATATTTCAAGTAGTTTACACGTTACTTACAGCTTATCCCCATATTTTAACGTGTATTATATTTTATTTATTCAAATTTTATGTAAGACTTAATTTCTAAACTGAGTGAAAATCTCACTTGTGCTGAAAGGAATCTTTATATTTAATTGTACAGTTTATTGTAGACTGAATTTATGTATTTTAAGTTCGTTTTAATATTCTTGGATATCGTTATATAAACAAATTTTGAATTATTTTCCAATGACTAACTAAGAATCTTCATAAATATAAAATTTTCAAATTATATAAGAAATGTATAATGTAAATTGTGTCCATGTAAATTACGTCTGTAGGTATATCTAATTGTTAACATAATTTATGGATGTATATACACTCATATCCCTCTCTTGGAAACTTGGATGCTCCCCTAGTGGGAGTTTCTTGAGCAAGGCATAATTTTAGTTATACTTATTTCCCTAAGGATGTCATTGAGTGATATGTGGTTAGCATATCGCCTCAATGAGACATCTATTTTAAGGATCTAAGGTACTTTATGAATGGGGAAGATCGGTTAAATTTTGCTCAGAGGCACTAATTTTGGCTTGAGGTTCTTTTACGAGCCCGAAAATCTTCAGACTCAGGATCCACGGCTTAAAGTCCTTCCCCGAGGACTTGTCTCTTGAAATTTTTCCATCCTAAAAATCCATCGACCCCGACCGGGTTTGAACCCGTGAGATTAGGGACTAGAGGCAAGGAATATAATCATTAGACCACCGAGGCCAACGTAACTAGAGAAAGAAATTAAATGCTTTTGTGGCTAGTATTCCAGAGATTCCGCTTTTATTTTCTTTCCTGCTCGTAAATAATAGCTATGTTTACATGTGAGAATCATGTCCTATAGTAAGCTTAAATTTTAAGGTAAATACAGCAAATTAGTTTCGTTATAGTATGGTGATAATTGTATTCGGGAAGTGTGTATTGTATAGGATCATTTTCCAATATATCTGATTTTATTATCGCACTCGCCTTAATTTTTTCCCAAAATATCAGGAAATAAAAATAAAATATTTACTACTATTCCGTATGAAGTCTTACTTTAAGGGAGGAAAGATGATTGCAAGTATTTGAGAATACACAAAAAAAAAATTGGACCAAAGAGAGATGAACAGACAGGTGAATGGAAAAAAAAAACTACATAACAGTGAGCTACATTGTCTTTATAGGAAGCCAGATACAATAAGAACAATTAAAAGTCTCGTAGACTTCAATAGGCAGGACATGTGGCACCGAATGGGGAATGAAAGATGTGTGTGTGGAAGCTCTTGTAGGAAAATCAGAGGGAAAACGCCCAGTTGGTACACCTAGAATGAGGTGAGATAATAACGTTAACCGTAATTTGAGGGAAGTAGATTACACGGGGGATGATTGGAAAAAAAGTTCAGTATGGGGATGTATGGAGAGCTTACGGGTTCGTTAGAGCCAGTGAATTAGTTATTCCATATGAAGTAGAGTAGTAAAATATTTTGAGTATGGTTCAATCAGTTTTGTATTTTTATATTAAACAGAACCATAAGATTTAGATAGTGTATTGATTAAAAATGTCCATTTATTCTTTGATATTATCGTCAGTGACATTATGAAATATGCCAGAGATACAGTAAAGTTCGAGAGTTCTTTAGCATTTTCTATACATCTCTTAACAAGACATGTTGACTGGAGTATAATTATCGGGATTTAATATCAGTGATGTGTAGTTCAACAAACTTGAAGAAGTTTAATAATTTAGTTGAGGACGACTCACTTACCAGGTAAACATTTTATAATTAACATCTGATGTACAAAACGATTTTCTTACATTTAAGAACATCCAATCCACTTGTTTACCACTTAATAATAAGTTTATTCCTATATTTGACGTATGATGGGAATGTGGTGTTATACAAATATACTATACTTCAAGTTTGGCAGGTAGACAGACAGTCCATAAAGATTTATTTACGATATGGTCAAAGAAAATCTTGCAGTCTTGCAGCTATGTCATGTTCTTGTTTTTAAGATAAAAACTTATCTATTTGTAATGTAGTTTTGCAAATGTAAGGAAAATCTGGCACAGTTTTTTGAGCTCGTTCCTGCACGCTAGAGGAATTGCAGTTACATATGTGCTGCTAGCATGTTTAATCTTAGTATGTCAAATTATATAATATATTTGGTGTTATAAAGTTTAATTTTACGAAAATTTTTGACACACGCACATTCGCATGTTCTTAAGCACACAAATGCGTACTCTTTATCCTTATGTCCTAGTATATTAACATGGAGTTTAGTTAGACAATTGAATAGCTACTTGATATGAAAAGCATTAAAAAACTTGTTAAGAAATCTGAAATTAAATTTAAGGGATTCCGTCACGATTGACCATCTGTCTTCATGTGTTATCATACGTGTTGTGACAGGTGTTATATTGGTCAAATATGTCGTCCCACATCTATTTTGTATATTATGTGTTATTAATTTATTTAAGCCTAGATAATTAATAAATATTGACATATGTATAATTTAACTCTGAAGAGGAAGAGAAGTTTTTAAGACTTAAATCAGGTAAAAAATAATAAAATTATATTTTTTATTAATGAGAATTCTCCTCAATAAAGAGGTTTGTCTACAGTCAAGTAATATCAAAACACAAAATAGCTTACAATATTGACAATTAAAATACACGAAGATAGATATTACTTTTCATAACTCTAGAGTTACCCAAATTCCAGTCTTTCCGAGGCATATTGCTCGGTTTTGTAGCATTTTAATTTTGCATGAGTGAGGAGCTGGTCCACCGCACGTACTCTTCCTGGGAGGATCAGGTATTTGATTTCGGAGTATCCTTCTCCTAGATGGGTGGCCTTCACTCCGGCATTATTATTTTTTATCAAGGATTTTCTCTACATTTCAGTAGTTGTCCTTAAGTCCAAATGTATATTGCTCCGCCACAGATTTCTAACCTCAGGATCGTCTTCTTTGAGGTCTCTGCTGATCATGTTTATCTGTCCAGTTTTCATTTCTTTGGGCCTTTTAGCATTACCTGATTTTTATGTAAGCCCATCGCTACAATCCCAACTTGGAGGATCAGGTCATTTTTTCGAGGTTTTCTTCCCCCAGCATTTGACGAGCCAACATCTAGCAATAAGGCAGGTGGTATACCATATTTAAAATAAAATAATAGAGAAGACACGTCACACCCGAGGTAAATTACACAAAAAAGCATTCTTATAAACAAAATTCTCGCATACTCCGCTAAAAAAATGAATGCAAATCCCCTTCTTCTACATTCTACATTTCAGGTATTTTTAAGTAGATCATCTACATCTCAATTCTGGTTAGATAAGTTAAATATGTATTAGCTCGAAAATCTTCGCACCCAGTTATAAACCGACCCTTAAAATCCAAAGGAGAGGGAATAAAAATATTGCAAAACTCATTTATTTCCTTGTGCTAAACCTGTTTTCTTTATATACAGTGGTTTTCAACTTTTTTTTTTCTCTGCGTACCATGAAAACACTTTCCTGCTTTAACCGTATAGCCTACTCCCCAGATATTCTAATTCAAATTCCCCTGCTTAGAACATGGTTGTGCTAACTCCACGTTTTTAATTGTACATGGAAGATCATTTGGATACAACTCAATTTACAATAATAGCGCTGTTAAAAAAAATACACTTTTTGACAAGTACAATTTTGTGTGTGAATTTGATTCAAAAGAGGAGCTAGAACTTCATAGATACAAAAGGGAGTTTTCTAAGTGGAGTTAGAACAGTATTTAATACTTACTTTACAATCATTCTTTATTTAATTAACAGAGTAAGTTATAAATTATTATTGATATTATTAACAGAGTAAATTGTGCAAGGAAGGCGATTACCAACCTGAATAGTGTTTTAGGGAATAGGAATCTGACTAGAAAAAAAAAAACAATAATATAAAGTATACCTGGACAACAATGAAAATATGCAAAAACGAGTCCTGGTGGCAGAAATGGATGGATTACGGAGAAGTATGAGAATATCCAGGCTACAACATATTAGAAATGCATATATATATATATATATTAGACAAGAAATGGATGCGCAAGAGACTTATCGATAGGATAACAAAGAGAGCTTTATAGTGGTATGGGCACGTACAACGGATGCCGAAAGACCAGTGGCCTAAACGGGTGTTAGATTGGTTAGTAGCAGGCAGAAAGAAGAGGAAGAGAAGCAGAACAACAAGGTATGAGGGGATATATGATGTCATGATCGAGAGGGATGTGAAGAAGGACAATGGGAAGATAGGGATATCTGGAAAGCAGAAATTAAGGGTGAACTGCTGTAAAGTGGAAAGCATGTATTAAATAAGTAGAACAATCTTGTTCTAAGCAGGCGAATTATGTACATAACTAGATCAAAGATATATTATACAAATTATCACTTATTAGCAAATAGAAGTTTTCCTATAAAAAAGGATCTTGCTATTAATGTAGGCTATAGAACTGTTTTACAGTAGCACGAAAAAAAAAATATATATACATACTAGCCAATACCCGGCGTATGCTGCTACACCTAAATAAATGAAAATTAACGTGTTTTTATGCTTAGTTGAATAAATGAAAGGGAAAATAATTATAAATGTAGGCCTATATCGTAATTATTTTAAGATTCCCCGTACTCATTACCCGGTGTTGCCCGGGAATCTACTTATCTCGATCTTCTTAGCATAAATGAGCTAAAAGACAAAATTCGTTATTGTGACTTATCCGTTAAAGAATACCCACAATGTGCTGATATGCTTTCACAGGAATCTACGTACTTGTCTGGATCTTCTTGGCATCAATGAAAGACAAAAACGGTTATTGTGAGTTATCCGTAAGAGATAAACATATGCTGTCGCGGACTTTTTTGTAGAGCTTTTTGAGACATTCAATTCTATGCAAATTAATTTTGTTTATTTGCCATTTAAGCCATTTAAGCGTCCAAAAAGCTATGTTTATCACATTTTCCACTACAAAGGGCGATTTTTCAGGGTGTAGGAGTTGAATATCACAACTCTCTTACAGCCTATGTTCATCCCGGGAATCTCCTGAACATTTTGCAAAAAACCCATCACAATCGAATCAACGGTATGGCCGCGCATAAAGTACGAGCAAACAAACATTCGTTATTATATATTATTATATATATATAGGCCTATATATTTTTTTTAATGTTATCTTACCTATTGATGAAATGGTTGGGCTTCTTTTGGCACACCAACTTCTCGATTAATGACCAAAAATTCTTAAAAGCTAGTATCAGTTGTAGTTTTGAATTCAAGCGATTTCTCCCTTTTGATTTTATTGCTGCTGATATAGAGAATTTGCTCACACAATTCAAATCTTACATGCCCCGTAGGAAGTCATTGAGTACATTCTGTGAATACTTGTATCCTGTTGAATACCACTGCTATATAGCATACTAATACATAACACATTGCCTTATTCACTGTTGTCATTAATAGCATTACCAATTTAGGAAGGCATGCCACAAAAAGCCTAGATGAAACTTGGCCTATCACCCGGGTACTGGCCTCACATCCATATGCATCAATCAAAGAGGTGGCTATCATTCAGTGACATGTAGTCAGCATATCTGGCTTGTTTTCTCAACTAGGACCTGCTACTTTCCCAGTTACGGTACCCAAATTCCTCACGATGCTGGGTGTACACTGGCCCTTTACACTGGCAAAAGTTCCATGTGAAAATTTGTTCCCCCTGGAGTCTCGAAACAACTTGCATCCCATAACTCTGCCTTAAAACTTTCGGTGACAGTGCGGGGCTAAATAACAATACACTGTTTTAGATATTTACGATGCAAGTGGGATAAAAACTTTAATATACGCGTGTGATAAAATTATATTTACTAGCGTTACCACATATAGAATTACATTGTACGATATGTAACTAAATCTGGGGGAAAAAGTAATTTGTTTCTTTCTGAGAAGCAAAGAATTGAAATTATTTACTGTGAAATTGACGGAACTTCTGAGAATCGTGTATCTATATTGTCATTAACAACGCATTCAGGACAACAGCCAGTCACTGCATGGTCATACCATCTTGCCCACATACTCAAACATTCCTGTAAAATATTTAAAAAAAAAAATAAAGTTGTCCAAAATACAACCACATGGTTTTAGTTCAGATTTTGTTAACTGCATTTGATATTCATTTTTATTGTAAGACATAGGCCTACATATTAGTATTAACTTAATTAGTTAATTTCTCTATTATAGGCCTAATATATGTCTAATAGAATTTCTACTATTCATGCTGAGATGTTACCATTTTTGAATTTCAAATTTCTCCCAACGTGTGTGTGTGTGTGTGTGTGCGTGCGTGCGTGTGCGTGTGTGTACCTCCTCTAGACTCCAGTTCAAGCTGATAGTAGTCCAAGGAAACGTTAATTTCATAATTTAGGCAACAATTGAATTATAAAACCATGACATCCATATTGTTAGACTAATATGTAACTCATTGATATTATCGGAGGTTCATGATCGCACGTACATAAGCTCTCAAAACATCCCAATCCTGAGCAGATATTTTCCAATTATTCCTATATAATTCACCTCCCTCAAGTCATGATTGCTATTGTCCTATATCATTCTTTGCTTATCTGGCTACTTTCTCACTAGTTTTCTCTTTGCCCATTTTTCATTCCCCTTTCGTGCCACATGTTCTGCCATCACAGTCTAGGAGACTTAAATTTTCGTAGTACATTTGATTACCTCACTGTTGTAAAGTTTTTTTTATCTGAATATTCATATCTTTTTAGTCCAAAAATTTATATATGATGTAAAAAAATGTAAATTTGATATTTGAAGTTTTAAGATAATGGTTTTGAAATGTTGTCTTCATGTAAACAAAGGCAAGCTTCGAAAACATTTCCAACTTAATATCAGAAAAGTCAAAATATGAAAATGGATATACCCGATTTCCGATTGAGGGTCTTTCCACTTTTCAGCGGTTGCCCTTTTACCAGCCGGCTGCTGGCCCTTCACATCCACATGTGTCAATCAATGGATATACCAAAAATGATAAATGGTAGGGTTTACACCGAAAATAAAATCCCTAAAAAGAGTGGATAAGAAAAACGAGTGTGGTAATGAACTTCTTTCCTATTTAAAATTGATTTCACAATAGCTTATGTCAGTGCCAGTGAGTTAGTTAGTTATATCTTATTACATGATAAGTATAGATACAAAATTAATAGTGAAATGAAGATACAAGCTTATGAATCAATAACGGAATCTTAAGGCTAAAATAAAAAATAAAGCATTGTTATGGCATGTTTAGTTTACAGTAAAATGTATGATGAAATATCGTAAACCTACAACTTACGTTCTCTAATTTCCTATTGTATACGTTGGTAAGCAGACGGAAATGAGTTAGGATCACTTCCGAACACTGTTCACTTAGTAGGCTGCAGTAATTTTTCATGATGATAAAATACATATAATAATTTTATTACCAGCACACAGGAGAAAACACACAAAGTGAGCAAAAATTGTTAAATTCTTAAAAAAAGATCACAAACTAATTCTGACAAATTGATAATTGAGAGGGTAAGAAGGAAAATATTTAATATATTACACATAGGGACCATACAGTAAAACTTGCTCAAAGCGGAATCGCATGGGACCAACATTTCTTCCACATTGAATAAAATTCCGCATTATAAAAACTAAATCTTATTAATATTATTAGATTATAGAGTGCCATATATGTCTTTTTATGTACCTTGGATTAATTGTAGTTCCGCTGCCGTTGAAAAGTGAAGTATAGTATGTATGAGCGACTTCCACGGTAACGCGCGAAAAAACAGTCACATTTCGTCAGCGTTAAAAATACCTCTTAGGCGTGTATCCTGAAATGCAAGTATGCAGTTACGGTTTTCGCTCACTAACTACACTTTCGTCCACATTCTTTGATTCATCGCAAATTTCATTCCACACTACATTGTGTCGTGTTTTAAAACTGTCCAGCCAACCTGAAGATTCCTTGAAATCGTTATTCCCTTAGGGATTTAACAAGAGCTAGAGCTTGACTTTGGAGCATCGGTCCGGAAATGTTTGGAGATTTATCTTCAATCACTTTCACTTTTTCGCTTAATGAGAATGATACATACGTTTCAGCATCTTTATTCCGTAAATTCAGAACGCTACCTGTGAAAAATCGGTCTCAGAACTTAACCTAATTTAAGATTTTACAGCGCAATTGTTATTTACAAGACAGGTATCTGTGTTTCGCATAACGGGTGTGCAATGAGGCTGAATCTATACAGTAAAAGCTCCTTATTGGCGGGGGATATGTTCCTCAAACATGCCGCGAATACAGAAACCATGAATATGGAATGGTAATTAGTATGGATATATAGGGGATACGCTCCAAGGTTACAGAATAAAATAAAAATGATCAAAACAAAATAAATTAATGAGAGATTTTGAACAATTTTTATTAATTATTACTGTCAGGTGTAGGCAAGGACTTAAAGAACTTAGTATTTGTTTTCCTGTTTTGTCGCTTTTAAAAGGTATTTCAATTAAGATTGATATTCAGCTGTGAATTCTGCAATATAATACCTTATTTTCTCTTCGGATTCTTGATTCATTGACATTGAAACAGCGTGATATAGACGCAAACGACTCGCCAACGCGTATAAACGGTCAAGCATTTTTAATTTTACTTTAAGCGGCAACACTATTTTTTTCTTCGGTACTAATGATCTATTTTTCTTTCCTTTTACTCGACATTATAAACTTGGAATGAAGCACATTATTGCAACGAACAAGTTGAAACAATAATATACCCATTGTGGCGATGGAGGCATTTGTCAAAGTACATATCGGCATATGAAATACGGCACCAGCTTTTAACAATGAATTTTAGGGTCAATGACAATTAGGTTTGTTTTGTTTTGATATTTATTTGTCCATTTGGTTTGAATAACTATTTGTAAAAGCCGTCATGGCACCTGCCTTCAGTAAAAAAACAAACAAAAAAGCTACTGATGGTTAATAAATATACACATCTTTCCGTTTTATAATTCTTTTTTCATGAATTGTGTAGAATTATCGTTCCGTTTCCGTGTTGGACAGATTCCGTTTTATGCAAAATACACGTGAAATTGCTATCATTTCGCCGGGACCAATAAATTTGTTCACATTGGACAGATTTCCGCATTATTTATGTTCTGGATTAAACACGTTTACTATATATATATATCCTACATGGCCATTGACTGCAATAATACCTATTATATATTATATATATATATATATATATATATATATAAAACGTTTAAGCTTTATATAAAGAACGTTCTACTGTACATTCATAGTGCACCCCTCTGTGAGTAATGATAAAACATTCCTTTTCATTAATGTATCATAATTAATAATATAAACTTCTCAATTTAAAATAGCTGAAATTTGAATTTTCCTCTTTTTTCTCTAATCCATTCCATGATTAATTCTAGCCCACCCGTTAGTTTGACTAGTATTAATATATAACATTGAAATTAATACCTTCAGGTTTTTTGTTCGCATGCAATAGTAATAGGTCTACAACTAAAGATAAACATTTCTGCCTAAACCGGGGTTTGAACCCAGGCCCTGCAGCTTTGTAATTAACTGATATGCCACGGAATAAATTCCATCATAAAGTCTTATTAGTAGAAGCGACCTGTTATATGAATAGAAGTTCACTAATATGGGTACACGAGGATTTCAAATACAGAAATATTTGTGTCTGATCCAGAATTGCTTAAATAGTATAATTGGTTGTGTGCCAGAAAGTAAAGCTGGTAATCTTAGTTTCAAATTTCGCTTTTGACAGACATTTCTGTCTTTAATTGCAATATTAATATATTTCAACAGGAACATGTGTACCTGAACCGTAGTTCTGTAGCTTTGTATGCAGACGCTCTATAATTGAGCTTGAGAACCACATATTCCCATTTATAAAATTAATAAAAGCAACACGAGGTCTTATATTAGTTGTTCAATGCCATTTCACAACATTCCCATTAAAGGTAAGAAGGGCGCAGGGAACGTAGGTAAAGTATTCGCATGTAAATTATGGATGCCTCGTACGAACTTTACATGCAAATGGAGCCTCTATATTCTTTGTATGTACATTATAGGCCATAGGGGATCCGTGGGGTTGTAGAGGGTTAAAACTCCCACTTTTTCTAGACAATGGGCTCTTGATGTCAGCCGGGTTGTCGGCCCTGCATGACGGCCGCCTTTGCCCTCAGAACAAGTGTCTGGTACTCATTCCCGTTGGATGCTGAGTCGACCGCAGTGCCATGGTCCCGCCAGAATGTTTAGGCCAGTTTAAAATTCCTGACCTCACCGGGACTCGAACGCTCAACCTTCCGGTTTGTAGAGTATTCCTTAACTAAGTACGCTAAGGCGTGCTGACCGAAGTCCAGATTAATGTTTTTTGTAATCTTTTATTGCTAACTTTCCATATTTCACACATTTCTGCAACATATTACAGTTTTAAATTTTTGCTTTTCAGTTTACAGCGCAAGTATTAGACATAATTTAGAACGAGACGACACTATTAGGTGCCTGTCATACTATGTTCACAAGGAACCGAAGTCTCAAGATTGTAAGAATTGTATGTAATCCTTTCTTTTCCTGCCCTTCATATGTGAATGTAGTTTGACTGATGTGGGCAACTTGAAAGATTAGAGAGAAATTTGATCCTGTTCTCAGTTGCTCAATGACTAATCACCGTGTGAAGATATTATATGCATAACTAAGATAATGTTTTCTTAAAATATGCTGTAATTGAGAGGACGGAATCTGTAGCACTGATTTTCTTATTTATTGGAAATAGTACGAGAATTGAGTATTTATATGCTATGCTAACACTAAAATGTTGGAGTGTAAGTTATTAGATAGGTATAGGGCTTTATTCAGAGTTGAAGATCTATTTAATATGCGCTTGTGTAAGTAATTTAAATCGTCTTTTTTACTTAAAGAATTAGTATAATAAGTAGGCCTGTAAAATATGTACATTCATTTAAGACTAGTTCTAATAGGCCTATAGTAATCTATTGACATTATCTTCGAAGAACCAAGACCGATTTGTTTGCTGTTTCTGTCAAGCAAAGAACTCTACAGAGAATCACTTCATTAGTTTGACGAAATCGGACAACCTTAACCTTAGTTTTCTTAACCCGATTTTGTAATTTTTTTGTGTTAAGTAGCTTACATATTTTTGCTGGTACTAAGTGGACCCGTTTTCATACTTCTTACAGAAAACAAAAATATGAATGGTAAGAGGCCAATGTATTGGTCACCGAAACCGAGATCTTGGATCATGTTATTATACAGAGGAGTTTAGACCTATTATCTAATATTGGTAACATTTATTTAACGTAATTATATCACATTCACGAAAAATTAAATCGTAGAGCCTATAGTCCCACATACATTTTATAATCATTTTTATCGGCGTTGATTTAACATTCAATTTAAAATCGTAGAAATATACCTAAGTTACTCAGTCATCCTAAATACTATTGTTTTAATTTGTGTAGGCCTTTCGGACTGTCATCCATCATAAGCATTTTCTCAGTATTGCTTCTTGTCAGGGTTTTGTAGAGAGGATTCTAGTCGACTGAGTAATCGCTGATGAGTTAAAACCCCTAGTATTAATACAGCAAACTCAGGAAAATGTGTACAATTTTAACTTTTTAGAAATGTGAATTATTTATAACAAATAAGTATGCAATCTTGATCGCGGTATAAACATATTTAGGTATTAATTCATGCATGAGATGGATTTGCTGCTAATCTTAAACGAAAAATTGATCCTGTATATTTAACTTGAATTATAAACATTTACTTGGATTTTAAATGCATTCTTGTGCTTCATAAAATTGGCTAGAAGACGCTCAGCAGAGATATTTTTATAAATATCAGTGTATATAATTTTGTAACCCTGACAAAATGGTCAGGAAATTCCAACAGGTCATTTGCCTCCATACTCGCAACAGGTCTTTCTCAGAACGCTTCAGACATTTGAAATTAATTTCATATTGCAGTAACACGAATATAATTTCGTCGTAATACTTGTTAAATACAATATAAAAATTACTTTTTTAATTGCGGACTACCATACTTTCCATTCATGTTAATTTTTATCTCTCATGAAGAAACAAGTTATTAAAATTTCCACCTTGAACATTGAAGGTAGCAAGACATATTAAGGCATATACTCATAGAATTTTAATATTAATTTATTCCCTAAAACAAATTACTTAAAACCCCTTATACTTTAGCGTGCACGTATACTATTGACAATGGCGATTATTTCAGTGAGTAATTCAGTATGAGTCCACAGTTCTGGTCTCGGGGTAACGTCATTCCTCAGACTCAGCAGGCCGGGTTCGATCGACATCTTGACGAGTAAATGTTAAGGTCCAGATAGTCCCGGAAGAGCATTTCGCCATCGTAACTACCCTACATATTCGCCTGTTTAGCATGAATGTTTGAGTGAATGGTGTATCTTGTCTTAAAGGTCAACATTGTCTCGGACGTGATCATAGATAGCATTCAGCCGATTACTCCTTCTGGGAGACCCCTCCATGGCCATGTGTGAACAAATAAAGAATGTATGTGCTCATCTCCTGAAAAATCGGACAGATTGCCTATGTGAGGACTGGAAGTCTTAGAACATGTACAAATACCTAGAGCAGGAGTGCTTGAACTGGAAGAGAGAGAGAGAGAGAGAATTATTTAGCATGAAATTTTATATTGAAAAAGTACATTTAACACTAATCATAGTTTACTACTTTGATTAAAAAAAATAAGATTTTGGTATTGAAGTTATAAGAGATATATCCCCACGGCGAGATCGGTTAGATTCCCTAGATCCCATTTGACGGTTTGTTTCAGTTCTCGAGAAAATAGCCGATTTTTAATCTCCATCTTACTACTGGAACCATCCCTTTGTCTAGCGTGATATCCAGTATTGTCAGCGATTCTAGCATTGTGCTAACCACAGCTTCTGAATATCTGTCCAGTGTGGTTTAAAGCGCGTGGTTACCTGCCTACAGACAACACGCATAAAGAAATGTAAAATATAAATACTATATATAATTAAGCGCAGAAGTGCCAGAAAATTGGAAACATATCACAAATAAGAAAATTAGAAACATAATGGAAGCAGAAGAATGCATAATTGAAAGAATTGAGCACAAGGAATTAAAATGGTTGGACATATTTTAAGAATTGAGGATGAGCGATGGCCGAAACTATTATTTCAATGGCGACCAACCAGAAAGAAGAATAGAGGGAGACCAAAGTTAACATGGAAGGAAAACATGAGGATAGTAATGCAACAGGGCTAAACATTGAAGATACCCAAGATCGTAGGCTTTGGAGGTTTGACACGGGAAGACGGCAGCAGCTGGTAAAAACCCGAAGATTGATAGATACATTAAAATAGATATATTATTTCAAAATGTTGACTGAGTCTTCGATGATGCCTTAGAAAAAAAAGAGTATATTGATAAATAATTTACTGAATTTCTGGATTATTAAAAAATTGATTTCTTGGATTTCTTAGATTTTCCACTCCAAAGATTCAAGGTTTGCCTCTGGCCACTGGTTCCAAAGTTTCGACATGATCCCACATACCATTATCAAGAAATGAAAGGTTCAAATTAGGCCTACTGGTATAGGTATTAGGCCTATATACCATCAGCGATAATTGTCTGTCACGCTTTTGGGCGTGAAACCCCTCGAAACTTTCCTTTAACAGATGTATAATTCTTCTGTACGTGTGCATGTCACTGAACTCCTCCTAAATGACTGGATTTTGATTAACTTTTTGTGTGTGTTTGGGTGGATCCCTAGATTGTTTAGGTTCACAATTGGATCCGGTAAAACCATTTGGTGTAGGAGTTCACGTGAAGCAAACATTAAAAAATCGCTCTAGCAGTCGCAATTTTCGATGTTTAACAACGAAACTCAGTATATGATATTAAAATAAAGCTAAAAGTATCCTTGTTTAACCTGCGTGTTAACAGTATTTTTGAAACTAGGGTAATATCAATAAGATAATTTTGAGTTTCTCTTAGTCTTGGCACAAACTCTTCAACAGGCAGGTTTGCTAAGGTCCCTAATAAGATTTGAAATTAGTATAAATAAGACATCTCTCGTTATTAATTTATCTGTAGGCCCATCAGAATTTACGTACTTATGTCCCTTTTAACATGGCGATTTTACTTTGCGGACATTTGATTCCCTATCTCTTTGTAAGGCCATTCCGCAAGGTATTAAAATTGCGTGGTGTAATTTAATTTCGCTCTGTAGATTTCACATGTAAATTGCGAAAGACAGAGATAAGTTTGTGTTGTTAAAAGTTTGTAGAGGAGCTGTCCTAAAAATCATTAGAGAATTTTAAGAGTATACATTCACAAATTTCCCGTAAGTATAATATAATTACTATATCAACTTCATTAAACGAGGGGATGCCAAATTTTAATAAACTGTTGTTCCTTTTAACTTACTTGTAATGCACGGTATGTCTTTTAGAACATTATTTTAAATGATTGATTTAGTGTTTACTTGATAATTGTATATAATAAACAAACATTATTTTGTAAATTGAATATTATGGCCACGTTGTTTAACATTAATAAAATAATATTAAAACTCCAATATTCGGACGTGTGAGTGAGTGTACTGCGTTGTAATTATTCATGTGTAAATATTAGGTATCTTACATGCTAAATATGAAACTGCGGGTAAGGAAGAGTGGTTTTTACTGTATATGGTAGTGCATTGTTCAAATATATTGTACTTGGCGTAACCTGCGGTAACGACTTATTATCTGGGAAGAGGTATAATAAGCCAGTATTTATGACAAATCTTAAACGCTGTTTTGGGAAAGAAAATGTGCGGAAGAGGGGATTTTTGAGGCGATGTTAAAGATGAAGTTCTGCTTGAGCAACATTATTTCCCCAGTACATTTTTTTTTTCTTTTTGATTACCTCTCATCAAGGGCTAGATTCCATTTTCCATCCTTTCCCGTACTGGAGCGCTAGGTAATAGTTTTTGGCTTTCTCCATTACCCCACCTCAGCTGCGTCAATACCAGGGTGACAGACACAAGGGTGGGTTTCCATGTTATGGGGATGTACGCAACCGTTCTGCGCAGAGCTCGGGAGCGCTCCTCCTTGTTACTTACCACACGTGGTCTTCCCTTCCCCTTCCCGCGCGCTTTGCCTAGCTGCCTCACAGTTTCATTGTGTTGCGGCGACTACAACCGAACGGATGTTCTTTCTAGCTCCTGTCAAAAACGAAAGTGTCTTTGTGCTGTGCGACGGACATTGATAACAATTTTTTTATATGTGAGTTGTTTAGCGTCACTTTTAGAGTAAACATACTATTAGGATTCGGATGGCGTCTCTAAGGTAAGTTTTTAGCCAGTTTCATTACTTTTGTTGGAACAATGAGGCTTATAATGGGAAAGTTCTTTGTGTACTTTCGTCTTTGACAAGAGGAACGATATGTTCGTGAATAAATCAAGTTATGTGTGAATAAGCGTTCACAACATTTTAACAACATAAATGAAGTGATCTTTTTAAAATTACAAATCGTATTACCCATTTGTGATTTTTGAATTTTCGGAGTTGTGTTCGGAACTAATTGTGTCCCATTGAAGTGTCTCTACCTCTCAGAAGTCTCACAGATAAAAAATCATTATAATTCAGTTTGTGATTAAAGCAAGATAAATACAATTCGGTTAATACGTAATAACGCCTTAATTAATTAAAATGCGACGTTAAAGCGCAAAACTACAACCTCCTGTTGCTCAGTGTATGTGATCGACCGGCGATGTATCAAAGGGAAACCCGGTGCCTCATGCTTTTCCTACCATATGGGAAGCTGTGATACGTAACATCAGTCTGTTACTGAAGTTTCGCCCCATGGGTCAGAAAATGTGGCAGTGCTATCCATTATGTCGTTGTTTTCCTCGTAGTTGTAAAAGAACTTTTGGGTTGGATTGTTGAAGCAGACAATAGGGACTGAAAACGGTCAACACAACAACTTTGCGGTTGACAGTGGTGATAAAAACTAAGTTGCCTTGAATGGCGTTAAAAATTTGATCTTTTGTTATATTACTGTGGGCCAGTCAGTTGGGAGACGGGAAAGTTGTGAAGTGGTAGAAAAACTGAAAGATATAAATGGAAGAGGGATTCTCATGACACCACATCTCAGCTTCAATTCATCAGGTTTTTATGTACGTGCCGGAGACCATGTATCTCAGATTTTCCGCGGTTTACACAATTCCATCCATTTATGTATCACCTAAATTCATTGTTTGAGAAAAATATTATTTTGATATCAGATATGAGTCAGATCAACCTGTTGACAGTATCTGCTTCTGTACTTAAGTTATCATATCGCTTTCCTAATCGCATAAATCAATTTATTTTTTTTATTAAATTAAGAAAAATTCTCGTAATGAAATTACACAACAAATATTGAATGGTTTCCACATTGACAGCGGTCCGTATATAATCTTATCTAATAGTAGAACCATAAGGAATCGAAATATTTCAATTTACATACCACCGAAACGTTCTTATATGTAATTATGAAGAAATACAGCGATTCAACACTTTTATTAATAATACCTTAAGATTATCATTACCAAATGTTTATATAAAAACATACCGTAATTTTTATGATACTAAGAATTCATGAAGTAAGTGATAGACAAATAGTGGAGTTTTTCCTAATTACATTTAGATTTTTAGATTAATATTATTGTATTATTAATTTTTTAAAAGTTAAATTTACTCTGTTATTCGTTATGTCGGTATTTTTGCTCATAACATATCGAAAGCTAATTAATCTTATAAATTTCATCTAGTGTACATTAAAAAAGTACATTCCTTGCGCATTGATTAAGTAGTCATAAATTGGGTGAAGGGAGATATTTCAGTTATTCCGAAAAAGTTGTTTCCTGTTCCCTGAAGACAGGCTTGTCATCAGGTAACAGAACTTTTTTATTTTAACTTTCTGTTCAGCATGATAACACAAATGATGTTCTTTCAGAATTAACCATCACGAATTATCTGTATCACGAAAAAACTAACCTTTACCTCATGATGTTCGAACATTTTAAGAGATTTTTCTTGTGTCAAGGTTTAATAAAAATCTGTAGGTCTATGCGTTTTTGTTTACACACTTAAAATACACCAAACTTAAAACGTATCTGTATTTTTAATGTTAAGCTTCCACCCAGAACACGATATTTATGATATTGTAAAGTTTTACATAATGAAAAAGATCTATGTTGATAACATTAAAAGGGTGTTTTATGATAAAATGATGTAATTATTAACAAATATATTTATATACATTAAATTTAGATCCATCTTGTCAGTCATAAACCATACATAGGCGGACGATATTTGTTACACTTACATTTATTTCTATACGATTTCCAGTAAGAACCATTGCAACTTCATTTATATTATTTTTTATGTTGAATACCGTTTGTCTTATTGAATAACTTTACTTTTTCAGTTAATTAAAAAAACATATTTTACAGAATATTGCACCCAAATATCGTATATAATTAATGGCAGTTGCTGATTGCTGTGCGTAGGCAGAAAAATGTTTAAAAATGTAGCGTTGACAAATTGGCAGACTGTAGGAGAGCGAGCGAGCGCGTTTTGGCAGCTGTCTGAGAATGTGAAACAGTGTGTTGTTGTAGGAGGTGTTTACATTACGAAGGGAGCTGAGAAGATCTGCATTGCAGGAGGTGTGAAATGACGTTAAACATGCATGTGGTTTGAACCCAGTGTTTTCACTTTGTATCAAGATAAACCTCCGGCTACTGGTCTTCATAGATTACTCGGTGATAGTGTAAACTGTTATATCTTTAAATTTACGAATAACTATATTTACGATAACATACTAATTGCTTGTTTTACTAACAATATAAGGGGGGATGTGTATATTAATTATGTTTTGTACATATATAGCAGAGTATATGGTTCCTCAATAAACTGGATAATGTATTAACTGAATTGTTGGAGCAAGAACATGCTCCATTACATATTTTACAATTATATATAATATGCAATTAAAAATAAATAAATTGTGATCAATGTTTTACCTATGGACCAAAATTAATATAAGGTAACAGTCAAATTAATAATGTAGTAGTCTGATCGTTAACTGTTAGCTGTTAGTCTTTTAGTTAGCTTTTGTTATATTACATTATAAAATTATGCGATTGAAATTATAGGTTAGATAATTGGACAAATTGTATAACAAATTTTAAAAAGCATAAATTGCACTGCCACAATATATCCCTACGGTTGTAATTACAATAACCGTTTTTGGTAATTATGAAACAAAACATGTATGTTCATATTTGTTATTTTAAATTATTTTCTGCAGTTTGTTATTGGAATTTACAATGGTATTTTATGTTTAATAATTATTGAAAATGCCTGATTGTACTGGATATACGTTTCCAGAAAGAAAAAAAAAAGTGCTCCGTCTTGTACCTAGATCTGAATTATTTTTTCTTATGACAAGTTCGAAACCTTGAAAAATACAAAGGATAATTGACTATACTCATATTATTTTTTCTTTTAATTTGTACCGTTTTTCATATAAAAAAATAAGTTTACCAGTAAGATCTTAGGTCCTATGTTTATATTTCATTCACAGAATAACTTAATAAATGAATAAGAGCAGTAGTAGTTTGTGATTAAATTCATAAAATACATATTCGAGTTTATCTTAAAGTTGCTATAGAATATTATTGTTTAAAACGTATCTTACCTATTACATTAATCAACAACAGTACATAAAATTGATACACAGACCTGTTTCATGTCGGTAAAGGTTATACTATATGAAGTTATGTACGCCATTCGCTTTTTAAAATCAGTTATATACTAGATGTTTTAATAATAAAAATAATATGATCTACATTTTTACTTCCAAACAAACGTGTCCAACAGTAGTATTAGGTGTAATATCAGCTGAACAAAATAAACCTTATGTATATGAAGTATTATATGGGTAAGATCTGCAGTTACCACATGTATTAATGTCACTAACCCTCCAATTGTACGCATTAAATACTTTAAATCAGTTTTTCATATATAAATTAAAACTCACAAAAATTCGTCCAATTACTCTAACTGAGCTATCGTCTTACCATTTCCTTCATTTCATTGAAACAGAAATACAACGTAATTCGCCGCATGCACACACACACACACACTATATATATATATATATATATATATATTAGCTCCTTTCATAAGCCTAAATAAACAGTGGAAATAATTTAATTATGTCTTTTTATTGTGCGTGATGCTCACTATGCGTAAAATACTGCATTTGTTTGTTGAAAAATATATTACTTTACAGAAGAATGTAGAAGTGGGTGTTAAGAAAGACGAGATGACTGTGTTACGAAATAAAAGTGTAAGACATGTACAGGAGGGAGGGGGGAGAAGAAAGTGAAAGTGAAGCTGTACTTGAAGAACAAGGTTTGCTTTATCTGTAGGAAGTTTCATTTAAAGGAATCAACTTTGCTCGTAAGTCATGTAAGAAAGAAAATTAGAAAAAGGCAAGAAGTACTCTTCCTTCCTGCATAACAAATTATTCTTGTTCTACGGAGATGACGTAAAGCAAAGACAGATGAATATGGTCTCTCCTTACCGCAATATTTATACAGTTTCTTGTACTCTATGTTAAAATTGTATTTCATATTAGCAGGGATAAGCACGAAACATTTGTAAACAAAAATAGGACACACTATTATTTATATATATATATATGAAATCATACATCAATAATATTAGGAAATGAAAAGGTACAAGAATGCTAAAAACTTTTGCTCAACTAAACAGACTTAAACATGTGTACATAATGATCTAACAGAAAGTTTAGTGTATATTTAATTTATGCTGTAGCATAAATCTTCTCTATCATGATTTTCATTAACTACTCGTATATGGTTAACTATCTACATATTTAGATGAATCGATATGTGATAAACGATAATGTAGTAAAATATATCGATTATTAACTAATACCTAATTCTGCATGGGGAAAAATGTAAATAATAGAAATTTTGTATAATCAGTTTGCTTTCAAACGTGAAACAAAACCATTATTGAAAATTAATGTAAAATGTTGGAAACATTTATAAATTGGATCTCAAAGATCTCTGGATTACTGGTGAACTTAATTTCTGTAGGTACGGAAATTACTACGCTTCACATATATATATCATACAACTATGTTTATTATGTAGGCCTATTAATACATTAAGAACAGTATTAATCCACTAGATTAACACTTGTTATGGAATTTCGTTTTTAAAACGTTACTTAATTATTTCTGGATTCAATTATTTCTCCATTTGAAAAAAAATGTTTGAACACCTTATGTTATACAATGTCCAGGATCTTCCAGTAGGCCTATATTCCAGTTGATTAGCAGTCCTGCTCATTTAAAATTTATAATATTGATTTATAATTAATTTAGAAATTATGATTAATGGTGAAATAAATAAGGCAATGAATTTCTTTCACTGAGAAAAACAACGAAAATCTCTCAGTTAGGCCTATTTGTTCCTAACTTTTTCAATGTAGGTCTCAAAAGCTAATGTGTGGACCAACTGTTTTGATTATTTTTAGTTGTTGAATATAAATTAATTGAGCATGCATATATATACATATATATATATATATATATATATATATATATATATTTCCATTACATTAACGCAGTGTAACCTCTCACTTTATGGGTACTTTTACGTGCCACACACCACCCGGGTCTTAAAGTAGCACGACCTATCGGGAGAGGGATTTTAACTATGAATCACACTACTTTTTCGACAACATAAGGACATGGAAGGCCTCCCCGAATGAATGACCATGCATATATATATATATATATATATATATAATATATATAGTTCCTCCCTGTAAAGATAAATGTCAGGAAGCTTATGGCCCAACAGTCCCCGAAAATCATCCGGCCATCATCATCATTCTTATCATTATCATCCTTCACCGGTGTGAAAAGCAACGGGAAGCTACTACACATATAATTCCCTAGTAAAGCTGCAAAGCAAAGCACGAAAATGCTATGATTGCAGTGAAAGACCTGCCCTTGGACAGGTATGGATTTATCTCTTGTTATATACTTTATTAGCATCTTTACCAATATTGGTTGGGATTATGTATCTTTGACAGTAATAATTTAACTTTTTCATAAAGAATTTAAAACATTAATTGGTTATAAAAATATTAGTAAGGGAAGAACATTAATTTTATCCCCCCTTAAATGTTATAAAATAATTAATATTAATATTCATGTATTTATATAAATTTCAGTAAATGTATTAATCATTAATCCATATGTGTTTGTAAGCTTTTAATCCTCCAACTATTAAAACATGAGGCACCTTAGTTAAGCAAAGTTAAATCTTAGAAAGTACTGTGTTTTGAAAGCACTAATTAGAGGTTTGATTCCTCTTTTAACTTTCTATTATTTTGTGACTACTTAAATATGTTCACTAAATAACTATGGATAGTTCTATATATCATCCATAGATTACTGACTGCAATGACGATTGCTTCTTGA
Organism: Diploptera punctata; assembly: GCA_030220185.1. NCBI lineage: Eukaryota > Metazoa > Arthropoda > Insecta > Blattodea > Blaberidae > Diploptera > Diploptera punctata. The sequence continues at coordinate 1,135,432 of JASPKZ010006047.1, forward strand.
ATGACATATGAAGGAGTATGGAAAAGAACATGTTCAACATTTATTTACCAAATCTAAAATTTCATTTGCTTTTGAATTGTGATATTTTGCCTAAAAATTAAAACTATAATGTCACAGAACTGTTTATGAGATAGAATGTTTACATAAAAAACTGTTGTTTGCCTGCATAATTTGTGAAATCGATTAGTCTCATTCTTTGTCGCTGTCCTTCATTAATTTTCATGACTATTTAACTCATGCCCCAAATGGGAGTCAATGACCAATCACATTTCAATGATTTTTTATATACAACCATTCACAGTCGTGTTTCGCCTAAAATTTACCAACTAAAGTTTGTCATAATAAAGAAAGCACCTCCTTTTTAACATACTGAATAGGTCATAGCATTATTTTGCAGTTACTGACCCCCTAAGAAAACGGCTACCAGATTGTATATATAGTGTATGAATGTCAGCAGAAAGCGCATGCGATAGATAATATAAAAACATTTGTAACAGTTGATTATACACTGTTTGCACTTTCTTAAACGAATTATTTTCCGGGAAATGACGTTGCAGAAAAATATAATTGACATATTTACATCATAGGACATCAAATTAATTAATACATATAACGTTGCTTATAAATTTCTCCACTAGGGTGCATTCTTACAATATTGCGATCCTTTGGCAATAAATAATATTATGATCTGGTTGCAGCGATGAACAAAAGAAGCAAATGAAGCGTACCAATCGTTTCTCATTTGTTTTCGAACATCGCCGTTTACATTAAATATATAAATATTTTAAAATAACTAGTAGTTAAATAATGATTTGTGAGTAAACAGCTTAATATTATTCGTTAAATAGTCCTAACAAATGCCACTCTTGATTTCCAAATTCTCTAGATAAATTGGAAATCACTTGTGGCATTACTTATGATGATTTTCATGATTAGTTAAGAGTTCAAATAGAAATAGCGATTTATTAGTATAGTAGTGCGCTTTTATTGTTGGATATCCAATTTTTTTTCATTCGATTAATGTAGTTTAACGTCTCATCTTTTAGGTACTTATACGTGTCACACGCCACCCGAGCCTTACAGAGGCACGACCTCTCGGCAGAGGGATTTTAACAATGAATTACACACATTTTTGACCACACAAGGACATGGAGGGCCTCTCCGAATGAGGGTCCAGAGCCTCCTCTGAAACAACACAACATTTAGACGAAACACGCCATTCACACAAGCGCATTCATACCAATCATGGCGATATAATGATATTGATTATGATGACCAGGGACCGTATGGACTTTAAAAGATTCCTGACATTTGTCTTGCATATGAGAAAATACCATCACCCAGGAAACTTGTCCCGACCGAGGATCGGACCCGGGCCAGCTGCGTACGAGACCACAGCTGTGGTCTTTCAACCATATATGGATCTACAATCTGGGCTCTCACACAACAGCTTACCATTCAGTTTTATCGCTGGAATGCGCCTTCCTAGTTCTGCTCAGGTCAGTCTTTACATCACCAAGCCATCGTTAGTTCGACTTCTTTTTTGTTCAATCTTAAATCTTAAATTTTAGATATTATTTCTTTACTCATTCCTTCAACGTATGCCCTATCCCAACCTCTCGTTCCTATCATCATCGTGAAAAAATCCGCTTTAGGCCATGTGGCCAGTGACGGTAAACCTAACGAAGATGGTCTTGATATTTCCACCGATGTTGTGGGTCCGTGTGTCCAGATGGAGTATGTTCGAATGCCAATTTTGGAAGTCTATTTCTTTCCATTCTTCTCAGATGATTTTTCCATTCTTGTTGGTATCTTTCTATATCTTCATTTAAACGTTGTACTCCAAGTTTTTCTTTGATAATAGCGTTCCTTTGATGATCCAGTCTATTAATTCCTAACAGTGATCGTAAAAAGCGCATTTGACTTCTCTAAGTTTATGAAAATTTATTTTATTTTAAATTCAAATTTCACTTCCGTATTTTAGAGCAGCTTTTGATGTGATATTATGTACTCTTGGTTTTGTATCAGTTTACCAAAATGTCTTCTTATTACCCCATTAATTTTATTGTATATTTTTTGTAATTCTGAACTCTTATTGCTAAAGTTTTATAAACCGTATAATAATCCGACGTTCCAATAATTATCAATTTATTTACTGCATTGAATCTGTCTATTTCAAATTATATTATTTAATTATACAGGGTGGACCGCTCGAATGGACCTAATTTCAATTGCTTGTTACTGGCAAACGGTTGAAGATAGAAACTTAAAACAACGTTCATAGTACAGAAAAACTCACCAAGTTTCGAATCCTGTCGGTAGATGGCACAAAGATACGTTTCTCGTTCTTAGATTTAATTGTTTGTGAAAATGGCGACTCCGCAGATGAAAGCGCAAGCTGTTTTGTGGTATGCGGAGTTTAAATCAATCATTAGAGTTCAAAGGGAGTTCCGGCGTGTGTTTAACCGTGATGCTCCAACTGCTAGAAGCATAAAGAAGTGGCGTGATACATTATTAGCTACAGGATCTGTGTTGAAGAAGCATGGTGGTGGTCGCAGAGCATCCGATGAAATGGTAGCAAATGTTCAAGCCGCATTTGAGCGAAGCCCCCGGAAGTCATTAAGAAGAGCTTCGCGGGAACTTCAAATACCAAAATCGACATTACAACGGATTGTCCACAAACGCCTCAAACTGCACGCATATAAAGTGCAGTTAGTGCAACGTCTGGAGCCGAATGACATGCCGAAACGAGTGGAATTCGCCAATACGATGCTGGACCGTCTCGGCGCTGATCCTGACTTCATGACCAAGATTTTCTTCTCGGACGAAGCCACTTTCCATTTGTCAGGCAAGGTAAACCGGCATAATGTGCGGATCTGGGGGAGAATCCTCACGCTATTCAAGAGCATGTTCGTGATAGTCCGAAGATGAATGTTTGGTGCAGTTTGTCACATAATAAGGTCATTGGACCGTTTTTCTTTCTTCGCCGAGAAAACTGTTCGTGGTACCACATATCTTGACATGCTGGAGCAGTTCTTCTTTCCACAAATTGAACAACTGCAGCCTAACATCGTTTTCCAGCAAGATGGTGCTCCTCCCCACTGGTCCAATGAAGTTCGTACGACTTTGGACAACATTTTCCCTGGCCGTTGGATTGGTAGGGGAGGACCAATCGCGTGGCCCCCGAGATCTCCCGATTTAACACCACTGGATTTCTTTCTCTGGGGCTATGTCAAAGATAAAGTTTACACCACCCCAGTCAAAGACCTTCGTGATCTTCGTGAGCGCATCATAGAGGCTATTGAGAACATTCCAGAAGACATACTCCAACGTACTTGGCAAGAAATTGTTCATCGCTTTGATATCGTCACAGTGACTGCTGGGGCTCATATAGAGATGTGGTGATCTGGATATCAAAACTTGGTGAGTTTTTCTGTAATATGAACGTTGTTTTAAGTTTCTATCTTCAACCGTTTGCCAGTAACAAGCAATTGAAATTAGGTCCATTCGAGCGGTCCACCCTGTATGTTTTATATATATTTAAAATTGCCAGGAAAAATCTAAGTAATCCATCAATGTTCCGAGCGTTTGATAAGGCTTTGTGACTGTATTTATTTTACGAGATGTGGGGGTAGTTAGCCCCACGATCCAACCCCAACCTGGAGGATCAGGATTATCATACCTTTATCGAGTTGTTTTAAAAGTTTTGGGAGCTCGTCTTCAGCCATCCCATAAGGGTAGGATTTACTAGTAACATTGATAAAGAGTCGATATTTTATTTGTCTTATTCGACATCAGTGCACCCCGACATAAATACTACACATTTAGTCTCTTTTTTTTTTTTTTCCAGAGATGGGACGGGCATAATTGTATACAAGTATCCTCTGGATGGTCACCAGCTTAAATAAGAATAATGTAATAGCAGTTATTGGGAAGAGCATTAGTTAAACTAAATGTCAAAAGGAGTTTTGTTGCATCCTCTCGTATTTCCGTAGGAAAATACGTGTAATGCCAAGTTTGTTTACATTTTATGTGCTGCCATGACGTTCATGCATGTACAGTATAAACATGTTTGCTTTGAGGATAAAATGTCTTTGAGATTATCATTCCGAAGAAGAATGCAGATTGAAATTAAAACTATCATTTTTATATTAACAGCTATTAGAATTTTGTATATTCTTATAAACAGAATAAATTTTGTTGCCACCATAAATGTTCATAACAACTAAAAATGTATCTATAAATGTACTTTGTCAAATCAAATTCCCTTTTCTATATATTAAAATGTATAGGGGGGAAAATCGAATACATAGGCCTGCCTATATCTTGCTTAAAATTATCATAATATTAATACATAAAAAATAAAAAAAATATTTTGTGCAAATCTTATGAAAGCAGAAAAAAAAATTATACCAAAATTATCCTATATTTAATGTTAATTTTTGTGTGGCCTCCACGAGGCATTAAACATTTCGAAGAAAACTGCAGTTATAATTTATTATTATTATTATTATTATTATTATTATTATTATTATTATTATTATTATTATTAGTCGGCCGCGGTGAACTAGTGGTTATGCTCCTTGCCTCTGGTCCCGAGGATCGCGGGTTCAAATCCGGCCGGGGTCGATGGATTTTTAGGACGGAAAAATCCAAGGAGCAGGTCCTCCGGGAGGGACTTCAAGCCGTGGGTCCCGAGTCTGAAGATTTTCAGGCTCGTAAAAAATTCTTAAGCCTAAATGAAAAAGCCTCTAAGCAAAATTTACCGAATTTTCCCGTCCTAGTACTACCTTGGTTTTCTAGATGTCAGTATGAGGCGGAACGCTGACCACGGACCACTCAAAATGACATCTATACGAAACAAGTGTAACTTAATCAGTATGGTTCAAATTCTTCACTGTAGGGGAAAAACGCCTAAATCTGTGTAAAGGAAAACGGGCTTACAAAAAAATATGATGATTATTATTATTAATAATAATTTTGTTTTCTTAATTTCGTATATTTTTGACTTCAATCTAGCATCTAAAGATATTAAAATATTGTCAATCAAATTAAAATAACTGATATGTGATTTCTGTCTCAATCGTTAAAATCAAACAATTTTGACAAGTAAATAATACTGTTGTAGTATACAAGTGCAAATGTACACCTTGATTCCTTATCTGCATTTTTTGGCAATTTCCCCAAGATTAACATTAACAATTATTTACAGATTCTAATTAGGGAAATCTTGACTTCTTCTTCCTAATCTTATTTTTTTAATTCTGAAGATATGTAAATGAAAGTGTCTTAATTATTAGAAAGTGATTGAAATATCGAATTAAAATAAGTCTGTCAGGTCTATTAATAACTTAGATATAATGAAAATAGCAAATAAGAAATCTTAAAATTTAACGATTCTATTCTATAGTTTTCTGCCCTAGGGCAGGTCTTCCTCTGCAATCATATCATTTTTATGCTATGCTTTGCAAATTTACTAGGGAATTATAGGTGTGGTAGTTTTCGTTGCTTTCCACCCCGGTGAAAGATAATAATGATGATGAACAGATGATGTTCGCGGACCTTTTGGGCCTTAAAGCTACTAATAGGGCCTATTTGTCTTACAGGTGAGGAAAAAGCCCGGAAAAAACCTCACCCAGGAAGCAAGCTCCGACCAGGAATCGAACCTGGGTCGGCTGCGTGACAAGGCAGCACGCTACCTTGATACTACAGCGGTAGACAATTTAATGATATTATATGAAATTTGTTATGAACTGTTTAAAAATTATAAACATGCTTTGTTTGTAAAATACGCAAGATATGCAGTTTTAATACTCTTGGGCAGATTGTGGAAAGGAGTGAGGAAACCTTGCAACATTTCTAGTTTAAAGAGGTATGGAAAAATATCTCGTATAACTCATACAACAAAATTAGATGTTCGAAATAAACTGTAAATATTAACGACATGAAGATAAACATTACTTAATTTCTCATCTGAATGAAACTAACGTATTTTGGACCGAAAACTTATATAAAACTTACTTCATATTGCATCTCTTATCTTGTGATACGGTACAGCCCGAAGTAACTGAAGTTGATTAAACAGAGATAAGACTTACAGGATGATATGAAATAAAAATGCACGAAAAAGCAATATAGGCCTAAAGTTTCTAAAGTAAATAAAAATCCTCTCAATACATAAATACAATATTATATATAATCTAGAGTTAACTTTATAAAGCCACATCAATCATTAGTGGCAACTTTGTGTTGGGTTATTACAGTAAACTTTGGAAAGATTTATTTGGAGTGTGTTGGTAGTACGAGTTGCTCTGATATGGTATTGATATATCGATTCGCGTGCATCCCCTTCCTGACCCCCGTTGGTGTCCCTTCATGTACAAGTATCAGAAAGTAAAAGTAAATAGCTTCTAGATGACGTACCAAATTTCCTAAGCTACCTATTCCAGTAGCGGGATATATTTTCAACGTTAGTTTTGAGATATTATCGTGTTAAAATAAATGTTGCAGTGTTTTAAGGCATCATGCCTAGCAACACAGTTACGGGACATATGCTGTTCCGAGTTCTCATGAAAGAAGAAATCTTCTAATGAAATTTCGGCCGATGTGGGATCTGTTTCCACCCATTATCATATTCATTTGTGGTACTAAAGTAAGTAGTGACTCCAGGTTTAGAAAAGCAGCTGTATCGGCTAGGGGACTCGACATGCTGACCACTTGTCAACCCACATACTTGCTCGACAGTCGTCCACCTCTGTAAATTTGTACAAGTGAATGTGAGCTCAGCAGCAGGCTGGTAGGCCAAGGACCTTTACGAGGATTAGAATTTAGTTTTTAGATTAAAAATATACATTTTGAAATTAAATCCGTAACATGAGAGTTTAGAAGGGGGGAGCCAGGTCCACTGAAGTGTTTGCTATCAATGGTTATCAGAATACAGTGCAGGATGTTTATGGTTAGCATGGTTTCAGCTTGCTTAACCGGATTTCATTACTTCTCATGCCAAATAGTTACTAACTATCCTAGGATATTGAACGATCCATGTTTCAGACCCTATACGTAAGAAAAAAGTATGGTATAGTCAGGAATTTGATCCACCGCTGTATGGATACCATAGGTCTCGATTGATATAAATCTAACCTGCAATTATTCCACTCTACAGTAAATTGTTTATCAGTATTTCAGTGTATAGTATTTCATTTAACACCGCACTTTAACTGCTATGGTCATTAGCGTCCCAATTCAAATATGGGCATGAAAGGACCGACAAATTTTGTTCAGAGGCTTTTTTTTTTCTTTCTTTCTTTCTGTGTTAAGATTGTTTTACGTTCCGTAAATCTACGACATGAGACCCGAGGCTTTAGTTCCTTTCCGAAGGAATCATACCAACAATCCGCTAAGACCAACAGTTAATAATAGTAGAATAGATAATAATAATAATAATAATAATAATAATAATAATAATAATAAAATAATAATAATAATAATAAATATTAATCTACCTATCTTCGGGTTTTTATAGCTGCTGCCGTCTTCCCGTGTCAAACCTCCAAGCCTACGATCTTGGGCATCTTCAATATTTAGTCCTCTTGCTTGCATTACTATCCTCATGAGGATAAATATTAATATTATTGTTATTATAAATCTATTAGACTCCGCATATTTTCATTAGTCACTTCAAAGTCACTGCTGACTTATCACATTGAATCTAGTGATAAGTTGTATGGTATGAGGAGTTGCTTGGTTGAGATTCTCCCGCTTTGCATCATGCAAGCGTACATTATTTTTCACACATGAAATTTATAATGCTGATAAGGATAGGAACAATAATCCTATATACAAATATGTAGTAGATTAAAAAAAAAATTGTTCCGAGAAATATTTCTTAGGCTAGTTTCAGTTTTTATTAGATCATTTTTTATGAATACACAATCAAGTATTTTATTGCAAATATCAATACAAAAAATAATATTGTTGATTATAGTTGATTATAAAAGTTTTAAGTGCTTCCTCCAAATTTGAAGCTAATTCACAAAAATCTTGACAGAAAAAATACTGTAGGTAAACATGCAATTTTATTCATTGTTGCTGATTTCTGATTTTACAATTTTATCCCATTTATTCCAAATATTGACGTTTGTGTTTTGTTCTTAATTCTCATGACGTTAAATCGTTTGCGGCATTATCAAATAGGCCTAATCACAATTTATGTTGTCCCATTAGCCGCCTTCTGATTTGAATTTATTCAGCGATATTTTTTGATAAAGTTGTTTTCTGTGAGGGATTTCACGAATTGAACAGTGCCTTTACTTCACCTTGCTTTTATGTTTACGTTTTTATTGTGGGCTAAATTTACATATTATTACCTACTCCCGAAACAGACACAATCAAAGGTATGCCATGAGAAATGACTGTTTTCTCGTTTTTATGCCAAATAAATGGCCTTACAAGCTATGTTATTCTTATATGGAAATCCATGGTGTTAGTTTATAGTTCCTCATTTCTCATAACATTTTAAGACCCATGTTTAATGGACCTTTTTGTCCCTTTCCCACTCTAAAAGGTGGAATATTTCAAGAAGGCAATGTATAAGAAAACCTCAAGCGCCCGCACCCCAAATTTCGTAAACTAGATTGTCTGTGGTTGTACTTGTCTGGCAAGTACAGGTATCAAGCAGGTAGGGCCTTCTGCTGCAACGCTGGTTGGATATTAAATACAGCTAGAGTAACAAATAAGTGTTATTACCAGTTATTCAAGTTTGATTGTAATTTAGAATACAAGGTCCATTAACACTTTTGGTGTAACCAAATTATGTTAACCGGTCTTGCCACAAGTTTGTGAAACCTAATCAGTATATCACACATTTAGGATAAAATTGTATATTAGAATGTTTTAATTATTCATTAAAGTAACATTTATCATATTTTTAGCTGGATGAAATCTTCCGTGTGCGAAGTAAAACATTAAAACCGGAAACATATATATTTACCTTTAAAAATATATATTCATAATTGTTATTGACGGGTTAGAGGACTTGAATTATTCCAGCTTTGATAAAATATCCCTGTTTTCTAGAACGTTCAACTTTTCTTCTCCCTTTTGATGTATCATGGAGTAATTATAAGCTAGCCTTCGAGCATCCATTATCGTGACGTCATATATATTTTTGTTAGTCTAAAGTTTATGCTTGGGACTATATATATATATATAACGAATATATATTTATTTATTTTTTTCGTTTGTTGTTCTTTTCCTTTTTATTTTTACGTGTTTGTGCTTTACCATAGGCGCGGATGTAGAAATATTTGACGGGGAGGAGGCGATTGACTACCCCATATGGATATGTCAGAAATGGGGTCATGCTAAAACAAGTGCTAACTACATATTTAAGTAGATAAATAATAATTGAATACCAGCTGTGATACAGATTATATTTGTAAATAATGAGTCACAAACCCTTAGAAAATTTAGAATTTTTATAAATACACTTATTTAGTTTACATTCCAAAAAAATGTGAAACTGTTCTGTTAGTTCCATGAATACAATATGCCAATAAAATAAATTACTGCACCCAGAAAAAAAAATCTAAGGTAATACAAATGTTCTAACTTAACATGCCATTGAATGTGTAACTCTCTCTCTCTCTCTCTCTCTCTCTCTCTCTCTCTCTCTCTCTCTCTCTCTCTTTTTTTTTTTTTTGTGAAAAGATAAACTACTTCCTCTGGAATCACCTCAGTATTACGGTGGATGTTAACTAATACTAAACCACTCACTCTATCATGTTGTGTTATTGGGTAGGTTTTCACTCGCCTTAATGTTGAAAATGACCTTTCTGCCGTGCATGTTGTTACTGGTATGCCACACATGACTAGAAGTTCCCTGATGTTTGTTGGTATGGAGTTTTCGGTTTACTTTGTTGAGTTTCCCAAAAGTTAAACCTTAATTTTAATTCATTTCGAAGCTCTGTAATAGTTATTGGCAAATCTTGTTCGTAAATACACATTTTACTAAATCGTCAATATCTGAATTCAGGTTATTCTGAAAACCTGGAATCAAGTACTGGAGTTTGAGGATGTGATTGTGTTTGTTACTTAAGAATATAGTGGACAATTCATTGAAAAAAGTAATCCAAGAATGGAAGAAAAATGTTTATGCGATAATGATCTTCTGGAGAAGTTGTAGGAATATTTTACTTCGATAAGTTTGTCTCAACAACACCTTTTTCTAATGATGTGATAGCGTTTCCAAAAACAGAATGAAAATAATGATTTTCTCGATATTCTTTTAAGCTATCTTTAACTCTTTAAATCATTCCGTAACAATGAACCAGATCAATGCTCGGATGTTGTAGTTGCCTGGAAAGGCTTACAGTTATTCTGAATATTTTAACTATGATAAGTAAAGAAATTACGAACTTGAACTTAGGGATAGAGCTGAGTAAAATATGTGCATTTTTACACAAAGACTCGGTTTCTTCTATGAATAACACGGAATAACACGATTGCAGGGAAATCTTCTTGAATTGTAAAATAGCTTCGTGTCCCTCAATCCATCGAGTGATACCAATTTAGTTATATTATGCTGAGAGCATAACTGACCGATTTTGTTTCATGAGCGATGACCGTTTTTTTAACTCCTTAAATAAATTCACAACTAAGCCGATTGCGTCAAGAGCTTGTTTCATGGATGTGATAGAAACAGACAGATTCAGGTAACGCGCGGCACAATGCGTATAGAACGTATAAGGTTGAACTGCTAAAATGCGGGCTTGTACTACACGAAACTATCCTGAAAAAGTTTGCGCCACCATCGTGTCCTTGTCCACGTAGGTTACAAATGTCTAATCTTATGTACATTTATATAAACTTACTCGTACACGACCTTTCACCACTTAATTCGTGCGTTTACAAGAAATATTAAAAATTCCTCCCTCACGCAACAGTTTTATATGTCAACAAAAAGCGCACGCAAAATTTGAATTGTTCTTTTTTTTTTTTTTACTGATGCCCGTAGTTTCGTCAAGTAAATTAGAAAAATATACTTAACGTCATTAGTAATTTTGTTTTCAATTATGACAGCACAGCAGTTTATAAATAATTTTGTTTTATTTTACTTGTCGGAGTAGAATTTTTATTTGCCTTTAAAAATTGGTTTTTGAGATCCTCCCCCTGCGTCAACTCGAAATCTGAAAGGTTCCTTAAAATTCCCCTTATTTTCACCTTCAAATCCGTGCTCTAAATCTATGACACCGTCAACCCCGTGCCGTCGAAGTGGAAAGTTTGCCGACTGCACAAAATAACGGTCTTCACAATGGAGACCAATTTCCTACGATTTTCATTTTACTTTTTTAAAATGTTATTGTTCAATTGAACTTCAATTATTCCGTTTTGCCCCTTTATACACACTCCTAAAATTCTCACTTTTAATGAAGGCTATTTCATGACTATTCTGAATTTTCCCTGAATGTTTGAAGTGTCTTCTTAAATTTATGTAGAGGCTTAAAAAGTAAAGATTATAACTGAACTCTACTACGACCCCGTCCTTTGGACCAGATAGAACACACACCCGATAGAAGCACCTTCTTCATTTTTACTATAAGTAATCCGAGGAGAACTATCTAATCAGGAATTCTAAAAACGTCTGCAATGTCCGGCTTCTAAAGTTACCGGAAAGTCGTAACTTTATGCTGGAACCCACGGACCAAAATTTGGTTCACAAAAATGTCCCAATTCTTCGCAATCATTAGGCACAGTTGCTAATGTTTCCGGTTCACACTTATTGCCACTCATTCAACTTTGTAACACAATCACCATTTCGCACTACTTTTTCGTATCTAGATCCTTACTTTCAGCTTCAAGAGTACCTTGACTTATTTCAACTAGGTCTGACTGTTCTAGTTTTTTTTTATTTTCTTTAACTTTAGAATTTCCATATATGAAATGCTTTGCGATCCAAAAGAAGTGCAGTCTACGAAGTTTCTTCTTTCGTAATTTTGTACTAACTTTTAGTTAGCCTTTTTTTTCCGCAGGAACTGCGAATGTCAATGTTTTCTCATTTGTTATTAACCTAGATTGGTTTTAATGAATGCATTACTAATATTTGTAAAAAAATGTTAAAATTATCAGTGTCATAATTCAGCATAGAATCTTCAATATCTAGATACGTATAAATGTTAAGCGATTTAAATTAATAAAATATATCTATGGTTTAGCAGTCAATGTTGAGTCTCAGCCTCTCATTTGTTAGCAGTTGCTAGACCAAGTTAATTTAGTTACGCCTATTTTCCTACAGATGTCATGAAGGTATGCGATCAACTTACCGGCCTAAAAATTAATAACATATTGTAAATAGCCTATAAGTACAATATGCCATGTTACATACCAAGTTCGAATAATATTAAAGCTATTTTCTGCTTCAGCTGTTTGTAAACAGCGAAAGAACCCGGAATTACGTGGTCTTGTATTATCATGCATCTAAATTTAGCCTATTTAATATATGTTTCAGGAAATACTTTTGTACATCGATTTACAATGTTATCTTAGTGTTAGAAACATTAATGCTTTTATGCTGAAAGTTTTGATGGTGCACATAGATTTCCCTTTATAAGTAAGATTAATTATGGAAAATGGAAGATTAACCAAGTTGTATGCAAGATAATGTGAATTGACTATAATGAACGTGAATCAAAAGAGGTCGCTGATCATTGATACTGTAATTACATCCTCTGTTTTATTCTTCATCATTTGCTTTGACGAAAATTAATGTAAGAAGCGCATGCAGTCTATTTGTGCTCATGATTTCGAACATCACGAGAAAGTGAGAAATAAAACAATCGCAGCATTAATTTCAATGCATTATTTATGGAGAACGCCACTACAAGGTGTTCCAACACATCATCACGATGTAGGAGACATCGAGTACCATAACTTTGAGTTAGGGACATACTCACTTCAAATTTACAGCTGGAACTACTGGTCTGAAATATCCACTTCAAAATTAAGGTAATTGACATTTAATAATTATGCGGAATGTTTTTGTAAATTTCTGTATTTGTAGTCTCTAATCATAAAAACATAACTGATAAAAAAGTTTAAAAAGTGCCGATTACCGATCTCGTATGCAAGCATCTAGGGTTACTACCTCAAACATGTGATATCTTGTATGAGACATGCAGCTTGTTTAATAAATAACAGTCAGGCTCTTCTTGGTTTCTATTGAAGTTAAATGTGCCTAGGGATGCAACATCGCTAAAAAAAAGTCAATATTGGAACATCGATGTTTTCAAAAGTAAAATATCGGTGTCGAAAAATCGATGTTTTGGGGGGGGGAAACACGAGATTGTTGAAAATATTTATTAATTATTTATTTCGCAAAACAGAATTTAAAAACAACAATTTTGACAATCTTGTGCTTAGTAAGCGGTTTATTTCTTGGGTAATCGTAGCCCCAACCTCTGAAAACATCCGATAGGCTACGACAGGTAAATATATCGTAGCCAACAAAAAATGGCCGTTGACGTTGATGAGTGTTGAGCGATTGGTAGTGAGGACGAGATGTTAAATTTAAGAATGTACGCGTGTGGCTGAGGTAGCGAAAGAGCAGCGCAAAATAATTCACTAGATGGAGCTAGGCATGACAAAATATCGTTAATAAAACATCGTTCATAAAGAGCGATGTATTGTCGATGTTAGGGACTTTAATATCGATGTATCGTATCCATCCCTAAACGTGCTTCCTCAGGAAAAAAATCCAAGAGTCTGATTCAGAGATAGCGTTTTCCAGGAAACGGGATTGTTCTTAAAAAGTATTCTAATCCAAGATTAGTAATTATTGTCCAGCTTAGCGTCCAAATGTGCTTTTTACTGTCCGTATCAATTTAGCCTAAGTTGTTTTTTTATCATTCTATTGTCACTGTTCGCGATCAGTTTAATATCCAAATTAAGATTTTCTTCTTCTTTTTTGTTGTTCTTCTTCTTCTTCATGACCATACATTTTTCCTTGTTAAGGGTATATTATGTAGCATATGCCTAATTATGTATGATTAATCAACATGAAGATAATTCATAATTGTTATATATATATATATATATATATATATATAATTTAACCCTTTTATAAGATTCATGATGTGTTCCTTTGAGGTATTATTCAAAATTAATATAAAATTATGCAATATTCACCTGAAAGGTCCGTCTCCTCAACTTAATTAATTATTTAACTGTAGCGCTTTCGGGACTTGCCCCATCATCGGCAGGATTCAAAACTGGTGTTTCACTGAAGATCTGGTAGAGGGGGTTGCATGTATTGGGTTCGTTTTCGTTTATCAGGCTGTCGTCGTTGTGAGCTGCTTTCATGATTTTCAGATCTTCAGTGAAACACCAGTTTTGAATCCTGCTGATGATGGGACAAGTCCCGAAAGCGCTATAGTTAAATAATTAATTAAGTTGAGGAGACGGACCTTTCAGAGGAATATTCCATAATTTTATATTAATTTTTAATTTAACCCTGGTGAAGTGAAAGAGAAGACCTTACGGTCTTAACTCCATCAGGTAAAATTAATAAATATTTTTAAAAAATGCCACATTTATTTTCGAATATAAATATAATTTTCTTCAGAAAATACTGTCATTTTAACTAGCAATATTATAATTACTGTTAAATATAAAGAAATCTATATATAAAACGTTTATATAGACGCCTCTAACATTAAAAATAAAAATAACGAAAACCTGGACTTGTATTAAAATAAAGACTAAACATTTCAAGTTATACGCTTATAACATTATAGATATAGCCTATAATTTCTGTATTATATTTTGAATTTTCCAAAATATTTTTTTACATCTTTTATTTTTATTTCTTAAAAAATGTCTAGCATAAACTCAGTACATTATAGAATGTGGATAATCCCCACTAGAGAAAAGTCCACATTTCTGTTAGCGGGAAATCGAATCCGAGTTCTCTTGCTCGGTACTCCAAAATCCTGACCTCGAGTCCAGGAGGCGCGTAGGCGGTTAAAAAGTAATGATAGAGTGTGAGAAGAAACAGCTACCAAATCACTAAAACTGTATGTAATTATAAAACTGCACATTATTTTAGGTATGAAGTTGATTGTGTGTAATATTCATAGGATTTTACTCCATATTGTAGTACTATATTCGGGTTATATTCCAAGTGCAAGATCAGGGATTTTCACTTGAATCCGTTATTGATCCATGACTCATGATGGTTATATTAGAAGTACAGCTAGGACGCAAAACACTTGACACATCAGATTTTGTTCTACACACAATAAAGAAGTGTTTTGAAGAATCTTAATGATAGAGGATAGTTAAAATACTTTCAACCTGGTTTTTATCAACGTCTGTCCCTGAACTCCATATAGGTATATTATTTATATAAGTTTATGCGGTGAATGTCTAGACCTTGGCGTGGGTGATAAAAAGGACACTAACCGTCTGCCTGTCAGCCATTGTTTGAAATGTTACTTAAAAACTGAGTCGCCCAAATCCTTTTTCGTATTATATCATGGTCTCTTGTACCGCCTCTAAGTTTCATAATATTTTCTTTGTTTACTTTTATTCTATTTCTGATCTTTAAGATCTTTTGTTATAGTCAATTTTAAGTGAAATGTTTAGAACGTATAGTACTTTCATTAGAAGTATACTCAGTATAACCAGGAGGTTAGCTCACTCGGTATTCAAGAAGATCCGGGTTCAAATTCAGGGACCGACCAGCCATTCTGACTGGCATTTTTTCATAGTTTCTAAAAGTCACCAGGGCATATATTGGGTTGGAATTTGGTGACATGAGCCATTTAACCATTAATTATAATTTCACATAATTAAAATTAAAGCCATGAATTCCTATGGAGAACGCAAAGAAATACTGATTAAAAATAGTACGAAATAGCTCCCAGTGAGATTTTTTGTAGAAGTATAGCGTATCGACACTAGTTGAATTGCTTAATGCAAAAAGCTCTCAGTCCATTTTTTTGTTTAATTTGAGAATTTTGATCCCCCCCCCATCCTCAATAGTGCTCATAGATTTACCATATACTCAAACAGTAAAACCTGACTGCAGCTTTTATTATGAAAACACAAAATCTCATTTTCATTAAACAAATGTAAACCCGTTTTCTGCTTGAAGCGATTTAATTAAAAAAAATATTTTTTTTGGAGGAATTAAACCCAATGGGTACAACTTACGACACGACACACTCACACAAACACACCCAGTCCCAAGGTTGAGATTTAAAAATCCCTTACCCAGCCGGAAATCGAACCCGAGTCGCCGGAGTGGAAGGTAGGGGCTCCACCGACTACGCCACAGCGACGGACTTAATTAAAATATATTGATCATTATAAATGGAATTATCACTTTGAAACTAATTCATATTTTTGAATGCAATAACAGCTTTTATTTTCATGAAACGTTTATACGGCATAAAACCATTTTGTGGAATATTATGTATCTTTAATGTGTGCATGCATTTTTCAAGTTTTGACGTGCGCCGTATTTCTCTTTTGTTGGCGCTCCACCCTTCGGTTATAGCAGACTATTCTTCAGTGCAAAATACATACTTAATGGAGATTCGATAATGCCATTTTCCCCTTCCCAAGTACGATGAAAGTTGTGAGCCATGAACATTTTCATGAAGTTATGCTCGCAGAAGATTATAAAATTATCTCTTTTTACTTTACTCTTGTTATTTTAAAGTGTGCTATTGTTTTTTTTCTCCTCATATACAGGTCATTAATCTACTTCATTCTAGTTCTTTGCGCGCTTTTGTGGTTTCACTGCTTATAAGCTTATTAGATATGTCATACAAGAGTGAAAAATTATTTGAATTAGTTGATATATATATACCGTATCTAATTTACGTATACTTTTTTTTTTACATTTTTCTTGCTCGTTATTTATTTTTCTTTTCTTTCTCCTTCCTTTTTTTTTTTACTTTTTCCCTTCTTCTCAACTTCTTCCATTCCTTCAATATATAGGCCTACAATCTAGCTGTACAATTTTATGGAACGTACAATTAAGTGAATCTCTGGATGATAATCACTAAAACTTGCAGACACTCCTGTATAATTAACTGGATAAATATTCATAGCAGTTGGAAATTAAGTTTTAATGGTACATTTTGCCTTGCTGACAATTGGAATTACTTTAATCTCTAAAAATAAATTATCCCGTTCCAGAATTACAGTAAATTCAGGACCTTCAGTTCTTTTTAATGGAGTAATTTCATACAGGGACAAATACATGTTCTTTGAAATGATTTGTTCTTGTGGCTGAAATAAATCGTTTAAAACCGGTTTGGGTATTTGTTAATATTATTTTTAATATCTATTAAATCCGGCAGTTTCGTCGGCATTGACTGTATCAAAATATTATAGCTTTTACCTATA
The DNA here is from genome assembly GCA_030220185.1 of Diploptera punctata. Classification (NCBI taxonomy): domain Eukaryota; kingdom Metazoa; phylum Arthropoda; class Insecta; order Blattodea; family Blaberidae; genus Diploptera; species Diploptera punctata. The sequence goes on from JASPKZ010006047.1 coordinate 1,152,844, forward strand.
TTTAATTACATTAAAATATCTATTAGCAATAATTGCATTCATCTGCGTAATTGACTAATGAAATTGCAGATAGTCTATAAACATAAAGGAAACATAGTTTTAATCCAACATAGAATTCTTATAAGAATTGTCTTTATGACAAAAATAAATGGGGTTCCTAAGATGAATAAAGAAATAGCCTATTCACTTGCTAAATAAAACATTTAATAATTTATTTTATAGCGTTATGGTCCAAGTTAGGTATATCACAAGTTGAATTTCTAATTGTATTAGTAAATTTAGAGGAGTCGTTTTATGTATTTTGGAAATAATCCAGAGGAAGTTATTACTACTTTACGCTGTAATAGTACCTCGGATGCAGAAGCTTGTACCAGAATATAAAGTCTTGTAGAGTAAAAATAAATTTCAGCTCAGTAGAAACAGTTCTGACAACACTGTGGTCTTGGGGTCGATTCAGCTTCTAATGGAAATAAGTGTCAGACATGTTCTACGAATAAAGAGTGGCATTAGCAGGGCTGACATATCATGCAGATTGTCTGTAAAGTGAGATCTTTCACCATTATTACCTCAATGGCTTCTTAAGGCCTTACATGGGACCACTTTAACTAAACTCGATGGCGCACGTGCATAGAAGACAGTTAATCCATAGTCGGTTGCTGACTCACATCCACATGTATTAATCATCAGAGGTGGACAATCATCCAGCCAGTGGTAAGGGTGGCTGTACAGCATGTCGGGTTCCCCAGGCGTTATAGCTGCTTTTCTCAATATGGAGATTACTCTTTTATGAAGTATATGTGAGATCGGAACAGGCAAATACCTAATCCGTGAATAAGAAGATGACGATGATGATGATTAAATATATAACTTACATTCAGCATCATTTCATACAGTCCTGTGTCCAAAACATTATCAAACATATAGTTATTTTATCCATAGCTATTTTAAATCATAATGATTATTTAATTCTCTACCAAGTCTAAGATTTTTAATACATGTTTATTATAGTTTATACTTCAACAGTTGTTAAAATACCTCCGCTCTTGAAGTTTTAGAAATAGTTAATGCTTCAATGGATTCATGTGCCCTCCTTTACTGATGTTTATGAAGACAAACCTTCAACATATTAATATTGAACTTGTAAATATGTATTGTCATTTTCTTTGATTCGTACACAGAAACACAAATCTTGCTACTATCAGCACGTTACAGATTGTATAATATTAACTCAACGAATATATGTATATCTCAACTATTTCAAAATCAGTTTATTTTGGAATGCTACACCAAAAATACTGAATTTGTTTTATATTGGATGGGCAGTAATTACAGTATTGAATTCTCAAACTAAACCATGGACCCATTCGGTTTAGATTAAATGGAATTGAATACAACATTTTGTTCCGTAACTAATCAGTGGAAATCTCTTATAAAGAATATGTACTTTTTATCAATGAGAACTTTGGATCATTGCTAACAAACTGTATGGGTATATATTATGTCCTATATAATCGCGAACGTTGTTTGAATGTAGTTTAACAAACTGCTCCTCATTCCTAATTTTGATAATTTATAACCAGTCCATATATCAATTAAACTAACAAAAATACTAGCAAATTTAACTTTGATTTATCTTTATTTACTGCCTAAATATACTCACTAAATCAATAAGAATAATTAAACATCTAAACAATCAATGCTATAAAGGTAGAAAAACGTTTTTAAGTCATGATTTTCTCATCGCAGGCTTTTTAATTTGTTTGAAGTAGAGAGGTACAGTTGGTGCTCAAGTGCTCCACTTGTAAGATTGATATAGGTTTTGATACGTGCGACTAAAATACTCGATGATGCGTTACTATCTATTAAAAAAAAGACGTACGAGAGTAAAAAGATAATCCTTTTTTTTTTTTTTGTTTGTTGGAAACCTTTATAACCGAATTATATATTTTCCGAGTAAGAAACTGATCATATAGCAAAAAAAATTGTGGTGTTGATTTGAAAATTATTGGGATTTCTGCTATCTAAGAACTAATGACTGATAGGCTACTGCACATATTAAGGAATTCGTTCAGTTTTATTCTAATATGTGTTATAATGATTGTGCAAATGAACGAGTATCGTCCAACTTAATGAAGTGATTGAGTACATTGGAGGTATAACAGTATTTTTTTAAGTATTAAACTAATTAATACAAATTATATGATTTCATCCACATACATTTAATCATTTTCACTTTCTGCACAGTTTGAAAGCAAAGAATCTCGCAATTTCAATCGTCATCCGAAAGTGTTAATTTACAATTTAAAGTAGAATGACGACGTTATATAATAATGTTTATTTGTTTTCTTGAATTGATTTTGCTACTTCTCATATCATTTCAGCTGACCTCACAAGGCTTCGTGGAACTATATTACAAAGCCTACTCATAAAAAAGCAAAAATATTATCGGGAATCGAATATGTGGTCCCACGGAGTAATTTTTTAAGATGCTTTTTAAAGAATTGCTCATAGTTAGATATCTTAGTTGGCACAATGACCCTCATTGGGCCACAGTTTTCCTGAAGTTCCTGGCAAGCTTCTCTATCAAACGTAGCCTTCGCTTTTTTTTTTACCAGAAACAGTGCACGAGCTCTAGGTCTATATGTTACAAGTTCCAAGTACCAATCTCAGACTACTTTTTTTTTTTGCATGGATCTGTATTTTTAGCAGGCCAGCGTTTACTTCTTCAGATTTCGAAACAGTGGATAATTTTACAAGGGAGGGGTTGTCAACCCCTATCCATGAGGACTATTAAGACCAAGGGCTCTTCTGTCCGATTTATCATACCTTAGCCGATGGGACCCAGTTTTAAGGCGTCAGGTATTTGATCTCACCCATCCCTTACAGGTAGGATTTATGTGGGGCTCACTGGCAATTAGCTGTCAGCTAAAGCATTTTAGGGTTTAAAGAATGAATCTATTCGGCATCACTACACTCTCCAAGACGAATACGTCTTCCTTCTTTATTTGGGTTTGGAACTAGCGCTGAGAAGCAGAAAACTGCTTTCCAGTGGCGGAGTTAAAAATATATTAATTTGCGAACAGGACGTGGTGTTCCCAAGCGGTCACACATCCAAGCACTAATACGCATAATATTGCTTAATTTCGGTGATCGGATGTTGTTTTCAACATGGTACGGCCGTTGGATCAGACGGTACCATTGTAAACTTGTGTTTGGAAAATCTAGAGTTCATATCCCAATGTCCAGCATTTTTTTAAAATAAGATTTTACTAAAATTTTGTTTTAATTCTTTATACTTCATTTTTGTAAAATTTGGATCCAAGTTCGCAAGAGAAAGAAAACGTTTTGGAGGATCATTCTAAGTAATTTTAAAATCTTAAAATAAAAAACAAGAATATATTCATAAATGGCATTTATCTGAATTATTTGGTGTTTATAAAATGTAAGGTAGTATTAATGCAAACAGTATGATAGATAATGACAATGGCTATGTTGCCTCCTACATCTGTTTGATATCACGCGTGCTTGCGTGCCGGAAGAATGGATTTGACTGCGAACTTATTCATAGTCACAGGTACGCAGCGACTAATGCTGTATCTAATCGATCTAACCCCAAGCTAAAATTGTAAGGTTATTTGAACGGTTGCAAGTCTTATCATAAACCTATATTGCACAGTACCTAGTTGTATCAGACGGTACCGTTCGATACTCATTGCCGAGCAGTTTGTTTTACTTTCGTTTTTAAGTATGGTTTTATTCAAATTTGGATTTACCTCTTCCAATTCTAAACTTAAAAAAAAAGAGTTGATAATTTTTCTTAAAATTAATTCTAAAGTAGAAAGCGTATTAAGTTTTTTTTTTCTGCAGAAGAAATTCAGTAGAGTTCAAAATTTAGTGATAAATGTTAAGAAATTTTAAATGATATGTGACTAATTCTTCTTCTTTCTCTTTTACTGGTAATGTAAAATGCGGTTACTAAATTCCATATGTTTGACGTTTCGAAGGTAAATTATGTAAAATAAATATCTGCAAATATTGATTTAGGTTAAATGAAGTGGTAAAGTAGAACACTGTATCAGTTTTCCTTAAGAAATCTAATATTATTTCGTGCCCTATAATTGAGTTTGTGCTAAAACCGGCCAGTGGAATCGAAAACTATCAAAAAAACTTGTAATTCATGAATATCAGGTCAATATACGATCGTTATGAATAATGCACGAATAAACGTCTATAAAAATGGTCCTTCTGAGAAAATCGTAAATTTACATTTCCATTGGGGGCACGCCGTAGCATAGTGGTTAAGGCACTGAGCTACAAGCCGGAGGGTCGAGGGTTCAAGTCCCGTTGGGGTCAGGATTTTTAAACTGACCCAAACCTTCTGGCGGCACTATGGCCCTGGGGTCGACTCAGCCTCTAACGTAAATGAGTACCAGACGCTTGTTCTGGGGGTAAAGGCGGCCGTCACGCAGGGCTGACAACCCGGCTGACATAAAGTGCCGATTGTCTAGAAAAAGTGGGAGCCTTAACCTCCTACTACCCCAAGGGCCTCCGGGCCTGTTGTGGGATCACTTTACTTTACTTTACTTTACTTTACATTACATTTACATTTCCATTAGGCTATGTTTAACCCAAGCATTAATACTTAAAATCTGCACACTTTTAAAGCCATAGGCTTATACTCTGTATAAGTGTATTTCCTGTGTACTTGTTGCGATACGAGTTGTTTTCAGATTTAAAAAATAAATCATTTATGCTGGAACAGGAAAAAATCATCAGTTTGTAATTGATAAGCCTACAAAATAATATATGTTTAAAAATTTGAAATGAAAAATATAGATTATATTAAATTGTCCTTTTTATCTCGGAACGTTTCTATGTTGAAATAAAATTTGTGTTTTAAACTTGAAACTAAAATTCCAAAAAAATGTCATGTCGTTGTCAATGAAAAAATCCCGTATCACTTTGTGTATTTGGCTAATTGCTACTAATTTGTATAAATCTGTCTTGTTTCTTTCGGATTATCGTAAGTTAAGTTCTGTACTTCATTTTTTTTTCGAAACTCATCTATTGTTTAGTGTTAATTTAAATACCTTAGAGTCATTATTTGCTTAAACTTTATTTTCAGAGAATATATTTTTTTTAGAGGGAGATGTTTGACACCGTCCGTGACATTGGTGATATATGATGATGACACAAATCTCATTGATAAATGTAGTTGGCTGGCACATGCGACATTTTACTTGCGAGGTCATAGGAGTTGCAATCGAGTTGATTGTGATGCATGAATTGATCGACATGACATTGATGAAATGCGTGTTGAATGAACGAGTATGTCATTGTTTTTATGACACAAGGAGAGCTGCCGGATATAGACACATGTTTGTGGTGGGAAAGATAAGGAAAAAGTTCAGATGAAAACCTTGAGTCATACATATTTAAACTCAGCTAAAAGGAAATCCTTTTGAAATAGTATCTGAACACAACTTCATTTGCATTTATTCTGAACTCTTACAATAATTCAAAATCCGTTATGTCTCTCCTCATTCTCTCTCTCTCTCTCTCTCTCTCTCTCTCTCTCTCTCTCTCTCTCTCTCTCTCTCTCTCTCTCTCTCTCTCACTCACTATCTCTCTCCCACTATCTCTCTCTCTCTCTCTCTCTCTCTCTCTCTCTATCTCTCTATATATATATATATATATAACTCGAACAAACTTAATTTGCATTTATTCAGAACTCTTTACGATAATTCAAAATCCCCCCCCCCGTCTCATTCTCTCCCCCTGCCTTTGTAGATACTTCTACGCACTTGTATCCTACTGGAGCCTTACAGGGACACAAGAACATAGAGACCCTTCCCTTATGAGTGACCAGTTCAATGCCGAGAGCAAGTGCGAGAAAACACTGACATGTTAGATAATACACATTCGTACGAAAACCAAAGGGAAAACGCCCAGTAGGTAGACCAAGAATGAGGTAAGAGAATAACATTAACCATGATTTGAGGGATTTAGATTATAAATGAGATGATTGGAAAATATTAGCTCGGGATAGGAATGTATGGTGAGCTTATGTCCGCGCTAACATAAAAAAGGTAAAGTGATCCCACTACAGGCCTTAGGAGGTTACGGCTCTCACTTTTTTTCTGGGCAATCGGCACTTGATGTCAGCCCTGCGTGACGGCCTCTTTTACCCCAAGAACAGGCACCTGGTACGCATTTCCGTTAGAGGCTGAGTCGATCCTAGGACCATAGTTCCTCCAGAAGGTTTAGGTCAGTTTAAAAATCCTGATCCCACTGTGACACGAACCTTTGACCTTCCGGCTTGTAGCGCAGTATCTTAACCACTACGCAGTGGCGTGCCCCTTCGCGCTAACATTAACCTTTTTTTTAATAGTAATGTCAGTGAGTTAGCGTTGTACTATATAGGCTGAGTCCACTGCTGTGGTCTCGAGGTAGCGTGCTGCCTTGTCACGAAGCGGGCATGGGTTCGATCCCCGGTCGGGGCAGTTTTTCTGGATGAGGTTTTCATCGGGGTTTTTCCTCACCTGTAAGACAAATGTCAGGAAAACTTTAAGGCCCAAACGGTCCCCGAAATCATATGGCCATCATCACCATCATTATCATCCTTCGCAGGTGTGGAAAGCAACGGGAAGCTACCACACCTACAATTCCCTAGTAAAGCTGCAAGCATAACATGAAAATACTTGATTGCAGTGAAGGACCTGCCCTCGGGCAGAATTACTATGGATGGATATAGGCTGAGGGTAACTAGCAATGGGGGTTATATGTGCAGAAGTTGTACCAAAATACTATACGAGTCTTACAGTTTCCTGACATTTGTTATATCAGATCAAATCTGTCAATATCAATAAGTTAATAAAAGGAACAAAGAATATTATTAGTTCACGCTGGAAACCCGTTCATGTCAAATTTTCTCGGTGAGGTTTTCAGTATGAATGTATGAGCAAATGGCGTGTCTTGTTTTGAATGTTCGTGTTGTCTTAGAGGTGGCCCTGGGATTGAACTGATCACTCATCCTGGAGGTTCTCCATGTTCTTGTATGATCAAAAATTATGTGAGTGATCAAGAGTTAAATGTCCTCTCCAGACAGGTCGATTCCCCGTAAGGCCCAGATAGCGTGGGGCAGATTGATCTAAGATAAATATTGAAAGAATGTTATTCTTTTACTGAACGTGTTGACTAACATGCCTGCGTTTGAAACTCTGATTTGGTCGCCACTATCATTTTACCATTAATCATCTTTTGATATTTATCAGTCTAATTTGAAGATACAAATGCAGAGAACAATACACATACATGGCCTACATCAACTAACCCGAAGATCTAGATGCGGTAGGAAAACAAAATTGAAGCATCCGAAAATAAAATCTCTGGATAATACTGCAATTAAACTAAAACATAATGGAATATGCAGACCTTTTCATAGTGCTGATCATTTGTCCTGTGCTACTAAATTAGGATTGATAGTAGGCCTACATGTCTTTCATATTTATTTCAGATTTGTCAACCCAGAAGTGGTAACTATGCACGCCTCTGATTTTAAGCTTCGCGGGTTAAAATACTGCCGGAGTCTATAGTTTTCTTCGGAAGCAAAGTAAACCTTTCGTGCAGTTTAATAGATTTGCGAAACTGCAAGTTCGAAATAAGAAACCTCTGGATCAAATTTGTCGGTCATTTCACTCTTACTTACTTACTCACTGGCACTATCGAACCCGGAGGTTCATGGCCGCGTGGACATAAGCCGTCCATTCATCCCTATCCTGTGCCAATGCTTTCCGTTCATTCCCTGTATAATCTACTTCCCTCAAATCATAGTTAATGTTATCCTCTCACCTCATTCTTGGTCTACTAACTGGGCGTTTTCCCTCTGGCTTTCCTACAAGAAGCTTCCATGCAAGTCTTTCATTCCCCATACGTGCAACATGTCCTGCCCATCGCAGTCTACGAGACTTAACTGTTCTTATTATATCTGGCTTCCTATAAAGACCATGTAGTTCATTGTTAAGTAGTCTTCTCCATTCACCTGTCTGGTCATCTCTCTTTGGTCCAAAAATTTTCCTAAGTACTTTATTCTCGAATACTTGTAATGGCCATTTCACTCCCAGATTATAATTGCGACGCTAATGATCTGAGTTGGTAAAGAGCGTCGTTAAATATACTCCTTCACATTCCGCTTTTTATTCACTTATCGTCTATTACTTTCTTCATAATTTATATTGTGTTGAATTACTTCTATTTATTTGCATTAATGTTGGAGATCTGTGCCACCATTATTTTTTTCTTGGAAAGTATAACATTTGGAGTATTACTGTTGTAGGTGCTGGTGTCTTTCCACATGTGTTTTTTGTAAATGCGAATAGAGGAGCACGTGTAGAAAACAAACATACAGCTTGTTTACAGTAAAATGACTAATAACTAATTTATAGAATGTGGAAGTTCATGGATTTCTATAACAATCTCACAAGATAAACATTCGTGTATGTTTATGTGATGAAGTAATTTATATTGGAGAAGTCTGGTATTTTCCTTTTAAAATGTTATAAAATTCCTTTGCGATATTAATGAGCTGCAAGATAAACACATAATAATTCTAAAAACTTCCAATCCCTTATCTTAAATGTCAACATATATATCGAAAGTTTACGCATTCCTAAATAAATATTAATCTATGGATTATTTCGACAGATATTTTGAGATAGGGAACTCATATTTGAAAATGTGCATTTTTAATATATAACGTTTGTACATTTTAAATAAATGTGTATTTGTTCTCAAAGCAATTAGGCCTAATCTCTTATTTTTAAAGAACAAAAAATTGTATTACTTCTTATTTAAAAATATTTTCGTCGTATTTGGATCTATAAATTGAAGATACGGCGAAAAAAATACGTAACCACGTATATATGGTTTACTGATCCAAGGAAAATCAGTTTATAATATTTAGAGAATATATAGGCCTATGTATACATTCCATCGCTGTGATCTCACCTTGTCACGCAGCGGGCCCGGGTTCAATTGCCGGTCGGGACAGTTTTTCTGCGTGAGGTTTTTATCGGGGGTTTTCCTCACATGCAAGACAAATGTCAGGAACATTTTAAGGCCCAAACGGTCCCCGAAATCATATGGCCATCATCATCATCCTTATCATTATCATCATCCTTTACCGTGTGGAAAGCAACGGGAAGCTACCACACCTACAATTCCCTAGTAAAGCTGCAAGCATAGCATGAAAATGCTATGATTGCAGTGAAGGACCTGCCTTCGGGCAGAATTACTATGGATGGATATGTATTCAGGTTATAAGCACATAGCAATGAACGTCTATGAAAATAAAAATATAGGCCTATTAGTCATGTAAATTAGGAAAATTTCATTTGACCGAAAGTGGCCATTAAAGGTTTTTTTTTCTTTTGTCTACATTGGATATTCTGTCGAGTAAAGCTTCAATTTCTCCAACTACTGGATCCTATACATTTTTGAACTATTGCATTTGAAAACTCTACATTTTTTTGTTATTAAATATGGTTATGCAAAATAATTATTACGAAATAAGTACCTTGGTCGAAAGAGTGACGATCTTTCACCGTAAAAATACAACCGTCAAGAAATGCGGACATGGGTTGTACTGGGGTAAAATTTTCCGGAGGTCAAATAGTCCCCCCATTCGGTTCTCCGGGCGGGGACTACTTCAGGGAACCCATGTCAAAGGCTCAAACACAGGACATGTTCCTAGGAACATGGAATGTTAGGACTTTATACAATAGCGGGGCACTAGAGATATTAACGCGGGAATTAGATAAATCGCCCTTGGATATAGTCGCTTTACATGAAGTTAGGTGGCCAGCAGAAGGTAGTCAGGAATCAGGAAGTTTTGCATTATACTAAGCTTCTTGTAGGAAAGCCAGAGGGAAAACGCCCAGTTGGTAGACCAAGAATGAGGTGGGAGAACAACATTAACTATGATTTGAGGGAAGTACGTTATACAGGGAATGATTGGAAAGCATTAGCTCAGGATAGGGACATATGGAGAGCTTATGTCCGCGCGGCCATGAACCTACGGGTTCGATAGTGCCAGTGAGTAAGTAAGTATTCTTTAACGAAATCTTATGTGTGAAAAATAAATCAGGCTTGTAATTAACATAACATTAATTGCCTGTTTGTAAATACTAGCTATATTTCCGATATATACTACAACTCTTAGTGTGTTTTAATTTTGGGATATTCTGTAAATTTGGTCCTGTTTTAAAATGAGCTTTTATATTTATTTTACGTGACTGTACTTGGAAATAAAATGTTTTATGTATTTTTGTGTGTGAGGATATACTAAAGTCACAATCCTTCTTATTTATTAACAGTTTTTTTATTCTCGTGTAAATGCCATCGTAATTCTTGGCGTTTCTAATTTTAGGATGGCACTGAGGAACACACATTCCAAGTGGTTGTGCTGGAAACGAAAGAAAGGTAAAGTACAATCTTCAATTTGTAATCAATTTGTGTGTATTTTTAAGAATGCTTTTCCTTTATTATCGTTTCCTTACTGTACGCTTGGTCATAATGTGTTTTAAGATTTCTGGTATTTTCTGACAACTATTTTTTATATAGGACCTACATCATATCTTTGTTATGTTTGAAAATATTCCGGAATCGTATACAGTTAAGAAGGAATGCAGATGCTTTATTTCTTACCTCAGTATTGAGTGGAAGATAAGGGCCTTAATTCTGCGAGTTTAATAATTCACTTTATTGTTATTTTGTGTAACAATTTTTCGCTATTCATTTAACTTTACGTTAATGATACTGGAATAATTATCGTAAAAAATAAAAATAGCATATTCTTTGTATTTATTGTCTATTTTGTTTATTTTGGTCAAAAATTAAATTCCATGTAATTACATTTTATTCATATCCTGATAAATTTAATCACCTGTCTCAAGGAATTGCAAAGATTCGGTTACATTCTCTTTTTTATTTAGAATTATAAAACTGTATTCTTTTTTAATTTTACAATATGAGTAAGAATGATATTTTGCACTAATAGGGACTAGGATTAGATAATAAATCAGTTATGTTAACAGTTATACTTCATAAAACTCATTTGCTTCTTCCTCGTAAATTTTGGTGCTAAATTGAAAAATGTCCATACAAGTATGTCTCGTGGACTGTAATAGAAAACTTTTTTTTTTCACCAAAAATAAACATACCGTATTCCATGAATCTATAATATTATTCTTGGCCTGAAAGCAATTCAGAATCTCTTTCACTAGTTCTTTTCTTTCCACTTTTAATGAAAGTAGAATAATATCTTACTGGGCTTCAATAATTAATTGAATACTGAACTACTTTCATATGAAAATATAAATGTTCCTATTGTAATCAAATGTATATCAATATTTGTCTACAACATTCCTATGATTGGTATTAATTCCTTCAACATTCTGATTATTTCCCTCACGGAATTGTATTCTGACAATTTATAAGTATTCCCTTGGTATAGTGTATTAGTTTATAACATTCATAGTGGATCCATACCCTTAAATCGCATTCATAAAATTTTATTTTGTGCAAAAAATAGTGTGCAATACTATTTTAAGTGTTTTTACTCGATTACGTCTCATTTTTTTAAACTCTTGGTCGTTTCCGTAAAAATCGCTACACTCGTATCGGTATAAACTATTACGAAGTTCCTCATTACAGGTAATTAATAAAAACAAGTTCTTCTAATTTTTTCAACATATGCTAACTTCGATATAAACATAAACTTTGACAGGGCCCATTTTATTTGGTAGGCCTGCAATGCAATAAGAACAATTCGTTCTCGTAGACTGTGTTGGACAGACATGTGGCACGAATGAATAGCATAGAATCTCCTAGGAAAACCATAAGCAAAGTGCCCAGTAAGAAGCCATGATTGAGTTGATAATATTAACCAGGAATTGGAAGAGGTGAATTATGCGAGAATTATTGGAGAACATTAGTTCCGGATAGGGATGTATGGAGATCATACCGGCCATGAACGTCCGGGTTCGATAGAGTCAATGAGTTAGGCCTACAGTGGCTAACACATCGTCATAGGATATCGGAATTATATATATATATAGGCCTATATAGGCCTACACACACATATTCGTATCGGCCGCGGTGGACTAGTGGCTATGCTCCTTGCCTCTAGTCCTGAGGGTCGCGGGTTCAAACCCGGCCGGGGTCGATGGATTTTTTAGGACGGAAAAATCCAAGGAGCAAGTCCTCCGAGAGGGACTTTAAGCCGTGGATCCCGAGTCTGAAGATTTTCAGACTCGTAAAAGATCCTTAAGCCTGAATGAAAGACCTCTAAGCAAAATTTACCGAATTTTCCCGTCCTAGTACTACCTTGGTTTCCTAGATGTCAGTATGAGACGGAACGCTGACACTCCAATGACATCTATACTAAAACAAGTGTAACTAAATTAGTATGGTTCAAATTCTTCCCTGTAGGGTGAGAGCGCCTAAATCTGTGTTAAGGGAAAACATGGGCTTACAAGATTACAAGAGATATAAATTCGTTCCAGCGTGACTAATAGTAGCGTACAATGCTCGCCTGTAGATTTATAATTCACGGGTTCAGCTTCGACCAAGGTATATGGATTTTTCAGGGCATAAAATACTGGACATATATTTCTCCGGAAGGAAGTAAAAACCTTGGGTCCCCCATCATAGATTTATAGCACATTTAGTACCTCAATTCTTAAATCATAATCTTATAAGGCAAATGTTCGGTCCTTTGATACCCAGATTTCGATTGTGACTCGATACCGAGATAATAAAAGCGTCGTAAAATGTAACACTACGTAGTTACTTTAGACCCGCAGCATAGATTACTCTTTTCAAGCATAAACGAAATCTGTTACTGAATTTCACCTTTAAATGTCTATGATTTATTTTCATAAAAACAAAATGTGACCTATATTTCTTGAAGACAGTTTCAATTTAGAATTATTTAACCGTGTAACAATTACGGAAATTATCCTCTGAGAAATATTGACTATACGGTGTTTACTTTCACTCATATAAAAGCATTTATAGGTTTAATTAAAACAAATTGAGGTCTTACTGTGTCTGTTGTGTAGACGAGCATAAAGGAAACGACAGTAATGGAATATGAATGTTTCTGCAGTGTTTTATTTTTTTAATAATGTTTACCACTTAAAGCACTTTTAGAAGCAGGGTACTTTCAGAACACTCTTATTCTCTTGTAATAGTATTAGTGGTGGAAGCTATTCTTAAGCACTATAGATTGTTAGTAGAAGACACACTAAGGAAATAAACTTCATCTCTTGGATTTCTGTCTACTCCTTACGTAAACAAGATAACTCGCATTCCTCTGTGATCACACCCAGGCCAAGTGCGCATCTGATACTGCAAATAGTATATTTAACAGTGTAACAACTACATTATTTCCAGTACATAGTATTAGTTACGTTCTTTCTTTATAAAGAAGGGTTTAAGATCAGATGTTTTTATAAATTTGACAGTTTTTATAATGTTAGCATTTATAGGAAATATGCCATGTGTTTAGGGGTTTGAGAACACAGGACAATAACAGGAATCTTTATTATATTGAATAGAACCAAAAGTCTAGAAACAAATAATTAACATTGTAATATTCTGTAAGATTTAAAAAAAACATTACCATAACTTGGAATTATAGAGAGGCTTGATATCTGAATAAAAATAAAACAATCTCTAATGTTTTATTACCGAATTTCTGTACATTCTAATTAATTGTAGATGATTATACATGTTGAGGTAGATATTAAATAGATAAGCAATTTTGTCTGAATATTTTTATCATAAAAGGGACTATTAACCTCCAATTAGCGAAGTAATAAATGTTTAACTACATTGGAACCTGAATTCTACTTCATAGTGTGTGGTCTCGAGGTAGCGTACTGCCTTGTCGCGCAGCGGGCCCGGCTTCGGTTCTCGGTCGCAACAAACTTCCTGGGTGAGGTTTTTACGTTGTTTTTCTGATCTGTAAGACAAATGTCAGGAAGCTTTAAGGCCTAAACGGTCCCCGAACATCATCTGGCTGTCATAATCATCATTATATACGCGGCATTTAGTACAAATGTTTGTGTAAATGGCTGTTTTGTCTTAATGACGTGTTGTCTCAGAAGAGGCTTCGGATTGAGCTGATCACTCATTCAGGGAGGTCCTCCATGTCCTAGTGTGGTAAAAAAATAGTATATGATTCGATGTTTAAAATCCCACTCCCGACAGGCCGTGTCACTGTAAGGCCCGGATAACATGTAGCATGGTAAAGTATTAATACCTATAACATGAGAGTTTAAACTGTAATTGAGAAGATTCGTTATCGTACAGAACCATCGAAGCCGACGAAAATTACTCGTTCCCTCGACGTGTTTTTGTATTACTGTGAGTGCAATAAAACGGTTGAACCGAAGAAACAGACTAGTGAAATATTGGAGAGTGAAGTCATGTCGACACTTGACAAAAATTTAGAAGAAACTATCATATATATATATATATATATATATATATATATATATATATATTCTGCTTAACAGCAAGAACGTTTTAGATATTAAGCTTAGAAATTTTATTCTATGAAACTAAAGTAATTTATTTGCGAATATCTATAAAATAAGCAATAAGTTAAAAATATGTTTTAATACTGTCAATAGTATGTGCCAAAACGCCTTCAGTAGTCCAGTCAACCTTGAAAAACAAATTGCTTTATGTAAGCATTGGCGTGTAAACGTCCAAATATGCAATCAAGGTCTATATAACAATGCGAGTTTAGCACGGATTCAGAATTTGTAAATAGTTGACAAATATGCCATTTCCACGACAACATAAAGCAGTGGGAACACAAGAACTGCTATATTAGCTCAGGTTGTTATAGGCTTATAGCATAAGCAATTTTTATTATTCAATTAGTAGTTTGGAAATAAATAAATAAACACATACATATATGTGAGCCGAATAGATGGAAGCGACATGAAGGATAGGTTATTTTTTCTGATGTTACGTGTTGACCTCCCATAGACTGTGTATCCCTCATACTGAATGAAATATATTTATTGTGAAACTCCACTTGGCCCTACAGCGGAGCCAAAGTCTATCGTTTCTCGTGCCAGTAGCACGAATGACAATCTTATTAGAGGGGCTCTAAATGTTATAACATTATATATGAAAAAAACTGTTTAAGGAGATAAAAGGAACGAAGCAGCACCTATTAATGCAATAGTAGCTCATTGTCATTAAATTTAGTCACGCACATCATAAAACTCCATGCCAAGACAGACGTAAGTTAAATCCTAGCTCACACCTACATGTATTAATTGAAGAGCTGGACCATCATCCAACCAATGTAGGGGTGACATGTGGATGCAGGTCGGGTCCCCCAGTGTTATGGCTGATTTATTCAATCTGGAATCACAAATAATTTTAGCTCTTCCTCACTATGCTTAATAGGCACTGGTCCCACACTGGCCAAAATTCCCTGAGAAAATTTATTTCCCCATGGTGATTCGAACCAGCTCAACTCCCGTCTTAAACCGTCTATGGCTCAAAACCACACAAATCATAACATACCTCTTATAGGGTCGCTTTCCTGAGACTGGTCAACTACTGAATTTTCAAAAGTAGTGACGTTATTTACTGTCCATTTATACCTTCAACTTCAAGAAATTGCCCAGTATTTGAGAATTATTTTCTGTGTTTCTTATAAATTAATGAATAAAAAAAAGATACGAAATATAGTGTGTGTGCGTGTGTTTTCTAATGCCACCCATTGAATTGTTCATGCTTCCGCCCTGGGTGAATAGATGTTTTTTTTAATATGGCGTATTTTCAATTTACGCACCACTTCGGCGGAAATCTTTAACTAGTTGATGTGTTCTTGTATTGTATACAGAGTGGAGTTTGTATAGTGCAAAGTATATTGTATGAGGGATAATGGTGTTGAAGAGAAGGGAGAAGATAAAAACCGTGCCTTCACGTAGCCTACTCTTTCGAAAAACACCAAGCAGGGCCGCCAAGCGTAACACCACCATCCGATGGACGAATCACCGTTAACAGTAACACATGTCTTTTCAATATTATGTAGACCCTACTGCGGAAGGTTTGCACTATATTGCAGGAATGTGGCGCACAATCTAACGATTACAAATTTTACATCACCACCTCTTCTAGCCCCGAGATTTAATGTAGAAGACATTTTATATTATAGAATTCCATATTGTATTTTTCCTAGATATTATAAACATTTATAAAAAAATTACAGCATCCATTAAAAGTATCTGTCCCTAGGGTCTAGCTTTTTGGATTGAAGGCTCGTTGATTTAGAGTACGGACGGTTAGATTTTTTTTTCAACATTTAAAAGTACTAAATGCAGTTTCTTTAAAAAGGTAAATAGGGACATTTAAAATAAATCCTAAAGATGGTCTTAGGAAAATAATGCAAATTATTAAAAATATTTAAGAGTAAAGAATAAAATATTGTACCCATTAAACCGTCTATTTATAAAAGAAAACATTTCAACCTGATTTTTTTTTTCATAGTCCCTCCTGTATCGATAACATATTATGCTCTTCAAATGAAAACGTGTAATTAAAACTTTGGATAACATTTGAAGATAATTGTTTTCTTAAATATTATTTTAAATACTTGAAATCATACCGCGCCTAGAATGTTGGGCGTATACAGAAAAGCTGTATGTGTTATCTGTATACATTTTTGTATATAGTTCTTGTTTATAGCGTTTTAACATCTAGAGTCATATCGCGTCAAGGATTTTTAGGTGTGTCTGTATTGATTGTCGTCTTCAAACGAAACTTACGAATTATGTAATGATGTCGGATTATGATGATCATTAAATTACAAATTAGGGCATTCGGTAATGAGGAAAATGTCAGAATGTCGAAACTCGCGAACAAATATCTCGAATGCTATACTTTAAACCAATTTGTTCCATACATTAGTTATCTCGAGGAACATAATCTACTCTGCCTAATTTCAATGCGTTCTTGAAATTTAAACCAGTAATCATTTACTGTATGTCTAGATTGAAGGCTATATTGAATTTTCTTCCCGAAAATACAACTTAATGCTATTAGTCTATGTATTTACTTCAACACAAGCTGTGGTTGAATAACACAAAACGACATATCAATGCTGTTGTCATACAGCGAATAGTCATATGTAAATTTACATTTATATAGCATTGATCGGCACTTGTTTCGTGTTTTATTTAAGAGTTCAATGTAAGTACAGGCCATCAACTATGTCGGAAAGTAGTTAGTTCAGAGATCCCAGAAACTACAAATGTAGACATCAATTTTGCGCGATCCACAAATCACTATCTCCTATTTATAATCTCAAACAGTTTTAGTGTATTAGAGTGTGCTCCCGAATTGAATATCTCACATTTTTATAACTATAGGTACACAATATAGTGCGGTAATACATCATAACCAAATAGTGTGTAGCGTCTAATGGGAGTTTTGTATATTAGACGCAGAGTAGACCAGGAATGAATGAACCCTATAGCTGCTAAGTGACATTTCGCCGATACCCTTTGTAGCATAATTTAATGTTTCTCAAATTGAACATGTATTACACCTAGCATAGCCGTTCATAATTAGGAGCTACATATAAAGGAGGGTATACTAACTTTTATTATATTCATGTATTTTATATTTTTTCGGGCTAAATGGCCGTGGTCTGGTTTTATTTAAACTTGACGTTTCGTCTACTACTACGGTAGACATCCTCAGGAGATTCTGCATGTTCTTTGACTTCTTAACTCTTTCAAATGTCGGCTGCCAGTCTGTCGGCTGCAGCCGACTGCTTCGCACAATATGTTGCCATGGCTGTATTCTAGTTTCGATTTCGAGCAACCAAGATTTTAAAATTTAATTTTTCACTGTTTACTTAAATTCCCCCAATCTGTATATAATTTATAAGATTAGGGCACCCAGTTTTTTACCTCCGTAGAAGGTAAATTAAAAAAATGCTTGTTTGTATAAAATCAACACTTGTCTTGTAATAAAATAAGCGTCTTCAACTGGTTGTACTGCAATCGTGTTATTAAAATTGAACCTAGGTGTATTAACTGTAATTGAATGTAAAATTCGATTGATTGGATAAAATTGAATTGCTGGAACATTTTAATTAAAGAAGGTAGAATATAAAATCGCGATTAAATACTATCCAGCCTCGTTATTAACTTCATTTAATGTATGTATTAAAAGACATGTAGTACTCGAAAGAGCACGCCTTGTATTGCAACCTTCAAATTACGTGCTATTTACTTAAATTAACGTGTTATAGACATGTGGAGTGTTTATTTTTCTATAGCTTTATAGACTTTTATTATCAGTTCGTGCTCAGATCGTCCACATAACTATAGTTACTCCCTCGCTAATATTAGCTCTGGGTTTCATTAGCAATAAAGAGTGCCTGTCAGATTTTATTTCTACCTTGAAAGAAAATAAGGCCACCCCGGTGTATCTTATATGAAATCGGATCACTTTTATGGCTGGTACTGTACGTTATTAAGTTCAAGTTGCTAATGGATTATATTACCAGTTTCTACGACACTAATGAACCTAAAATTAGAGGACTCCTCATTTTAAAATATCTTCATTATATTACTCTTAGGTACATGTTAGACCCACATTCCACACGTAAACATTTTAGTACGACGAACTTCCACTTACTTTGTTTCACGATTTCTGTAAATTGCGATTACATTAGTCCGAACTTCGGGTTCAGTTATTTTATGCCATTAGTGTTATGGTTGTCCACCGCTGTTGGTCTCGAGGTAGCGTGCTGCCTTGTCACGCAGCGGGCCCGGGTTCGATCCCCTGTCAGGGCAGTTTTTCTGGGTGAGGTTTTTATCGGGGTTTTTCCTCACCTGTAAGACAAATGTCAGGAAAACGGTCCCCGAAATCATATGGCCATCATCATCATCATTCACCGGTGTGGAAAGCAACGGGAAGCTACCACACCCACAATTCTCTAGTAAATCTGCAAGTATAGCATGAAAATGCTATGATTGCAGTGAAGGACCTGCCTTCGGGCAGAATTACTATGGATGGATGAGTGTTATGGTAGTAATAGTTAGAGTAGTTATCCTATGTAACATTTTAATATTTCCCAAAGTCGTTTGTGTTTAACTCTCAGTACACGACGAACAGAGATTGTATTATTGTACAAAAATATATCCATCCATAGTAATTCTGCCCGAGGGCAGGTCTTCCACTGCAATCATAGTATTTTTATGCTATGCTTTGCAGCTTTACTAGGGAATTACAGGTGTGGTAGCTTCCTGTTGCTTTCCACACCGGTGAAAGATGATGATAATGATGGATGCCGGATGATTTTCGGGGACCGTTGGGCCCTAAGCTTCCTGGTGAGGAAAAACCCCGAAAAAATATACTATAGGGCCTATATGTTTTACGAATTCCACCAGATTGCCGTAATGACAATTTTTTGTATTCTCTCCTGGCATCGCCGGATTTTCAACCCATTTTTAAATTGGGGCGCCTGGAAAATGGAGTTACATTACCTCGATGATATGATAGGTGATGAATGATACTGAAGCGCCAGGAGAGTCTTCAACCTAAACTTAACTCAAATCCAGACCATGGGTGACCACAGGAAATATTTCCATTAAAAACATCTCTGTAGTTTGACCAGGACCCCGTGAACTATTGTCAGAAGTTCTGATGACTAGTGGAAGAGGCTGGTCTTGAACGAAATACAAACTGATCAATTTATTAGATGTAATAGGGATTAAAGGCGTATGAATATAAGTGATACAAAGAAATACCATGGTTCTCAGATATTAATATTTTTGTTTTTGTGTTATTAAGTTGATGGTTTTTATCAGTGTATAAAAATCCGAATTTTGCCTCCCTTCGGAAGTGAAGTATGGTAGGGACTCATAGTGATAGAATTATGTGCAACACGTAATAAACGTGAAATAAGAGGCATCTGAGCAAAATGTATCTGCCCTTCACGATAAACTTTGAACTGCTTATACAAAACACCAGTGAGACGTAGAGGTCATATAAGCTATTGGAATTAAAAGCAGAGTGCCTCAAATTATTGTATAATTATGCTTTGAA
This sequence comes from Diploptera punctata, assembly GCA_030220185.1. Lineage (NCBI taxonomy): Eukaryota > Metazoa > Arthropoda > Insecta > Blattodea > Blaberidae > Diploptera > Diploptera punctata. The sequence continues at coordinate 1,172,998 of JASPKZ010006047.1, forward strand.
ACATTTTCTGAGCAACAAGGTGAGACAGAAATACGATATTAGATATTTTATATTATTATTCTATTGTGGGCATACTATATAGTAAAATATCCCCATACACGTTCAAGCTATCCTCCTTTCGCCATGAAGATCCCTAAGGATAGACGTTTGGACATTGAGGCGGGAAATTCATTCTTGTCATCTCTGATAGAATGTGCAATCGAAACATTTCTCATATTGACATTTAAGTGAGCTGGAGTGACGTCTTATTGAAAGTAAACTAATTTTCATTGCTAACGAGGTCGATACGTGGAATCTTGGTTTCCAACGTTTGCAGGTAAGTTTTGACCCGAGACAATCCCTTGGAAGAAGTACGGCCCAGTCTGATCTGGACACACCTTTCGTAGATTGATGGTCTTTTCTTCAAAGTTGTTTAGGTTTATGTTATCCCAGAGCACGCGGTTGTTGAGTTAATTGTGCCATTAAGTTTAAATGTGGTTTCAACTGACCAAACAACTAAATCTTGAAAATCTCCTTTCGTAACATATATTCATGAACCACCCACAAAATTGCAGTCACCTACCTGGGTTGTCTTCATTTAGGATGTGGAGAAGTCTCAGAATGCAACGCTTCCATTTTTGAGCTCGCAATATTTAATAAACATTGACTTTACCGGTACAATTCTCACGAGAACATCGTCTCAATACGTTATTTGAAAATTGTGGAAAATAATGCATAATTGATTGAATATTATTATGGGCGAACCCCCTTTCAACACTGTTTTCACCATTCCGTTATGACTTCAAATAAATTGGTCTCGGGTTCGTGTGATTGTAATTTTGTTGGTGGTGACGTACCAAATTGAACTCTCCAACGTTTTCGAACCTCAACAATATTTTGCGTTACATTTTATATACCCTTAAGTCCATCTAACGATAACCGCATCACCATATTTGTTTATAAGCAGAACACGCTTTTAGGTTTTACATTGCATTCTGAATCATAAACGGCAGAAATTGTTTTCTGACTCATCTAGTTGCAGAGAGATACATCAATTCTGTATAAGATAATTTGTAACGAACATACCAGGAAGGATTGTTTCTCTATGGAAGACAGGCACAACTTCACTAATAAGAGAGCAGAGTTAGCTAATGCAAAATCACATACGTACATAACCGATGATTGATAATGTTTGATGCGAATATTTTCGTAAGACACGCACTTAAAAATTAGAAAAGTAGGGAAATTTACTTCTTTCAGATTTGGTGGTTTTACACTTTCTTAGTAAGCCACTTTCAATCGACTTTGAGTTTATAGTAGGAACGTAGATTTTTTTGTTTTAATTCAATGCCACTAGTTTGTTATTTCGACATTTGTAGTATTATCTCGTGGCATCGGCGTATTGTAACTCACTTCTGAGATTGGGACGCCTGGATGATATTATAGGTGTTGATGGTAATTATGCACCTTAATACTTAATTCAATGAGTGAATATGATAATGATGGCCAGATGATGTTCGGGAACCGTTTAGGCCTTAAAGTTTCCTGAAATTAGTCTTATAGGTGAGGAACTCCCCCCCCCCCCAAAAAAAAGCCCTCGCCCAGGAACAGTTCATCTCTAACTTAAATAACTAATGAAAGCAAGTTCGAATTTATTTTAGAATTATAATGTATCACCATCGTTGCAACATCTTCCTGTCACGTTACGATCTCATTTCCATCGTTTTAGGTCTTCCTAGCAATAATATAGAATTTTGGAATTCTTTTGTGACTATCCTTGCTACATGGGTTTTCCATTTACTCTTTTTTTATCTGTATGGTTCAGACGAGAAGGGATTTGTGTTATCACAATATTATTTTTCAGTCAATATGGTATATTATTATTATTATTATTATTATTATTATCTTCTGAGGAAAGTCATTTCGTTGATTCAAACAGTGGGTATTCTACAGCAGTGGCATATGCCCCCACGATCAACACGAAATAGCTGTAATTGAAGAAAATCTTGAAAATGGCACATTCATAATAGATCTCATAGGCCTATATACAAAGAAAAAATCCGTGGTTTAAATGATAATCCAATCAAAAATCTTATATAATTGCCCTTACACCATATATGCGGTCAAAATGGAAGAATATGAATATGGAATTCTGTATGTACATATAGGCCTATAGTCCTTTCTATTCTTCGTATTGAAACATGTAAAGATTGCCATGTTATCATCAGTTTAGTGACGGATTTGAAAGGGGGAACTGGGTTACCAACACGTTAACTAGGAGTAATTAATTTAATGGGCGAAATTGGATCAGCGCCTGTGAAGTTTCTTTGGAATTACTTCCACTTCCTGTTGTGTTAATAGAACACGTGTTTACAATGAAACTAAAATTTCGCTAGCATTGTTATGTGTTGGTGCATTTTAAGATTTATCCGGCAGGCATTGTCATAATGTATTTAATAGGGAAATATGTATGTCATCTTTAAATTCTGATACGTTCACTATTTAGATTACTACTACTATATTGTCAGAATATAAGTTTTAAGCCCTAAATGCAGTTCCTTTAATTTTTTTAATGCAAAAATTGTTTCGATTCTCAGGATTTAATTTCCTGCTTTAGATAATGCCAGGAAATTCTGATCGACAGTTTCGTAAATGTCGCCATATTTAACAGTAAAAATAGAATAAGGCAAGGCAAGTAGAAAAGCCTATTCCACATTTTACGTTTAATTATCGTTGTATGCGCTTTTTGGAGGGGAAAATAGTGAATGTAGGCCATTTGTTTCATGTAAAAGAAGAGGGTTTAAATTCTACTAAACTTCCATTTTAAATTGACTTATATTATCTTCTCTGGCCGACCGGCCTCCTGCTGGCCTCAAATCCACATGTGTTAATCACACAGATGGACGATTATTTAGCCAGACATGTGGTCAGGATGTCGGGTTCCCCAACCATTATAGATGTTTTTTTTTTTAACTTGGAGCCTGTACTCATTGTGGTTACCCAATTCCTCTCGATGCTGGCTGGGCATCGGTCCCATATTGGGCGAAATTCCATGATAAAATTTCTTCCCCCTTGGGACTCGAACCCATGCACCAAGGCTACATGCCTTAAACTGCTCGACTACGATTCGGGGGACACACACTCACTATCTATACTACACTTTACAAGGACAGGACACATACTCAAATCCAAGGGTTGGGGGGGGGGATTTAAAATCCGAGTTCCACTACAAGCCGGAAGGTTGAAAGTTCGACTATCAGTGGAGTCAGGATTTTGAAACTGAGGCAACATAACCTTGGGATCGACTTAGCCTCTAAATGAAATTAATACTAGACGCTTGTTCTGGGGGTAAAGGCGGCCTGGCAACCTGACTGACATCTAGTATCGATGGTCTAGAAGAGTGGGCCTCCTGAGGCCCATAGTGGGATCACTTTACATTTACCGGCCTCACTACGGTGACGGAAATTAGTACTTTAACCAAATTATTTTAATATCTGAGATAGAGTTTTATTTTCATCAAATGAAACTAAGCAAAGTTGTGTTTAAGTATTCTGTTTGTATTCAGATATTTACTTCCTCCAGTAGGCATGATTCATCATCCACTTTGTGCACCATGATTCATTATACACTTTGTGAACAGTATTTTTATTTTTTAATGTTTTATTTAACTCAATGTTAACAACTCGATCGTATTAATCAGCTGTTTGTATTTGGTAATGATATGGTCTATTCACGATGGTGAGGAAATCATAAAATCCAACACATTCTAAGATCATAAAATACTTATTTACTGTTTATACCGTAGCACAGGACATGTATTACTCTAAATTTTATACAATATCTATGACTAGAGCATGGAACTCACTTCTCAATCTTGTCAGGAATTGTCAACCACTATAATTATTTAAATCCAGATTAATTGATTTCATAAGTTCCTATATTAACTGCGTAACAACTATATTCAACATTTTGGATATACCTATAAATATTCATATAGGAAGCTTTACTTACTTATCTTATTTTATTTTATTCCATATTTATTAGTGTTACCAATATTAGACCATGCCTCCTCTATATTTTAATAATATTTTAAAATTTAAATAAGTATGTGATTTTTGTATTATATTATTATTCGCTGGTTGAATAGAAGAGATGGTCTTATGACCTTCACTCTGCTAGTTTAAATAAAACTTTTATTGTTGTTATTATTATTATAAGGAGCTGGAATTGGAAGTAAATATCAGTAAAACTAAATATGTAACCACACGTAAAAGTACATTAAATCTAGAAACGCGTATTATTATGCACTACAGAGACATTTACTATCATCCCAACATTCAGTAAATGTTAAACTAAAAATATATCAAATATATTATTCTTCCAATTATACCCATGAATACGAAATATCGTCTCTTACTTTGAGAGGAGAAAATATTACTAATAAAAAAACTATATAATGAGCCACGTGATCTCTATGGGAAATCAAACATAATAGTTAATAGTAATGTTTTTCGATTGGCAGAACATATGACATGAATGGGAAATGAAAGAGGGGCATGAAACTCCTTGTGAAAAAGCAGGAGGGAAAGAACCTAGTAGGTAGACCAAGAATGATGTGGGAGAATAATATTAACCACGATTTGAGGGAGGTAGGCCCTACATTTAAAACAGGGAACTATTCGAAAACATTAACTTAGGATGGATATTATGGACAGCTTATACCTTTATGGTCATGAACCTCTGACTTCGGTAGTCCCAGTAAGTCAGTTGATGGTTTATTAAATTGTAAGTTAATATTTTATGCCGTAGTACTTGAGTTTATTATAGAACAGTCAAGTCTCGTAGAATGTGATGGGCAGGACATGGGCATGGAAGCTTCTTGTAGAAAAAACCTGGGAGAAAACACCCAGTTGGTAGACCAAGAATGAGGTGGGAGAATAACATTAACTATGAGTTCAGGGAAATAAATTATCGGAAAACATTAGCTCAGGATAGGGATTTATGGAGAGCGTATGTCCGCGCGATCATGAACCTACGAGTTCCATAGCGTCAGAGAGTTAGTTAGTACTTGAATTTAAGATGTTCGTTAAAAGTAATATATTTGTTAGTACAAAATAAGTTTCCTTCGTGAATTCTGATGTCCTGATTTAGTATTTATTTTCTATAAATCTATACAAAATGACAATTTGATGCTCAGGTATGGAATTATCTTGTTTCATAGTTTGTTTTACGCTAAGGGACTTATAGCACTAATTAGCTTGTGTTTTCACATGCGTTAGGTTGGTAGCTTATGTGTTAATGCACTTGTTGGAATGCGTGTACTCCATATAGTTTATTGCATATCCTCATATTGTGCTGATATACAATTACTTCCGCGAATAACTTCCTTGTTTCAAGCTTATATTCTCAAATTGGAAACAGTAAGATATTTCTTGTTGGCCTATCTATTTTTGGTTATTTTGCATGCCTATATTTCATCTAAATCTTGAGAAACTTCGCAGTAAAAATCTGGAAATTCTGTGATGCAGCACCTGCTGGATGGACTTTACAAGAAATCGGCCCTGTGCTATACAGTAGGCCTGAGTGGTTAATATCGAATATGCTCACCATATACTTCTGACCAAATCTAGAGATGTAAAATTGTAAACCTCACTTCCGCGATTAACTTCTAGCACATAATTGATATGCTACATAAACATATAAAAAACAATGCCATACTACTTACATTGAATACATGTCTATTTGAAGTGATTCGAGTCCTCATGGAATAAAATATGCGCTGTAATTGGGCCGAACAAGATAACGTTTTTTTTAAAACCAAAATAAATAAAACTAGACCACTCTAACCATTATTTTTTAAATTAACTCAACACAAATTAATAATTGAAACTTAAAAATTATTAATACGTATAAAACAACAAAAATACATAGCGAAAATATTGAATTCTCATTGGCTGATAGCGAAAAAACTGAATTCTCATTGGCTGATGGATGTTCACCATCCATCACCAAACACTTATTTACGTTAACTCATAAATTATTATGCATACAATTTATTATAAACACTAATTAATTAAAGACAAGCTCACTATCGAAAACAACGCGGCCATCGACAACTTTACTTACAAACGGAGCCGTTGGACTTTGTTATTATGTCTAAAATAATATACAACTTATACAGAATTTATCCACAAACCAGGGCAAATGTTTTTAACAAGGACCCGTTAATAGTTAAATGGCCAGCCGAAGGGACTTCCTCAGATTTCTTTTGGGACTGGTGCCCACCCACCATCGTGAGGAATTTGGGTAGACAAAGTGTACGAAAGCAGTTGGTATTTCATACTGAGCACATTATATCATGAAGGATTGTACTATAGCTTACCTTCATTTAGACGCTGAGCGGGGGTGTTAGTTCCGAGCCTGACGGACACACTCCAAAATTTTAATCATCACCCTTACTTCGCAGTGAACTACGAAACATTAAAATATAAAGTAACTAAACTGAATAAGAAGAACAAATTAAATTACCGTAAAACACAAAATATATAACATAAAATTGAATACGCCTGAAATAATCTACAGATGCTGGTGACATCATGGACTGTACCTTAATTCTCAGGTAGTAAGCCATTGTATCGCTTGCAATTCCCCATGTCCCCCTTCGACCCTTGCTTTCATTCTTCTCGTCTGTGGACTGTATAATAAGTAGTGGTCCCATGTTCTAAAAACCAGCTATAACGACTGGGGGAATCGACACGTTGACCACATCATCCCTGTACTGGCTAGATTATTGTCCACCTCTGAAAATGAGAAATATATGTGAAGCCCAGTTTAAACTTGGCATAGTGCCAATAACACGCCAAACTTCCAGAGATCCTAAGTTCGTGGGTGGTGAAAGAACAAAACAAATTCAGAATTCTTGTAAACTGAAATGGTCCCTTCAAAATTGCAAGGGGGAGGGTGATCTTTCTTTTCACATCGAGGAATGGTAAAGCAAATAGAGCCATGGCATTTCTTGTGCTGAAAGAAAAGTTCTCAATGCCAATAACGATTCTATCGGAAGACTCCTTTGTAACTGGTTTTAAAGAAGGTTTTTTTTTTGTACAAATGAAAGGAACTGGAAATTATTTGGAAGTTCATGTAGCATTACAGGTAGTTTGAATAAACATAGACAGTAAGTTTCCGAAGGTTAACAAGACTGGAAGGTCCCCATCCATATGTTGTTAGGTAATTCATCAGATAATGGAGATGACAGGTGCCAACCAGTAACGCACAGGAAACGTGCGTGCGTCAGCTGTCCGGTGCCGTACGGTGTCGCCACTAGGCACCGTGCGTGTGTGCGTGCCTGCTTAAAATACTCCCAGATTTTAAACTTTACTCCACCCACGCCATGTTCACCTAACACACTGCAGAAAATTTAAATGCAGAAACATTATATGTGAGTTTAATATGACTAATCTTCCCCCCTCATTTATTTCCTGTTTGCTCCATAACGCTCATAATACTGGATAACCAATCGAATCGAGTTAGCTCTCACGGTAGCGTTTGAGGCCAATGATTTGGGCCAATATATCTGACTTGGGATTTTCGTGTGTTCCTCAGTTAATATGAAGGCTTCCTTGAAATTTCACTAGGATCCATTTTACCATTTCATAATCAATTAAAAAGTAATATAAGTGAATTTGCACAAGCTTACTGTTATTCTAGGAGTAATTGGTGAATTTTTGTAATCTTTAATCCTACCAAGTCTTTTTCAGTTTTTTTAAACCAATTGGGTTTTGTTTTGCGGTTACGGAAAAAATCAAAATTTGTTTGGTTAATCTGTTAGAGTTCATTCAGAGAAGATGACCGTTTTTTCGCATAGAATCTGAAAGTTTTTTTTTACAGTTTCATTCTTTATTATCTTGAAATTTTGGTCTTATAAGTTTTCTTAAAATTTTCCTTTCCTTTAGCTCAAGTTTCTATATGTTGTTTGTATTATTCTTGTTTGTATCTTGTAAGCCCATGTTTCCCTTAACAGAAATTTAGGCGCTCTCCCCCTCTAGGGGAGAATTTGAACCATACTAATTTTTAGTTACACTTGTTTTCGTATAGATGTCACTTGAGTGGTCCGTGGTCAGCGTTCCGCCTCCTACTGACATCTAGGCAGCCAAGGCAGTTCTAGGATGGGAAAATTCGGCTAATTTTGCTTAGAGGTCTTTTCATTCAGTCTTAAGGATCTTTTACGAGCCTGAAAATCTTCAGACTCGGGACCCACGGCTTGAAGTCCCTCCCGGAGGACTTGCTCCTTGGATTTTTCCATCCTAAAAAAATCCATCGACCCCGGCCGGGTTTGAACCCGCGACCCTCGGGATCAGAGGCAAGGAGCATAACCACTAGTCCACCGTTTGTATTGTACAAACATTTATTTTAGTTTCAAATTGTTTAGGATTATAAATTGATTTATTATAAAAGAGAAACTGAACAGAGTAATAACATCGTATGTTATTTAAATGGGAAAGCCCTGATGTGTACCTGCAGAGACCCAAACATTTTGAGATGACTTCGAGCGGTAGTATTCAGTCACTTCATTACTTCAGTGAAGATGGTATAGTGTGACAATTAGTGTCAACTCCGTGTCTGCTAGCAGCAGATAATATCTGCTTCTATGGAGATTTACAGACTTTTTGTGAGACAAATTAAAAACCAAATCTTTCGACAGGATAAGACCGAAGAAATTATTCAGGTGAGAGATATATGAAAACTGCTTGCTATGGAGGAACGTTGAAAACGACCATTTATGCCACAGAGATCCGTGAGACGTGAAGAACCCTAACGAATATAAACGTAAATTTAGCATGTCAGTGAACCGTGAAGACCGTTATACTACCCTACAAAATTAATTTATTTAAAATTTAATGTAACGTTGAATAAATTTGTAGAAATGCTAATTGATAAGCATAAAAATAAAAATCGTTACAAAATTCATCCACATACAACACTGGTGAAAGTAGTTATATCAGTCCAAGATTATAATTATTAATCAATTGAGACAGGATAAAATAAGAAATGAATTCCTTTGGAGAGAAATGAATGTCATCACACCTGTTGTAAGAGGATTGAAAATCAAACGCTTAAATTGTATGGCCATGTACAAAGAATGGAAGATGTAAGATGGCCAAAAAATATATACCAAGGTCACTCCCCTGGAAGAAATAAACGACCAAGATGTAAATGGAAAACGTACGTCAGAACTATAATGGATGATAGGAATTTGGAAGAGGGAGATTGGAATGATAGAGATAAATGGAAACTGAAGACGGCAAACCTATAAGTGGGGGAAAGCCGAAGACGAAGAAGAATAAATTGAGAAAATTAAGCCATAGCTTAACAGTCTGATTTTGGTACTTTCAGAACTGAAATTCCAATAGTCTACTTTATACAACAGCAGTAAGTAAAGCACAGTATTACCAATACTCCCGTTTGTAACTACGAAGAGGAACACTAATAAGAAAACAACATATGATGGTAATATAGGTTTGCAGCAATTAAGATGGTACGGACATGTCCAGCGAATGGAAGATGATCGACTACCAAAATCTGTTCTGTAATGGAAACAGGAAGGAAGACGAGGCAGAGGAAGACCTAAAACCTCCTGGAGTCAGGGAATATGTTTATACATGAAGGAGAAACATCTACAACCAGGAGATTGAACTGACAAAATTGGGTATTAGGAATGGGACGATGTCAAAGACATTAATCAATAGGTTTTCAGTAACTGCAAATATGATGATTCATGGCGTAGCCCATTGTTGACCCATAGCCTCTCCTTTATCAGGAGTTTATAGACAAAGTTCATTTTTAGTTACCTTATTTGTCCCAAGATGGCATGAGTGGCATGCGGTCATCATACCGAGTCAATGAGGCATCTAGCAACTAAGGTAGTACTAGGATGTTTGAGATCGGTCGTTAATTTCCTTAGAGGCCTCTTTGTTCAGCTTAAGGATATTTTACGAGCCTGAAAATCTTCAGACTCATGACTCACAGCTTAAAGTTCTTCCCCGAGGACTTGCTTCCTGGATTTTTTCCATCCTGAAAAATCCATCGACCGCGGCCGGGTGTGAACCCGTGACCCTCGGAACCAGAGGCAAGGAGCATAACCACTAGTCCACTGCGGCCGACAACTGCAAATATAGGGATCTAAATAATTTTGTGATCCTATATAGCGTTTTTTTTCAGTTTTTATTGACTAAGTAAGTTATTATCAAAGGTCGGAATAGCAACAGCGATATTGAGAGCCAATGCCCTACTACGTTGTTTACAATGTAACCTGCACTACAGCAACGCCATCCCTCCGTCCGAGTCGGAGCTTGTTTGTCTATTATTCCGATTGAGGGTCTTTCCACTTTTCAGCGGTTGCCCTTTTACCAGCCGGCTGCTGGCCCTTCACATCCACATGTGTCAATCACAGAGGTAGATGATCAACAGCCAGTGTAGGGGTGACATGTGGTTAGCATGTCGAGTCCCCCAGCCGTTATAGCTGGTTCCTCACCCTGGAGACGCTACTTATTGTAGCTACCCAATTGCCTCACGATGCTGGGTGGGCACCGGTCCCATACTGGCCGAAATACCATGAGAAAATTTCTTCCCCCATGGAGACTCGAACCAGCGCAAGTCCCGTAGCTCTGCGTCAAGGCTTCCTACCTTAACCACTCGGCTACGGCGCGGGACGTTTGTCTATTATTACTCATTCAAAATATCTCTGCATGCGGAAGAATCAGGAAGCTCTGTTTGTTGGTACACGTGACGTCATATAAGGCAGTGTACACTGTCAGCGTCCCACGTCCCATTCCCCTTTGCACTCGTAGATAGCAGTGTCACGTGGTCTATTCCTGCATAAACACGACTGCAGTGCCCTCCGTCAACAACTGCACTTACTCCTTAAACGGGTAATATAACTTATGTTGTAACATAAACACCATTTAAGAGTGATCATAGTTAATAATATTGTAACTTATTAAATTTTATTGTAAGTTTGATTCAATATTTATAATATTAATATTTTACAATTGGGAGTTTTATATACGTAATCTGAACTGCTGTTATACAAATGTTGATGGATTTGGACTGCACCTGAGGACGATCTACTGTTTATTTTGATATAATTTGGACAAATATGTATGATTATTATATTTAAATATACATAAAGTGGGAGGAGAAAAGATTGCGAGTATTTGAGAATAAAGTTCTTAGGGCAATTTTTGAATCAAATCTCAAATCAATGAACAGGCAGGTGAATTACATAACAGTGAGCTACATTATCTTTACAGGATACCAGATATAATAAAAATTTTAAATTTCTCGTATACTGCGATGGGAAGGACATGTGCCACGAATGGGGGATGAAAGAGGAGCATGGAAGTTTCTTGTAGGAAAACTAGAGGGAAAATGCCCAGATGGTGACAAAGAACGAGGTGGGAGAATAACATTAACCATGGTTTGAGAGAAATAGATTATACGGGGGATGCCTTCAAAACATTAGCCCAGGATAGAGATGTGTGGAGAGCTTATATCCCTAACCTGTTTTCCAATCATTTCTTGTATAATCTACTTCTCTCTAATCAAGGTTAATGTTATTCTCCCACCTCATTATTGGTTTACCAACTGGGCGTTTTCCCTCTGGTTTTCCTACAAGAAGCTTCCATGCACGTCTTTCATTCCCCATTCGTGCCACTTATCCTGCCCATCACAGTCAAGGTTTCATAACTGTTCTCATTGTATCTGGCTTCCTATAAAGACTATGTAGTTCACTGTTCGTTAGCCTTCTCCATTCACCTGACCATCTCTCTTTGGTCCAAAAATGTTCCTAAGAACTTCATTCTCAAATACTCGTAATCTCCTTTCCTCCCTCAGAGTAAAAGTCAATAGCACCAGTGAGTTAGTTGTACAAATAGTGGATATGGATGCAGGAATTTACATAATTATTATAATTGGCTCCAAGTGATTAGCTCTGGCTCCAGTCAAATGTAATTTCGTGTAAGCTCTTTCATTTCATCTTAAGGAAGGTTGAGTCAACTCCACGATTCAGCTGTCTGGGTTCGAATCCGACATTCGTTGATGCATAGGCAGCGTATTGGTAACCGAGGTAACAAACAATCGTATAAATAACATCCATGACAAAATTCTAAGGAGTAGCAACTCGGTCACTGGCGTCGCGATTAGTCTCGTAGCAGGATCATGAGGCAGATACGCGCGTGTCACAGGGAGGTACACTTATCAAAATCTTTAACTACTAGTCTAGATAATAAATTTCTGCCTTCTACAAGTACAATCTAGTGCCAGAAAAAGAAACATTGCGTGTCTTCATTTGAACCATGCTGCTATACGATGCGAACTGTCGTGCGGGAATGGAATTTTAAAGGTTTATGTTAACCATTTCATTCCTCTTAAATTCACTAATTTCATTAATTTATTTTTTTACAAAAGGTAATGGATATCATAAATGTCAGAATTTCACAGAATCCAATATTTCTTTGTTTTGAAAAAGGCCGTTACACCCAAAACTGATTGATTATATCCTAACTGCTACAAATGTGTGTTTTATTGTAAAGAGCAGTTCTGAGTACGTTAAACTTTGATTGATACCTTCCATGTAAGTGCGTTAACAGGAATTCATTAATTGATGTATAATTATACAACCTCTGTAATTCACATATATTGAAATTGCGCCGGTATTTCATTAGAAATTGAGTGCATTTTGATGTGGTAATTCTGTTGTGGTACAATTTTCAAGCCCTTTAACAGCAGGACTCCGGGCTTTCAAAATTTACTTTTTTTTTTGCCACTTATGTTTCATTTAATTTTATCTATAACCACTTTCACGTCAAGGTCATTTCACACCTTAAAGGTTTTAGGTGTAACCATTGCTTTTGTGTTTCTCTTTTGTATGTGTTATTAAACAAGGCTAATTTAATATGGGTGATTATGATGGCCAGATGATGTTGGAACTAGTTGGGCCTTAAAGTTCCCTGACATTTTTTTTACATATGGGGGGGGGGCGAAAATCTACCAGGTAGATCCCGATCGGGATCGAACTTAGATCCCGTGTCTGCGGCAATGACGTCATCCTTGGAACAGAGCAATAGATTCTAGTTTTTTTAAAAACATTTTTCATATAACAACGCCGAGCATGCAATACGTTTTTGAAAACTTAAAAACCTTGTTTTACCATGGCGCAAAAGGCCTAGAAGGTCTTTCTTTGTTCTACCAGCCGACTGCTGATCTCATATCCATATGTCCCATTTACCCAGGTAGACAATCATCCAGGGTGTTCGGGGATAATATGATCAACATCTTGAGTAAAATTAGTGATAAACCGCTGAATATGTACAAGTTATTATTATTATTTTTTTATTGCGGATGAGCCATGTGGGACTACGCAAAGTACTTAGAGGCATTTCATTTGAGCCCAAATTTCTTCATTCTTTTGCTATGAGCTTGTTTTCTATCATCTGTCCAAGTTGTTCCAGTTTTTTCTTCGGTTTGTCATCTTGGTCACTTATTCACCTTAATTCTAAATATATCTCTGTTTGGGATATCTTCTTTAGTAATTCCTGCCAAATTTAAGTCCTTTTTGACTTCATCAATCCACTTCATAGTATCCATTGGAGCTTTACTTCTGTTTTCGTAGAATTCCATTATCTGTTTTGCAAGCCTATTTGAGTTCATTCGTTTAATATGGCCATAAAATTTTAACCTTCGTTTTCTAATATCACTATGAATGTCTGTATATATTTTTATTTCCTTTTTACTTCTGAGTCTAAATGCTTCACCTATTATTATTATTATTATTATTATTATTATTATTATTATTTATATTATTATGATTTGTATTATTATTATTTATATTATTATTATTATACATGAAGGAGAAACATTTACAACCAGGAGATTGGATGGACCGACAAAATTGGCTATTAGCAATCGGACGATGTCAAAGACATTAATCAACCGATGATCTATTCTATCTATTATCATTATTATTATTATTATTATTATTATTATATTAATGTATCTTATTAATTCCTCTATTTCTCTATCCTTTTGATAAGCGAACTATAAAGTTTAAAATAGTAATATGTTCATAGTTAAATATGTCTGAGGCATTTTGTTGATTTTTTACGTTTTATAAATAGGGATAATTATATTGTATTCTGAGTTGTTCTCTGATATATAAGCTTACATCCCTTATCCTATTTTGAAAACCTACTTTGAGACCTTAGAAACATCATGTGTTCTATTTAAAACTTTCTTTGGTTATCCAATTTTTCGCCTTAATATTAGAGCATTTTTTTCAGTTAAATCTATATATTGAATAAACAAGATTAAAAATGTTATCTATTTATCGTCACGAATAATATTCACTTCTGATGTTTTGTTGAGTTTTTATAAATATTTGCTAAAATCAATTCTACCAAGTCACATAGACCTATTTTGTTTTCCTTTCCAAATCAAGCCTTCGATCCAAAACTAAAATTTTTGGCGTGTCGTTAAATTGAACAAATTTTAACATACAATATGATACACTGCTTCATAATATAATAAAAGTGTTCTCAATTCAAGGCTTCAGTTAAAAGTAAACTTTAATGTCTTTGCGACAAAGGGATATACTGCTACATAACATAGTTCAAAACTTTTATTTTTTTATTATTTCTTCTCTTATTATTTTTTTTAGGAATTTCTCTACAATATAGTAATTTTCCTATAATTCATTGTAAATTTTGCTCCTCAATTAAAATCCCTATTCTCTGCATCACTCTTTGTTAGTCCTCTCGACACCATACTCCTGTGCCTTCAATCCACTGTTCTTTTGGTCTTCCCATTCTTCTGTTGCCCTCCGTTTCAAAATTTAATATCATAAGTATCGTGTCATATTTGCCATTCTGAGATTAAAATGTATGAGAGCTCACTGGCTGATTAAATTAATTTAAGTTAATTTTTAATTGAATATCCCAAGTAAAAATATACGTGTTATCAGTTTATGGCATTGTGAGAATATCTTAAGGTTTCCATTGATTTTATTTTTTATACTTATACTTTTTGTCTTCTTTTTCCTTTCCAGGATTAGGTCAATGCGATCTGTTCCGGTCTCAGTCCATCGTTACTTTTTTGTGTTTACATATTAAATGAATGAGCCGTTAATATCTCCTTAAAGGCTTTGGACTTCTTTATAGAGCATCTGCTAAGGATCTCTTATAGGAGTAGGCATATGTTCCGTTGGTTTTGCAATGTAGGCTGTGCCAAGTTATTTCTTACACCAATGGACAAGGCAACTTTCTTCAAATAATATGCCCACCTCGTCCTCGGTCTGCCTCTGCCCCTTTTACCTATCCGATGGTCCCATATGGTTGATACCCTCCATTTGCTTCTTAGAGTTGTGCTCTTTGCACTACATCGGTTATTATGATTCCTAAATAATTTGTTAAACTTATTATTATTATTATTATTATTAGTGTAGGGCCTACTATTAGTATCTCTGATGATGAAGCAACTGACTATCTGGTGGGCACCCTTGTAATAAGATTCATAGAATTAATAATATATTGCTATCACAGTTTTGACGCCCATTTCCTAAACCCAGTTTGAGAATAATTTAAAACAGGAATTTGAGTTGAAGAGGACTTTAGCTTTCTCCCTTTCTTGAAAGCATTTATAATTAACATAAAATGTAGGTTGTGGAGTTAAGTAGAGAAATAAAATTGTCAGGCAATATTGAGAGAACCGGTACTAGTGAACCAAGTTGTGTTGAAACCCATACGGTATTAGCCGTGAAATATTTCAAGGGCGACGATTGTAGCGGTTTAGACATGCATAAATCCTGGAACCTTTCCCATTTTTTCGTCTTGAAGTTAAGAATGCTGTCATTGTATGTCGGACAAGAGTCCTTGATCATTTCAGAAACTTTTAAAAGTTCTAACAGTTAACAAGACATTTATATTACACTGCATATTTTACTTTTTAATTATTTGTACCGATTTTAGAGTCAAAATTACTGGTACAATATAATAAAACTCCTTCAGAACTCCCAGACCGCGATAAATTTAAGTCATAGGCGTATATAACGGTCCCAATGTGGGAAAAGTGGAGTTTTTATTGCATGGTTGAAAAATGTGTTTTAAACCCAAGCAAAAACTATATTCCTTTCAAAATTCAAACAAAAATTTATAGAAAGTGATAGCTCTTTTGTGGATACACGAAGTTGTGTGTGTGTATGTATATATATAAGTCCACCGCTGTGGTCTCGAGGTAGCGTGCTGCCTTGTCACGCAGCGGGCCCGGGTTCGATCCCCGGTCGGGGCAGTTTTTCTGGGTGAGGTTTTTAACGGTGTTTTTCCTCACCTGTAAGACAAATGTCAGGAAAACTTTAAGGCCCAAACGGTCCCCGAAATCATATGGCCATCATCTTCATCATCATCATCATTATCATCACCATCCTCCTTCACCGGTGTGGAAAGCAACGGGAAGCTACCACACCTACACAATTCCTAGTAAAGCTGGAAGCATAGCATGAAAATGCTATGATTGCAGTGAAAGACCTGCCTTCGGGCAGAATTACTATGAATGGATATGATATAAAAAGAAAAATGAATGCTTGAGTCGGGATTTGAACCCGAGTCTCTAAACTCTGTACGTTTAGCGCTCTAATGACCTGAGCTACCCAAGAATTCCAACACAAACATACATTTTTCTTATACATGTAGTATTCTCAATTCACACAAGAGGTAGCGGAAATTTGTTCCGACTGACATCTAGTGGCTAACATAACAGTTAAGTAAATTTTTAAAGAGAAAAAAAAATATATATAATTTAATATGTTTCTTACCTTATAATATATACTTCGTGAGGAAAATAAATAATGGGAGAAATGCATATGAGAACATTGAAGAATTTTACAAATGTATTTATTTAGAGAATTAATTATGAACTTGATCACAGTAAAATTAAAACAGGCTACCAAGGATAAATACAGTAAATACAGCATACATTGTGTGAACGAGAAATAGACTACTTTTGGTTATAATTGTGGTTTGCTCGAGATAAAATGTTGAAAAAAGTTCATCCTTGTATTATTTAAAAATTGTTCTGAATATTAACCCGATTTTTACGAATTATTCCTTCACAGAGAACTCAAGTCCACCGCTGTGGTCTCAAGGTAGCGTGCTGCCTTGTCACGCAGCGAGCCCGGGTTTTATCCCCGGTCGGGAAGTTTTTCTGGGTGAGGTTTTTATCGGGGTTTTTCCTGTAAGACAAATGCCAGGAAAACTTTTAAGGCCCAAACAGTCCCCGAAATCAGATGGCCAGCATCATCATCATCATCATCCTTATCATTATCATCATCATCATGATCATCCTTCACCGGTGTGGAAAGCAACGGGAAGCTACCACACCTACAATTCCCTAGTAAAGCATGAAAATGCTATGATTGCAGTGAAGGACCTGCCCTCGGGCAGAATTACTATGGATGGAGGGAACTTCAACCTTTTCTTTTACTTGGGATATTTCAATAAAATATGTAATGAAGGTAGGCCTTTGAAATGTTAGTAATTATTTTTGCTTATTATTATTATTATTATTATTATTATTATTATTATTAGGTAGTTATTCGACTCCATCTCCTTAACTTTGAGTTTTGTTAACGTCGAAAAAAATTCATCTCATGTCTGTAAATTCCTTACTATTGTGGTACAGCATTGCATAAATAAATTTCAGAAAAAATAACTTTACCGAGAAAACCGTACATTTAACCCTTAAATTCGTAATGTATCTTTTTGGATACATCAGTTGGTTCAATTAATTTAATATTTTTAATAAATCAGAAGAAAACGAACAAAAAGAAACCACTTAAATGCGTGTCTCATTATACAATATATCTAATAATAACAGTTACACAAGATTTCGTTTTCACTGCGGTCCGCCACATTTAAATAACTAACAGAAGAAATTTGTGTTTTGCCAATTTAAGGGTTAACAGTTCAATTATAGGCTAAGAAAATAGTGCTTAAAATCTTAAATTTCTCCCACCCTATTTATTACGGATAAAAAATTGAATGTATATATTTATATACACCTTTAGAAGAAAAGGTATCCACTTACAGAGACAGATGGCTGCAACATGTATCCCAAATGTCACACCAACTAGGATCCCCAATCGGTATCGCCCACGAGGACGAGGACCACCTGGACGTCCACGAAAACGACTTTTAGATCCTTGTCTAGTCGAAACCGAAATAGGTCAACATTGACCTATATTCATGAATGATGCATGATGAAGCATATTTTCAAAGAACAGAATGTTAATAACATGAAACCTGTATTATATTAAAAAACCTTTCATATCAGGGGAAAAAATATTTTTGCAACAAATGAGGTTTATTCATATGTCCCTATGAAAGCAACTCTTATTTGTCAGTTGATACTTGCCTTGAAAGATAAAACTGTTTTTAAGTATGTATTATGCATATGTTTTTATTTATAGTGTTCTGCCCTAGAGCAGGGTCTTTCATTGCAATCATAGCACTTTCATGCTATGCTGTGCAGCTTTACTAGGGAATTGTAGGTGTGGTAGCTTCCCGTTGCTTTCCACATTGTGGATGATAATGATGGCCAGATGGTATTCGGGGACCGTTCGGGCCTGAAAGCTTCCTCATTTGTCTTAGTGAAGAAAAACCCAGAAAAAAACTCTGACCCGGGAAGGTTGTCCCGACAGGGAACCGAACCCGGGCTCGCTGCCTCGAGACCACAGATGTATAAAGAGCAATATAATAATAATAGTTTATTTTATAATAAATCTAATAATTACTGTTTAAAACAACTTAAAATTATATTAATGTGTTAATAAGAATTTAATTTAAATTCATTCAAATGCCTTTAACCTATAATAAAGTGCAGTTGGAGAGGGATTCAGATCAGTTGTGATTATCGTCCTACACTAGATTGTACAGTTGTTAGCAAGTGCGAGAATAAGCAGTTTTCTAACTTATATCGCAGTGTTGTTGACACAGACGAATGTGAAGTTGGGGCTAGGCGGGAGATGGAAAATTGGCCCCAGCCCAAATGTAGCAAGTTCATCTCCCTGCGCGTAAGTGAACCGTCTCCCCAGTGAGGCGTGTTCCGCCTCCACTCATGGGAAAACACTGTAATGGCCATTTACAGTATATATTATTCTACTTCTTTTATTAAACATAAGACCTCTATTTGTCGTCATAATGATTGCATTGTAGGCGTATGGGCGTTTCGCTGTATTTGTAGAGGAAATGGGACAGATTAAATTCACATAAATATTTACAAAATTAATGTTAAATCAAATAAACTTACCACATCGCTCACAGAAACAAAAGTGACACATCTGAAAATACTACATTTTACGATTCAATCTCATCTGTTCTACATTTTTTAAACATAATGAGTTTTATGCTTTATGTAGTTGGCATCGGTGGTCTAGTGGTCATGTTCCTTCAGTTTTATCCCAAGGATCGCCGTTTCAAATACGGGGGATCATTGGATTTTTAGGATGGCAAAATTCAAGGGATCTGTCCTCTGGTAGGAGCTTTAAGCCATGGATACCGAAGATTTTTGAGCTCATAAAATAATTTAAAATCCACGTAGTACCACTAAGCAAAATTTAATCTGTTTTCATCATTCAAGTAATATCGTAGTTTCCTACTGTAGTCTCTCTGGTTAACTTTACGAGAAATTTGTAAAACGAGGCAACTGTATTCACCTCTCTCACTCGCACCAGTGTTGCCGGTGTTTCTACACTAGATGTTAATAGGGTAAGCGGGAAGAGGAAAACTGACAACAGGGTGGGTTATTTTTTTGTTTCTGAACTAAAGCGTTCAACGATCTACCCTTGTATCTCCATCTCGCTCTCTCTCTCTCTCTCTCTCTCTCTCTCTCTCTCTCTCTCTCTCTCTGTCAAGTTAAGCCAGCTATTCAATAGAAATCTCCCCTAGGCGTTATAATAACCACATGTCCTTCACTGATATATGTAGGGAAATAAGCGTAACTAAATTACTCAGGTTAAGAAAATCTTCTTTAGGGGAGCGCCCATCCCCCGAACGAACGAACGGGAGTAAATTAATCAATCAACCTGATACAGTTCTCACCTCAGAATGCAAATGTAAAAAGGTTACATAAGAGCGTAAAATCCTTTAGAATGTGAAATAGATATAGAGGATTGAGTTCTAAAATTTAATAGGTCTGTGTTTAAGATGTGCCACTTTTTCTCGCTGATGAGCGATATAGCAGATGAATCATAAGAGTTGAGAAAAAATACAATTAAGACCTTGAGTGTTAAGCATTACCTTGTCTAAAACGTTAGATCATGAATCATAAGCATTCCTCTTTTCTAGTAAAAATTTTATACAAAGAAAACCTTACAAGAATCTTGAAAATTCTATTAGATTAGAAGGATCTTCAGTAAATGAAAATCAGTTAACAGACATTTAGAAGTAATATATTATTTCCCCCTTTAATATTAATCTCCTGTGCAGATTTATCATTATTTTTGTCACTAAAATTTTTGGTTGTTATGACTTAAAATTTAACAAGTTATATATGTTGTGTGTTTGAAAGCATAGGCTATATCAATGTTGAATTCTCCCGTTCATTATAGACTGTTAACGTTTCTTTTAATATGTCGACAGCATGCGTTTCTGTAATTTGGCATGTACAAGGTGCCCCAAATCAACACGCATAACGTAAGGTATAAATTGACCACTTCATTCTTACTGAGAACTTGATTTGTTTATAATCCAATGCATGTAATTACAGTCCGTTAAGAACAATATTGACTTCTTTCACCATCACATGGTTTATTAACCTGTCACATTGTAATCGATTCATTGCATTCTCACATTTTAAATTTCTTAGCGTGACAGGCCTAGGGGGGCTTTCGCCTTACAAGCCGGCTGTTGGCCTTTCATCCACATATGTCAATCAGAATGCTGGGCAGTCAGTCAGCTAGTGCAGTCAGCATGTCGGGTTGTCTATGTTGTAGAGGTTTATATAATATACAACTATTTTTATTTTTCGTACTTACCCAAATACTTTGCAGTACTGCAGTCAGATTCAACAAAGAAGGTTGAACCATAAACTGAATCTGCAATTGTAAATGGGGCCTCAAAGTATTCAAAAGCTTGAAGGGCTGTAAAATATAGACTAAAATAACTATTAGGAATAATTCTTGAAGAGCTTGATTCCCAGGAAGTTACTGCGTGTTTGGAATAGGAAACTGGGTTGCCATTTTAACAGTGTTTTCTTTAGAGAAATCCTTATATAAAACTGTAGATTGCAAAACAGCAGGTACATCGTTGTAAGTTGTAGCCGTCGAAGACACCCCATCTTAAAAGAAAAAAACAGTTACCACTTGTCACTGAGCCCGTGCGGATCTGTACTATCATATGTGAAAGTGTCGACTCTCATATTTACTATAAAACTAGTTTGCATGCCGTAAAAGAAAAACTTGTGTTTTTTAAATGTATAATACATAGATTTGGAAAAAGTACTGCTAACCTTGCCCCTCCTCCCCTCCTTAAACAAAGAAATACCGTTTTTGTGAGTTTGGCAACATCTATCCCTCTGTACGTAGGCGGACACTGGCGTAGCTCGTAAGGTCTGTAGTAACTTTCTGGGTTGAATTAGAGTGTAGATAGGCACCGGACCGATACACAGGCTGAAATTCCATGAGCAAATTTATTCCCGGATTGAGGACCAGAACCAGCGCTCGTTTTTACAGCTCTGTGATAAGGCAGGATGCCTTAGACCGCATGGACACGGACTTAGGACCCATTTAGCATTTTATCATAATGTTCAATGATTACAAAATTCTTTCGAACCTAACAACTCTAAAATGGAAATAAAAAAAAGATTAAGTCATGGTTGTTTAGTACCGCAGAAAATTTGAAACAAAAACAAATGCCACCCAAGTCGGGAGTCAAATGCGTGATCTTCAAAGTAATTACTAGCAGTTACTACCTTCTCCCACTACAAGTACAGCTCGATTCCAAACTCATTTTCTCAAAGTAATAGCAATACACTTTCTTTGTGGACATAAAAAGAACTTGCTTCTTCGAAATTACAGAGCTGAAGACGATGTTGTGGGTGAACCACGTTTTAATGTCTTCCGACACTTTTTGCTCATTTATTTCATGCAAGACAAAACAACGGACACCAAGTAATTATCATTAGAATAAGGTATAAAATATGTAAAAAAGTTTTTAAGGAAATATATGCATGTATGCTTACATTTTGTAATCCTTGACCATTATAAGAGTTCGCTTCCCCCCTTTCGCACGGACTTTGTTATTGTTCATTTCCCCGATCTTATGTTAACGCTTAGGTAGCTTTTGTAGGAAAAAAAGAGGAACCCCCCCCGTAGGTAGACCAAGAATGAGGTGGAAGAATAACATTAACTATGATTCGAGGGTAGTAGATTATACAGGGGATGACTGGAAAACACTAGCTCAGGATGGTGATGTGTGGAGAGCTTGTGTCCGCGCGGCCATGAACCTACGAGTTAGATGGTGCTAATGAGTTAGTTATTATGTTAGAAAGTAATTTACGTTACTACTTGGCAAAACAATATCCTTTTTTAACATTTCAGATCGAAGCAAGACCGCGAATTGGTCATCCGCAACGGTATATAGGCTATATTATAATTCAGAGTTCTGGAATAATTATTATTGCTGATAAAATGTCTACTGAATTCGTCTTTTATCCGATAAGCATTGTCCTGTCTCATTATAACACTGGTCAACATGATTTTTGTCTCATGAGAACTAATAGTTGTACTTCATGCAGTTTTTTATCGCGTTTTCAAATATGTATTCGGAATTTTTCCATCACCCACAGTTTTTTCATTTCAATTTCAATTAATGATGGATTTAAATAATTATTTTTTAATAAATGTTTTTCGTTCATCTGTCCAATGTAAAATAAAACCAAATGAGCTAACTCAAATGGTTTCAGCCATGGAAAAGAGATACCAAATCAAATGGAATCCTAATATGCTGGCCGATTATTGTTGGACCATCAAGAGAGATGCTCCACAGGCGAAATATAGCAGAAAATCGTCATTTCTTATTTTCTAGGTGAGTCCGAATGTTCGAATATTGTGTAATTATGAATGTAGAAAGTGTTTGAAATTATAAATGCCTGTCTCTCGGAAACTTTGCGTCATGGAGAAAAACCGATATCATATTTGAATCCGGGAGAAAAAATACTCACAGAATCACATATTTTTATTTCTGAGACAAAAAAAAAGTTTATTTTTTGTTACTCAGTGTAATCAGTTCAGCTCACGTAGTGGATTTTCATTGCGGATTCTCTTTAAATAGCCAAAGTATACGCAAAGCTGGTTGCCTGAAGATACCGACATAACTATAATAATTAATCCATTATTGCTAGGCGCTTAACACATCACAACAACAAAGTATTTGTGCCAGTTGAATTATTTACTTTGATTGTGAGCTACCGATGTAATACTTTCTCCAGACCATACATGGTCAAAACATTATTTGTGATCACATTGTATAGGTAATCCTAATCTTGCATACGCCAATACTCCTTCTGAATCTTCATTACTTCCTTGCATCTTCAATTAATTTACGCTGCGAGAGTATTGGGGATTTCTGAAATTTAGCAACAGTAATTAACAAATATTGTCATTAAATGTGCAATTTCAGGTCACGTAGCCCATTTTCCCTTCTCGATTATCCCATTCATTTTCCGTTGCCAGCCGTTTGCCGATCCACACACTACCTATTTTGTCTAACCAGGGGAACCTCAGGAATATCGGCTAATCCCCATTGTAGAAGGAACGAACTCGACTTTGAATTTCCAATTGAAATTGTATTTTAGTCCGTCTACATCCAAACATTAAATTCATCTCAGTTGAAAATTATTTTAGTTAGTCTGTATGCAAACATTGAATCCATCGCTGAAAACTTCGAAAGGGAAAATGGGTAACTAATATTAAATGGTTTTATCAAATTAATAATGTATCTAATAAGTATTTATAATCAAGTCAGTAATAACTATGGATCAGAAACCTGGTAATTAACAAAAAAAATGAAAGCCTCCTCAACACATGAGAAAGGAAAGTCCTCTGGAGAATATTTGGTCATTCAAGGTGAATGGAGAATAAGAACAAATAGTGAATTGGAATAACTTTACAAAGCCCCAACAATAGTAGCTGACATCAAAACTCACAGATTGAGATGGTTAGGACATGTTGAAAGAATGGGAAATCATTGAGTCCAGAAAAAAAAATTAAAATCCAAACTAGAAGGAAACAGATCGGTCGGACGCCCGTGAACAACATACAGCAGGATATGCTTAGTCTCGAGATTCAGAATTGGTAAAGGTTGGTTGCATCGATGCTTGAATGGTGGAAACAAGTAGTCGTCAAGGACCTAGTTCTCAATGGGCCATAACGCTGGAAATGATGATGATCTACGAATCATTAGTTGAAAATTTTGGACTGTAAAGATTATAAAGAATAGTCTGTCGCCGTGGCGTATATAAATAAATAAATCGGACTCATTTCAATTCCGGGATGGAGATTTTATTATTTACTTTGTATCTGGGGTGTATTTAATGTATTGCTCTATTTATCATCGGAGATCCGTAGGATATTACTGACATATTCAGGCAAAGTATATCTGCATAGTGTGCTTCTTATCTACAGGGAACCTGCCCAGGGCATTGGGTAGTGTCATAGGGGAGTATTCAGGCCTACAAAAAGAAACGAAGGTAAAATAGGAAAAGCTCTAATGCGATTTTAAGACTGGAGCTTGCATTAAATTTACAGTAGTTTTATAAGGGCAGCTGTAACAACATTTACTCCGTTATGAATGAGCAGTAGTTTTTAAATAGAATATTTCAAATTCTCATTTTTCTTCATCATCTTGCAGAGTACGGAGTAATCTCGCTTGGGATGAAAATGAACATTTCCTACCATTGTAATTATTACATAAAGCAGAAGAAACATAGAATAATAAGTGGGCTTTTTAATTAAGGATTCCGTACTTTTCAACACAGCGACCATTAACAACGACTGCTTTCCGAAATAACAGTAATAATAACTATTATTATTCATATGTCTATACCATAAATATATCATTCAGATCATTTGAAAGTTATCATAAACAAGTAAAAAAATGAATAAGCTCTCTTTTGCTTACTCTTAATGCTCTGTATACCAGAGATACTGCGCTATGTCACAAAGAAATGTATAGGAAATCTAAAATAAAATGTTAGATTTGTTACATGCCTAATTATCTCTTTTAAATCAAAGGATTACTTCTTCATGACATCTGTATTATCTTTTGAAGATCCAGTTTTGAATTTTTAAAATTTGTTACTTCTCTACTTGACTTAATGGGTCGACAGACCAAGAAGGCCGTTGGCTTACCAGTTGGCTGCTGGCCTTGCATCCACGCGTCATAACATAGGTGGACGATCATGGAGCCAGTATGGGATAACGTCAGCATGAGTCACTCAGCCGTTTAGCTTGTATTCTCAATCCGAATACGTCCCAACTACTTAACTGTGCTCTATGGATACTGTTCCCATAAAGACAAAAATTCATACAAATGTCTTTCTCCCATGGAGACTGGACGCAGCGCATGTGCCGTCTGTTCAAGGCATGATGCCTTAGATCTCGCTGCTGTAGCATGGAGGACTTATTTGCATGATTTTGTTAAGCTCTGTATCATGATTAGACAGATCTTTTTCGTACTAGCTATGTCCTCTATAATAATTTAGCTTAGGAAATCTAGTTTTGCAATTGGGATGAAGAATGTGAAAAATACATTTAAATATATCAAAACTAGTTTTCATATAACAATGGACATGTCACCTTTTATCTCTATCAGAAATATTACGCTGTTTAATCCATGTGGTATTAAATAGTTAAGTTTTTTTAAACACATTTTGTTAAAAAGTATTTTTTTCTTAAAACTTGGAATCTGACTTGGATAGCTCTTTGATATCGATAATCTTAGGGTAAAATTGATGAAATGGCATTAAAATTACTTACGGAAATGTAAACTCTTTAGCTGACATGTTATGAAAAATACAACATATGACAACGCTTAACCAAGTAGTCATGATCCGATTGATTTCCACTTTTCAGCGGTTGCCCTTTTACCAGCCGGCTGCTGGCCCTTCACATCCACATGTGTCAATCACAGAGGTAGATGATCAACTGCCAGTGTAGGGGTGACATGTGGTTAGCATGTCGAGTCCCCCAGCCGTTATAGCTGGTTCCTCAACCTGGAGCCGCTACTTATTGTAGCTACCCAATTGCCTCACGATGCTGGGTGGGCACCGGTCCCATACTGGCCGAAATACCATGAGAAAATTTCTTCCCCCATGGAGACTCGAACCAGCGCAAGTCCCGTAGCTCTGCGCCAAGGCTTCCTAACTTAACCGCTCGGCTACTGACTGAAATATAGGCTTTTTTGAACATATGATTTATGCATGGACCATGAAAACATTGGTTTAATAAAACGCACAGTTTTATGGAGGTGATGGATATATATTTCCACAAAGTAGTCAATGCTCCATGTAGCTTTTCGACAGCTGAACATATTTAAATTATTATTTCATTTAATTAGAAGTAGATACGAACGTACCCCAGTATGTACATAACCCATACGTCCCTCAAGGAGACATGGATGGTCCCCATATCAGGATTTTCTTGACCAAGATTTGTTGCTGTTTTAGATGTTTTAAGAATCTACACTGATATGGCCTATATACATTTTTAATATATTGTATATAGGCGTCCCGCGTCATGGCCGGTTGGTTTAGAGGAACAGAAAGCACGCTGGTTCCAGTTCTTCGTGGGGACGAAATTTTCTCTTGGAATTTTGGCCAGTGTTTGTACCAGGCCCTACTCATTATTCTGAAGAATTTGGGTAGTTGCTATAAGTAGCTTCTCCAGATGTGAGAAAACCAGCTACAGTATAATGGTTTGGGAGCCGACATGCCGATCAAATGCCAGGCACTCTATGGCTGGATGATCGTCCACGTGTTTTATTAACACAATATATGGATATGGGACCAGTGGCTGGCAGCCAAGCCAAGGATCTTAATGGTCTATCGAGGATTAAGTTTGTAGCAAAATTTGTAATTTCCGTGGTACACCTTCTAAACGTTCTACATAATTTTCTACTGACACTGTAAATCGTCTTTTTACAAGGCAGACTATTCTTTGTTTCAAATAAAACAAAAAATCAATGATATAACAATTAAAGTTTTATAAAATAAAAACAGCCTATATATCTATATATCACGAAATTACTAATCTCTAAGATGTGTGTTGAAGTAGTGAAGCCTTGGCAAATGGGACTTTAGTAGAATGTTGGCTCGGATCGATCCAGTTATATGCAGCATTTTGTGGAAGTAAGAATGTCGTGTTTAGTGCAACGAACCAAGAACGCTGCAGGCACCCGAACTGGTGTAGTTACAAGTTTTATCGTATTAATTAAATAGAGAAACTTCGTTATTTGATTTTCTTGGAATTAGTGTGCCAAGTTAGCTCAGTAGGTAGCATGCCTGCTACCTAACTATCGGTTCGGGTTTGATACTGGCGAGGTTGAAAATTTTAATTGGAGAATTTTCAATTCTAAGCTAGAGGGCGCAATTTGTACTAGATCGTGCACCGATTGTACAGATAAAATTCGAAAATCCTCAATGCATATGTTGTAAAGAACTAATTATGATCCTGCTAATAATGATTTGTCTGTCGGATGGTGGCCAGGCGCGGCGGGCTGCTTGGTTCTTCTTGATAGGAGTAGCCATCTGCCGGCTTCAGGTTTCGCCTTAAGTGCAGGGCGACATGACTATAGATGGTGTCCGCCGTGACGTAGTCGGTAGAGTCCCTACCTTCCACTCCGGGACCCGGGTTCGATTCCCGGCGGGTAGGGGATTTTTAATCTCCACCTTAGGTCTGGGTGTGTGTCTTGTCCCTGTATCTATGTGTGAGAATAACAGAAAGTTAACAAAAAAAAAGGTAAAACAAAAAGGTAAAAACAACAAGGTAAACACTGTAAACGAAAATAGGAAAAACACTTGTCCGTCGCCATGGTGTAGTCGGTAGAGTCCCTACCTTTCACTCCGGCGACCCGGGTTCGATTCCCCACCTTCCACTCCGGCGACACGGGTTCGATTCCGGCGGGATAGGTAATTTTTAATCTCCACCTTGGGGTCTGGGTGTGTGTCTTGTCCTTATGTCTATGTGTGAGAATAACAGAAAGTTGACAAAAAGGTAAAACAAGAAGGAAAATAGTGAAACGAAAAGAGGAAAAAACAAAAAGTATTATTTTGTCAGTCGCCGTAGCGTAGTCGTAGAGTCCCTACCTTCCACTCCGGCGACCCGGGTTGGATTCCCGGGATTTTAAATCTCCACCTTGTGTCTGGGTGTGTGTCCTGTCTTGTGTTTGTATATATGAGTAAGATAAAAAGGTTAACAAAGATAAAACAAAAAGGAAGATCAGTGTAAACGAAAGAAAACGAGAAAGAAATGAAATTTAAAAAAAAAGGAGTATTTACCAAAAAACAGAACTAGAGGTAGAAAATTACAGGAAACAACAACTTCTGGAATTTATAAAAAAAAGTAGAAAGGATGTAAACAACATTGCATGGAAAAGGGACGGGAACAAAAGAATCAAAACGTCAAGACGGGTCCAGGTATAGTTAGGTGCTGCAAACATTCTGTAATACTGCTGACAATTTCAATTGTATAATAAACAGTGGCAGCATTTTAGTTCCCGAACGATAGTAGTTCAATACTGGTAATTTAGTAACAGACTCGCACATTCTAGTTGTTGTTCTTCTTCACTTCACGTACTAGACAAATTGTCAGTTCCACCTCACAGTTGTTCTGACCATATTTTCACTGCCTTCCTGCGTTCCTTGAACATCTTGGCTTGTAGTTAAATGCTGCTTTTGGTAATCTTTCTACATGCTAGTTATGTTCCATTATTATTATTATTATTATTATTATTATTATTATTATTATTATTATTATTATTATTCACCTAATAATACCTTTCACTGCTCGCGAATCAAGCTTCCAACGCCAGAGTTCGAAGTTCAGTCTTCCAAGCAATCGTAACAGTTAACTTTCCAAACTGTTCGGGAACCAGAACCGTCTAATAATAAAGTAACGAAAACACTATGCAGTATTTTCGATGCTAGCAAACACAGAGAAACAAATATAAAGAAACAAAACAATGCACACTTAATAGTCCAGCAATACCTGTAATGCGTGTATCATAAATGAATGGTACTCCCATAACGTATTATACGGTTGTATAGTAATCGCACCATACTCCGCAGGACCGCATACCAATCCCCATCTCTGTAATTCTCTTCTAATTCAAACTACCTTCATTTCAATTCTTACAGGGTTAACCTCCCAATCATTCCGATTTTCATATATCTTATTCTTAATTTTCCTCGTAGTACCTAACCTGGTGAGTTTGTTTTGGTGTAGAATCCGCTAGTCTTTCACACTATTCAAGCTTAGACATGCACCAATCTTATTCTCTTCTCTGTTCACATACAAGTACATATCGCTTATATGCCTATATATCGATCTGCCGAAGCGATATATAAATAAAAAATAGACCAAATTAAAACCTAAATTCGCATAGTGTGAAACCCGAAGCACGAAAAATGCAGTGGTTGATAATGAAACACACAGCACAGATTTTTTGTAATACGTAATGCAAATGCTTGCATATGGAGAGAATAATAGACACGGTAGTAATACGTTAGATATCCATCGATATCAGGGAAACATGTACTTAGGCATTTTGGTCTAATATAACAACTAACTTTACGTTACAATAATGTTATAAGTATAACTTATTTAAAGTGAAACATTCAATGGATTTCTCTTCGGATCAAGTGTGATTTATCTACTAAGCTTCTTATATAGAGTCTAAATAGATTAAGACAAATAAACTCCCACATCACGAGAGGACAAGAAGGCCCTTGGGCTACCAGCCAGCTACTGGTCTCACATCCACATCTGTTAATCATAGAGGTGGACGACTAATTAGGTTAACCGAAGAAATTAATCTGGTTACATAGGGGACCCAGGGTCTCAGACAAAACACTTGTAAATTATCAGTTAATGTTTTTTACATTTGATTTGCTCATAAATCAGTATTAAAATGAAATAAGCCTATGAGTTTGAATTTGTATGGTATGGATTCGAAACTTATTAATCATTCAATGAAACTCTTCTATTAAGATCTAGGAAACCATGTTTCCAAAAGTAGGTTTTGCACACTTTTCAAAATTTCTATCAGATAATGATAGATTCTTAAAAATGTAAGTTTTGAAAACGTAGTTGATTAAATCTTAATGAGTTAGGTTTCATCTAATCCCTAATTAAGGTCTGCGCTATACTTTACGTATAACTTTCTTCTTCTTCTTCTTCTCGATATGCTGAGTTCCTCCAGGTACATTTCTTTGAATTAAGTTATTTATACTTTGCTTTCATATTCTAGACAACACGAAATTAATCTCCTCTTGTAGAAATGAATGTTGTATTTCATCATTTTGACGTTGGAGTAATCGTTCTGATACATTTTTAAAGACGAAGAGAAGATCCTACTTGTCGATTGCAAAAACTGTGATTGGAGAGCAATTTGCAATATTATAACAAATGAAAAGAAGTTTTATGGTCATCTTTTATTTATGGGACCTTTAAAATGATAGCGTTGAAACCGATTCCTTTAACCATTGTGCAATCCAGCCAAGGAATTGATCGAATGTTTGAATAGTTAATATTTGTATGATAGTTTACTCATCACCTTACATTGACTTCCTATGTTTTCTTTAATTACATTTCTTTAATATACCTACTACATTGGACGATAATGATCCGGCCAAATTTAATACTGTGGAACAATAACATTTTTCCAATTATTATAATTGGATTCTATCTTTTTCTTTTCATTTCTGAAGATTTTCTTTTTATGAGGAATCCTCATTGTTTTGATCTCCTTTGACATTAAGTGAAAAGTTTAGTTGTATTTATTATTTAAGTTATAAGTTAGTAAAATAACATCAGAAATTGCATAAGATTTTAATTATTTAAATACGTAAATTTAGTATTGGGAGGAAAGAACAATTAAATAATAAAAAGTTGGTGATCTACATTACCACATACAAAACATATACATAATTATTTATACATTTATTTATAAATATGTATTTTAAATGTAATCGTTTAAGTCATTGTCGATTTAAAAAGTATTATCAAAACATCATGACCTATATTTTGTAAAATATAGTGACACATGTGGATGTGAGGCCAGCAGTCTGCTGGTAGGCTAAGGACCTACTCGTAAGTTCCAAAACATGAAGAACGCATGTTTTGATTCAAATTTGATACATTTATTTTTAGTCATTTTTTAAATTGTTTAAACATTGTAACATAATCTTATAATTATTATTCTTTTACAGTTCGCCATTAAAAATTCATTGAGCGCCACTAAGAAAAACTAGCAAAACTTATAACCATAATGAAAAGAAAATGTTGATAGACATATTTTTATTGAAAATACGAAAACTAAATTTGTACGAAACGAATCAATAAGCCCATCATTATATTGATGGATTGCTGTAATTCGCATTGAAAATACGTAGACCTGTTATGTACCAAAATAAATTAAGTCGTATGTAGTATGGTAAACTTTAAAATGATGCGTCCATGTTATGTTCTTGTTGGAATGTGCAACTTTTATTGTGAAGTGACTTCCCATATACCCAGGGATTGACCTTTTCTAAATCCTCAAAGGTCTGCCAAAAGGGTAAAGTGGAATCCCACAGTTGCATTTGAATTTCAGGACATAACTACCTCTTGTGTTCCATTTTCCTTAATTTCATTTCAAGTTGACCAATTCAGTTTAATAAAAATTCGTAAAAACATTCATTTTTTAAGGTTAAGAAAAATTGTATTTTCAGTTTAGTGTATACATTTATTATATAATTGATTGACAGAAATATAATATTTTATAAGGATAAAATTATATACTAAAAGAGAATTATCTGTATAGTACATATAATCTTACATTTCCAAAGGCAAAATTCTTATTAAACTCAATTGCGCATCAGTTGAAATTTTTATATATATATTATATATAATATTATATATATATATATAATAACACACACACACACACACACAATTATCTTTGAATATTGTTTCAATTGCCACCAAGTCCAACTATAAGTATAGCTAAAACCATAAGAAGGAAAAAAAAAAATTAAGTGGAAATGGTTTGCTAAAAGTTCAAAAGTAAAACTTGCTTTCTGTACTAGAGCGCCAAACTGTCTAAAGGTTACAAAATATGAGCACTAGAAAAATCCACTCCCTCTTCTACTTGTCATTCTCCTGTTTTGTGAATGAAGGTTCCCAGGTTGTGAAACTTCCTATAAAACTGTCAAATTCTTCATCTTGTTGTTGTATTGCTCCTCGACAAACGTAGAATTGTTAGCATAGTTCAGTAATCTTAACTGACAAGGCTGAATTGTTTGTCAATTTTAATTTTTTTTTATAGGAAGCCAAGTAGGCTAAACGTTTGCTCTATCTTATTTTCAGATTATCTTCCCGTAAATGTCTATAGCGGATACTTTCAACAAACGTTTTGACCTATCATTAAGCCTATAGTTTTCATTGTACAAGTAAAAGCTGTTAATTTTATAATAAGGAAAATTGTTGATTGTACTAATTTCAAATAAAGCGACTCGTTGAATAATCGATGTATTGAATTTAACTGAATTGGCGTTTGATTCCAATTCGAAAGATCATTATTACATTTAATTGCATTAAGTCTACTGCATTGTTTAAATTCCGTACATTTAATAGTTCTATTTGATTTTAAAACTGGTCTAAATATAAGTAAATTTTTGTGATTCCATTATTTGTTTCCTTTATTACTCGTTTTGCAAATTTGTTGGACATAGTAGAATGTAAAACATTGTTGTTAAATGTAAAGGTAGCCCATGAAGTCCCATTTAGGCATAAACTCAATGATGGGCCTATAATATTCTTAATCAACATCACGAGTAGGTAGAATAGATGAATAATTTGATGCACTCGAAAAAAATGCACAAAAAATTCGAAAAATGTTCTCAGGAAAGTTCCCATTAATGATGTTGGCTATTCTATGCCATCCTGCCATCTGTGAATATTCGATCGGAGAAAAAGCGACTGTTAGCGTTATGTTTGCCAATGTGATAATACATGTTCCCGCTAGAGCATATTGCCAACATGTTTATTCACATGTAAGAGGATTCTATCTCAGGAGTCCACCTACATTAGTGGGCAAGTTAGGATGAGAAAACGATCAAGTTAGTGCACAGATTAGTTTAGCGGATTTTTGTGTTAAGTTGGCTACACTGTCTGAGCAATGTCTAATACATATTTTTTTTATTATATAAAACTTTCCTCATTAGACGATTGCCTTCCCCCAGGGAACAAGTGATAGACAATGAATTTTTGTACATTGATGTTAGTTTTAAAATACATTTTTGTAAATCTGTATTTTAAAAATTCAACTTGTAGGACTAATTGAAGTATACATACTATAAAGTTATTTTGTAAATATGATTTCTTAAAATTGATTGGGGGTTACTTTGAGCTGATTTTTCGCTTCTTTATTAAGGCATTTTTCACATTATTTTTGAAATAAAAATAAGGATTATGTATTTATCTCGGGGGTAATTATGCACATTCTGCAAGAATACATTGTGTGTTTCCGTTTTTTTTATTTTAATTTATGTAGATGGCATAGAATCCGTATAATATTATAGGCAGCAGAATGGTTTCTCGTACTAATAGGGGTACGAATGAATGGAAATGAAGGTAATTCTCGACATATCCCAGTTTTTAGAATCAAAAAATGGGTCTTTCGGCTCCACGATGTACAATTAACCTAACCCCCTTCCATATCGGGGTAAAAAGTCCAAAACAACAGACTGCTCTCAAAAAATTCCATAATCCAACGTTCGAATGCAATAATAAACTCCATATAAACAGAAGTTACATAGCACGTTAAATTAAAAAATGTCACCAAGATCAATTCATTTGTCACGAGGCTCTGGATTATACTCGTACATGGTATAAAGTTTTGTGATTTGCAATTTGTGTATTTGGCATTATTGTAGACACTGTAATATATGTTCGCATATTATTATATTGTTATGGGATTTTATATCGTTACATTAATAGTTATCAAGCAGTTCATAATATGTCTGTTCCTCTTTTGATGTTGCCAATTCGTGCATTTAAATCTCCCATAAGTAATAAATAATCTGAGTTAGGTATTTTATCCATAATACGTTGTAATTTTTTATAGAATTTTATATTTTCACCTTCTGCAGCTTCTACTGGAGCATATAATCCAATAATACTTAAATATTCTCTGAAAGTTTTGATTCTTAATTGAATAATTCTTTCATGCCAGTAGGTGTAACAGTTCATAATATATTATATCAAATAAATAATTATGGAAGAAAACTGCCCAGAAATTAATTAAGATGTGAATAAAAAAGCGAAAATTGGAACTGGATATGACATAGGCTACATTAAGAAAATACCATGATACAGGGGAAGAGGCAGACCGAAACAGACATAGAAAAGAACCATCCTTGAAGAAATTGCTAAGCAAGGGAAGACCTGGGGGAAGGAGTTGGCTCAGAACAGGATCCTTTGGCGACACTTTGTGGATGCCCTATGGTCCTCATTAAAAAATGTTGATTATAATAATTGAAAACAATGAGATAAAAATAAATGTTGTTAGGAGATAAAGGAGACGATGATGAGTTCATAATTTGTTATACTTGATCTGTAATTTGACACTATTTACACTTCACCAGTCACTGACTTTGTGATAACAAACAAGTTCAGTATTACGACGGCAGCAGCACTCGATCTATGTATTTATTCTATTTATTTACTTTTTACGGGACGCCGTAGCATAGAGGTTAAGGTGCTACGTTACAATCCGGAAGGTCGAGGGTTCGTGTCCCGGTGGGGTCAAGATTTTTAAACTGACCCAAACCTTCTGGCGACACCATGGCCCTGGGACCGACTCAGCCTCTAACTGAAATAAATACCAGACGCCTGTTCTGGGATTAAAGGCGGCCGTCACGCAGGGCTGACAGTAAGTGCCGATTGTCTAGAAAAAGTAGGAGCCTTAACCTCCTACTACCCCAAGGGCCTCCGAAAGCCTGTAGTGGGATCACTTTACCTTTATTTACGTTTTAAGGTCTTCTCTTCCACTTCACCAGGGTTAAATTATACATATAATAACAATTATGACTTTTATTCACACGTTGATTAATAATACATAATGGGCATAGGCTACACAACATAGAGTTATCAAGGAAAGAACAAAAATAATGTTTTCCTGGGCTATTTAACTCATGCCCCAAATGGGAGTCAATGACCAATCACGTTTCAATGATTTCTGTATTACAACCAATCAGAGACGTGTTTCACGAAATAATTATCAACGTTAGGATTATCATATATTAAGCAAAGCTCCTCCTTTTTAATATTCTGAACAGGTCTGACCGTTATTTTGCAGTGACTGAGCCTATAACAAATACGGCTACCAGATTGTATATAATAGTGCTTACATGTCAACATTTGTAGCAATTGATTATACCACCAAAAAAAGAAACCACTGTTTGCACTTTCTTAAATGTATACGACATCAAAAATGAATTAATATACAGATGATGTGTTTCATTTTTTCTCCACTAGAGAGCATTCTTACAATATTGCGTTCCTTTGGCAATAAATAGTATGATCTGGTTGCAGTGATAAACAAAAGAAGCAGTAGAAGCGTAGGCTACCTATCGTTTCTCATTAGTTTTCAAACATCACCGTTTACTTTAAATATAAAAATATTTTTAAATAACTGTAGTTAAATAATGATTTGTGAGTAAACAGCTTTATTTTATTCGTTAAATAGTCCTAACAAATGCCACTCTTGATTTCCAAATTCTCTAGATAAATTCACTCCTCACTTCGTGAGTCGTGAATTTATCGATAATTTGGAAATCACTCGTGGCATTACTTATGATAATCTTTCTTCTTGCATTCGTCGTATGTGCCCATACCAATTTAATTGCTTATACCGTATATAAAATAATAATAATAATCTAAGGGTAAGTTAATGGTAAGAAAGGGAATGTAAAAAAAAAATGTTTTCAGGAAACGATTTTTAAAAGAGTACTCAACCTTCTTAACCTCTATGGCGATATTAAAATTGCAATTATTTCGTTACATATCCCCTACTTGCCTGTTCTAATTACACTTTTAAAAGCTTGCCCAATTAACTACCAGATGGTTCCAATATTTCAATTTCCGATTTTGATTGACCTTCCCCCCCTTCTTTTTCCTGTACACTTCCTGTAATTTAATTAAATAATTGGCTAGGTTGTAATTTAATTAAATAATTTGCTAGGTAAAGAAATTTACCAAATTTGCCCAAATCTGAGGAATAATAAATAATACATTAAAAGCTAAATTAGCACAAAAATCCACAGGAATAAAAGTATATAATATTTCAGTATTACCGGTACCCTCCCTTTTATACGGAAGTGAGATTTAAACATTAAGAAAAAACTGACAGGAGCAGAATCAAAGCAGCAAAAATGAAACTTCTCAGAAGGACAGCAAAATACACTCTTTTAGAACGAAGATCTAATGAATAAGTTTTAGAACAATTAGAAGTAGAATCAGTAGAAGAAAAATCAACAGATATAAATTTAACTGGCTAGACCGTGTAAAAAGAATGGATAATTAAAAAATCCCAAAAATGATGTTGCAATATAAACCCAAAGGATATCGACGGCCAGGAAGATCTCTTAATAGACTGATAGATAGGGCCGAAACGGGTCTACGAAGACCTAATTCGTGATGGATGATAGTGTTGATGCTTGGTAAAGAAAGTGTAACATATAAACGGAATAATAAAGGTATACCTGGAACTCAGTTATACAGTAGGTTATGTACGGAAGTTCCACGAGTAATTATTAGTGATTGATTACATTGTATAAAAACAAAAGTAGTTGAGGAGCCTGAACGTGTATGTGGGCGAGAGTGTACAGCAAGTAATGCGTTCCATCGTGCTGACGCGACGGCCGCAGTCTGGCTCTGCATGTTTCCCACGACCGAGCTTCTTCTTTGTTACTCGCTCTTGTGTTTGCTAGCTTGGGCGGGGATATCATGAAAATGTATAATTCTCCAGGTAACGTTTGACCTTCCTCATACAAAAAAATACTCCTCGAAATTATTTGTTTTAGGCCTACAAATGTCATTGGGTGACCTCTTCAGTTTTATGATTTTTGTGACCAGAGAAAACCCAGTTTCATGAGTTCCTTATTTTCTGATAATTGTTAATGCACGTTTGACCTTCCTTATACAAAAATGTCTCTTGGAAATGATTTGTGTTAGACCCACAAATGTCATTGGATGACCTCTTCAGCTTTATGAATTTGTAACTTGAGAAAAACCAGTTTCATGGGTTCTTGTTTTCTGCTAATTGTGAATGCGTTTGTAAATATATTCTCTTTTATAGTTGAACGACCATTTCCACGATTTCACATCCTGATATTATATCCATACCTTAACTCGCATTGCTCGGAAATAAATTAAAGCATTTATTTGTGCAGATGCTAAAAGTTTAGTTTAATTGAATGTGCAATTTCGAAAGGAACACATCTAAAAGTAAAAATGTTCTGGAATAAAAGAAATAAAACTTATTTAATTTTAATAAATTTACCCAGAGCAACATAAATTTACAGTCAACATTTTAGGGTCAGAATCAATATAATATAAAATAATATATTGAAATGTGTGGAAATGCGCCCTTTTCGAATTCTTATTTTTTTAAAAATAAAACAACAATTAAAAATATATGATATAACAATAATTAAAATACAATAACACAAGATATGATATATTAAAAAAAATGTATTCCTTGACAAATATTTGATGGCAATAGTATTTTAAAAAATACAATATCGTACAACAGTCTATCAGAAATCCACTTCTGGTATCTTATCGGCCGCCATAGTTGGCCAAACTCAGTGGTATAATGATGCTCTCTTCGCACAAAACCATGTCTAGACGCAAATTAGAGAACATATTATTAAAGTCGAAAATCAAAGATATTCGACTAGTGCCCTTTTCCATTCAATTATATTTGTTAATTGTTTATTGTGATAATTAAGTTTTTTTTTTCTCCTGTGTCATTGTTTAACCTTTCTCCTTACCGATGTATTTACATGCTCCACGCCATCTTGGCCTTATAGTGTAGGGAGATCATTCACGTACTCTTTTGACCACACCCGAGGACATGTGATGGGGGCTCCCCGAATTAGTGATAAGCTCAATCCATGGCTTCCTTTGATATATCAAGAATTTTTTAACGCGAAACATAAATATGATTCACTCTCACATTTACTAAATGTGGCGAATATGACGATGATTAAGATGGCCAGATGGTTTTCGGTGGTCCTTAACGTTTGCTGATGTGTCTTAGAGGTGAGGAAATCCCCGAAAAAATCCAGAAAACTTGTCTTGTTCAGGATCGAACCCGGACCCAGCAGCAGCAGCAGCGCTATTCCGAGACTACGAGACATTGCTTTTATTATCAGCTATAAAACTTAATAAACCCATAAATTTGCTTTTACGAATAGTTAATTTCAATCTGTTTTTAAATTATCAAATAGGTAATTTGGTAAATTTGAACAATTAAAACACCTGATTCGATTCTTAGAGTTATCTCGTAACACAAGTCATTCTCAAGTAGGAATCTTGTTGGTAGGCAAACAGTACCAAACAAGTTTGTCATGGTTTACATTTCAAGTTTGAATTCCCTGATCAAATGTTTTGGTTATGGCTGAAAAATAGCTATTTTTATTTCTAGCTTATTTTACACACAGCCATAGCTCCACGAAGTAGCCCGTTAGACATGTCTTATATCGATTCTTACGTCATCGTTCACATTTGTATCATCTTTTACATTCCATAACAGAGCTATAAATGTGTACATATTCTCTCACATGACTTCTCTTCGTAATCTGTAATTTTATTAGTTTGCCTGTATCTGGACATGTAAGTAGTGTTATAGCTTCCCTTTCCTTTCAAAATTAACACAGATAACATTGGTATCTTCACCAATAATGCTATAATTATTCTTAGATACAAACGAACTCTAGCGTTCAGTTGTGAAGCTGATAAACTTCTTGTTTCATATATACACTTGCATTTTGAGCTTACTAATGCTAGTGTATACAGGGTGCTCGAAAATTACCTTTACAAAGTTCTAGGACTTATAGAGGGGACTGAGTTGATAATACTCAGAATTGGAAACCATGTCCGGAAAGTTAGTTTCCGTGCTACAGCCGTTCGAAAACAGGCATTTCCTGAACGTACGTCTCGAGTCTCAACAAGTAATAGCTTTGCGATTCGTCTAAATCGAAAAGTCCCCTATCGACTATTCCAAGACGTGGTGTTTTTTCATAAAAATGTCAACATTTTTCGAAATTTTGAAAACTGCAAAAATGTATTGTGGAGGGTGTATCCGGGATTATTAATGCAAGTCATGATTCAGTTTCCATTTTGTTTCTTTGGTTATTAATGAGTTGAATTGTATAACAAGTGATGTACTGTGTCACGCCTCATAATAAAATACTCGTAAAAGTGACCACGTTTAAAAACATGTTTCCAAACGGCTGTAGCACGGAAACGGTAATTTTCCGGACATGGTTTCCAATTTTAAATATTATCAACTCAGTCCCCTCTACAAGCCCTAGAAGTTTGTAAGGGGAATTTTAGAGCACCTGTATTTGGTATGAGGCAAAAAATATTTATTATTTTAATAACATCTCGAAAGGAATTACTGGATACCATACTTGCCTCTGGTTCCGAGGTTCGCGGGTTCATACTCGGTCAGGGTGGAATTGTTTTTTAAGGGCGTAAAAATTCTTCCTTCTGAAGGGACATAAAGCCATAGAATCCGTGTCCTAGATTTACGGCACAGGAAAGAAACACAAGTCTGAGATAAGATATCTCTGAACAAAATTTGTCGACTTTTCCGATATTAATTCTTTCGCTAATGACTAGAGTTAAAGAGCGTCGTTATATAAAATACTGCCGCTATTATTACTAGTTTAAATTTGTTTTGAAGCAATGCATACTTAATAACTTTACTTGAAATTACAGTAAATGCCACTTGATTTACTTGGCTGAAATTTAAAAAAAGTTAGTGTACATTGGATAACAATTTTATACCGCACAAGTACTCGTATTTCATTATTTTAACAAACTAACATATCCTATTTAATAATTTCAACAAACTTACAATTCGTTAGAATTTCTTAAGCTGACAAAATTGTCTTATTTCGTGTTGAAAGGGTTCCTTCCTTACGGGAGGGTGCAGAGAAAAACTTGGGGCACGCGATAAGTTTCAGTTATAGGTATAGAGCGAACACATCTGTGACATAATTGATGCCGATATTACCCATTAATCTAGGACGGGAGAGATCAGACGGAATAAAAAACATACCCATTTTAAATAAATAAATGTAGATTTAATTGTATAGGATTTGAATGACATAATGCATTATAAAGATGAAAACATTCACAGTTTTTATATTATTTATATATAATACTTTACAATTAGCCTATATAATTTATAAAATGATCTGGCTTTTTTTTTCTTTTTAACATCAATTAGTCCTACAGTTAAATCGGTTTATCTATTTTGTTATTATCTAATAAATTATCACAATTTTCAACATTCTCTCTACAGTTTATTAAATTTCATTTAGTAATTTTTTAGATTAAGAATATTCCACAATACAGTGTTTCTCCTTCAACCCAATGTGATTTGTCGCCAGAAGTTCCTGTCTAAAGCATCTTCTTCCCTCAGATTTCTAGCTTCCATACTTCTCCTAACTCTATCCATTTTTTAAATTTAAAGATATATTCATTTATTGATGACTTCCCATGTAATATCTTTCACTTTGACCTAAATTTAATAACTATTGTTTAAAAATGTACCGGGTTAAACCAATAGTCTATTTACGTAACTCAGTGGCGCGATGGGCCTTCTAGGCTCTTTGGCCTACTAGCAGGCAGCTGGCCTCACATTCACATGTGTCAGTCACAGAGGTGTACGATCATCCAAACGGTAGTCGGTTAGAATGTCGAAACCCCAGGTATTATAATTCGTTTTCTCGAGCTGGAGGTGCTACTTATTGTAGCTACCCAAATTTCTCATGATGCTAGCGGATTCTGGGTTCATGTGCTGACCAAAATTCAAAGTAAAAAAACATTTCCACCATATTGATTAGAATCAACGCGTGCACCTTAGTTCTGGGCCACGGTAGGAAGCTTCAGACCTCTTGCGTAAGGTGTGGGATATTTATTTACATTAATACTGCAATGATTATTGCTTTGAGAATCAAACCAAATACGACGTTGTATCCATTTTCACTTCAGTCTGAGTTATATTACTTAAAGTAGTAAAACCCAGTAACAAATGTAAGTCAAGAATCGTTTCATACATAGAATTTCATCATCCTTCACAGATTAGGTTTTTGCCTGTTTCGATCTCACATCTGTTCAGCCCAGCGCCTTCTTGGTTTTCCTATCGATCTTCGTCCTCCAAGATTATACATCAGTGCCATCTTTGGCGTCCTATCCTCTGTCATTCTTTGCAGATGTTCTATCCAATTGTTCCTGTGTTCTTCTATTTGTTGAAGAAGTGGTTGTACTTTTAGTTCCTCTCTAATATTCTCATTTCTAATATGTTCTTCTCTTGTACAACCTTTCACAGCCCGTAGGAAGCTCATTTCCACTGCCTGAATTTTACTTTTTTCCTTTTCCTTCAGGACCCAGGCCTCACTTCCATACATCGCCAGTGTAGTGCTATCGTCGAATAAAATCTTAGCTGCGTATCCTTTCTTACTTTGTTACTCAGTGTTCGTCTGATTGTTCCACAAATATGTTGAAAATTGTCCATTTTCTTATTTATATTCATGTTATAAAACATAAATTAGTTTTTTATATAAAAATGTTGTGTATTGAGGCAAAGAATCGTGTAAAATCTCGGTTTATAAAGTAATTGTAGAGACGGTTGGATCTATAAATGGAAAGGTTTAGTACTGCATCACACTCACCAGCCTCATGGGCTAGTGGTGAACGTTTCTTCTTCTGTTCATGAGGTCCCAGGTTCGATTCCCAGTGAAACCATAGGAATTTTTCCTTAAAGGTTGCCCATGGTCTGGAATTTAGGTTACGTTTAGGTTAAGAACTCTCCTGGCGTTTCATTATAATTTATCATGGGGGTAACGTAACTCCGCCTTCTAGGCACCCCAATTTCAGAAGTGGGTTATAGCTACGCCAAATACCAGGGGAGAAAACCAGAAATGCCATAAAAGACTACCTGGTGGTATTAGAAAAAAAAGTACTTCATCACACTAACCGCTTGACTCAGTGCACTATCATCTGCTAGCTAGTGACACCAACCACTTTCATTGTTCTTAGCTCTTCGAGCTATGGTATCACATATTTATTTTTATATGTAGACTATATTCACTGCATTTTATATAAATATGATTACTTTTTATTATAAAACTACCTTTAAAATTGGTGTAGAATTCAGAGAATTCCATCTGACAAAATGCAGTTCGTATTGGCCCAACTTGTTTTACAAAAGCATGTTAGACCTAGATGAGAAGTAAAAAAAATGGAGGATAAAAAAAGGTTTTAAAAAATTCACCTGTTCTTTGAAAGATTGGTTAAGAGGGTTCTACCTTATGTTTCCCTCTAGGTATTCCCTCCCAGCTCTAACCTCCAACATAAAATATTTGTGGACAGGTATAAAATATATAAGGGAGAGAGAATTTCTGGAGCTTACATTAGGCTTGGAATCGAATTTCATCCTTAGCAATAAAATATGGATTTATACTTATGAATACGTTGACAGTACTTTACGTATGAAACCTTTGTCTAAATTGTTTTCTCGTAACGAACGATTCAACTATCGACGTAGTTTATACAGTTCTATACGCTTCACACCTACTTTGCCTCGTTTCGATGCTCTACTATTTCACAAAAGGTGAAAAAATAAACAATTCAATACCATGTACCTACTGTAATATTCACAAACAACATATGAATAACTAACTGGTATCATCGATAAGGTCTCCATACATCCCTATCCTAAGCTAATGTTTTCCAATCGTCTCCTGCATAATCTATTTTTTCAATTCGTGATTAATGTTTTTCCCCCACATCGTTCTTCGCGTAATAAACTGGGCGTTTTCCCTCTGATTTTCCTACAAAAAGTTTTCATTCCCCACACGTGCCACATGTCCAGCTCATCGCAATCTACGAAACTTAACGTATGAATAGTAAATTTAATTAACAATAAAAGTTAGACTTATACGAATGTGTCTTAAGTGGCACAAAGAGTAGGGTGCGTATAGGCAAACAGTTTTTCAGATACTTTTGAAATCCACAATGGGTTGAAGTAAGGAGATGCACTATCTCCTCTACTATTCAGTTTTGTACTAGAGCATGCCATTAAATCTTTAGAGGATAGGAAGGCTTACAACTCAATGGTATTAATAAGCTGTTAGTTATGATGATGATGTAGTACTACTGGCCGATAGTGAAGAGGTACTAAGGCCAACACGCACACACTCTGGATTAACACTAATAAATTGGGACTCGAAGTAAATTTCAATAAAAACTAAATATAGTTTCACACATTATATAATGGAAATGGACAGCTGGTGTGCACAATGATGGAATTTTTTAGTAAAGTGACTTAATTCAAATACCTAGGAACAATAATCACAAATAGGAATAAGATGGCCCAAAGAATTTAAACATAGGCTCCCATTCCGAAAATCTGTGCTAATATCCATTACATCGACTCTTGGCGGCCCCAACTACTTTGCAAAAAAGCGTTACACTGAAAATATATACAACTATTATTATACCAGTTATATTACATGGTGCGCAACCTGGACTCTTATTTTCTGGGAGGAACGGATATTACGAGTATTTGAGAATAAACTACTTAGTGCAGGTTTTTGGACGAAAGGGGAGATGAACAGACATGTGAATGGCTAAGACTACATAACAATTTTAACTACAGGGTTCTCTCATAGGAATCCAATATAAGAACATTTAAGTCTCGTATACTGCATTGGGCAGGACATGTTGCACGAATGGGGAATGAAAGACGTTCGCGGAAACTTCTTGTAGGAAAATCAGAGGGAAGACGCCT
The DNA here is from genome assembly GCA_030220185.1 of Diploptera punctata. Taxonomy (NCBI): domain Eukaryota; kingdom Metazoa; phylum Arthropoda; class Insecta; order Blattodea; family Blaberidae; genus Diploptera; species Diploptera punctata. Next base: position 1,217,370 of record JASPKZ010006047.1, read on the forward strand.
AGTTGGTAGACCAAGAATGAAGTGGGGGAATAACAGAGGGAAAACGCCCAGTTGTTAGACCAATAATGAAGTGGGAGAATAAGATTAACTTTGATTTGAGGGAAGTAGATTATACAAGGAATGATTGGAAAGCATTAGTTCAGGATAGTGATGTATGGAGAGCTAATGTCCGCGCGGCCATGAACCTACGGCTTCGATAGTGCCAGTGAGTGAGTTGTGCTAACAATTAGCCAATTGACATTAGGCCTATTGATTGAAACAGCTTTCATTTGATCATTGTTACAAGTAATAATGCCATGGGCACACATTGATAACTGGTAAAAATACGAATATCTCAGTCGTCCTTAACTGAGATCTGAGGTAGGCCTACATGTTTTATTTTAAAACTTTATGTAGTAACCTCAATGTTTATCCAAGGCTTTTAGAACTATTGGCATTCATAACTGTGAGTTTATGCACGACTTCGTGAGTCGTGAATTTATTGATAATTTGGAAATCACTCGTGGCATTACTTATGACTGACTATACGAATATAAGATACGAATAAAAGTATCCAAAATGTATGCCAACAAAAGTTTATCGTTGCATAAATGAGAAACGATAGGTACGCTTCTACTGCTTCTTTTGTTTATCACTGGAACCAGATCATACTATTTATTGCCAAAGGAACGCAATATTGTAAGAATGCTCTCTAGTGGAGAAAAAATGAAATACATCAAACTGTATATTAATTCATTTGTGATGTCGTATGATGTAAATATGACAATTATATTTTTCTGGATTATTACCTGGGAAAAAAATACATTTAAGAAAATGCAAACAGTGGTTTCTTTTTTTTTTTTTTTTTGGTGGTATAATAAATTGCTACAAAATATTAACTCCTGCAAGCGCTATGTGTTGACATCTATGCACTATATATACAATCTGGTAGCCGTATTTCTTATAGGCTCAGTCACTGTAAAATAATGGTCAGACCTGTTCAGAATATTAAAAAGGAGGAGCTTTCTTTAATATGGTAAATATAACACTGATAAATATTTGGTGAAACACGACTGTGATTGGTTGTAAAATAAAATCATTGAAACGTGAGTGGTCATTGACTCCCATTTGGGGCATGATTTAAATAGTCTTAATAATCCCAGCATTCCATACGAGGAAGTTCGTTGTGTGCATATTTAGGGATATGGTTTTGTATCAGTTGTTGAATAGGTTATGTACAGTACATGTTAATATTTACTAAAAATAATTAATATGATATAATAACTAACTCTCTGGCACTATGGAACCCGTAGGTTCATGGCCACGCGGACATAAGTTCTCCATACATCCCTATCCTGAGATAATGTTCTCCAATCATTGCCTGTATATTCTACTTCCCTCAAATCATAGTTAATGTTATTCTCCCAACTCATTCTTGGTCTACCAACCGGGCGTTTTCCCTCTGGTTTCCCTACAAGAAGCTTCCATGCACATCTTTCATTCCCTATTCGTACCACATGTCCTGCCCATCGCAGTCTACTAGATTTAACTGTTCTTATTATATCTGACTACCTATAAAAACAATGTTGTTTACTGTTACAAAGTCTTCTCCATTCACCTGTCTGTTCATCTTTCTTTGGTCCAAAAAATTTCCTACGAACTTTATTCTCAAATACTCGTAAATATGAAATAAAATTATGTAGATTGCGAGCATTGAAAATTATTATAAATTATATATTTTTGAAATTTCTATTTCAGCTATGTTTTGGCCATAAACATCTCAATTCATCCATAAAATATATTGTTAATCCTTGTAATGTAAATATTTAGCTATAATTTTTAATAAAGCTTTTACTAGTATTTTAAAAAAAATAGTTGACACATATTTAAGTACGCTTTCTAAATTGAAAACAGAGTTACATTTTAAATATAACAAAACATCTCGGTCATCCTCAACTAATAATTGTTACATTTTTACATAGTGACTTCAAAGGTGTTTTGAGGAATGAATTTTGAAATCATTAAAACCTAGTTATTTGTTTATATTATGCATATGGTATAAGGCTATGTTTGTTATTTGTAGACACACGTTTTTGTACATGTTAGCTGAATTAAATAATTATTGTTAATAACGAATTGCATCGCGGTAACAACTCCCCAAGAAGACTTCACAAAACTGTCGAGAATACGGAGGAGGCGTCCTTGAATTTGAATGGGATTTTCTTTATTTAATATCCTTTGTTTAATATCTGCCTTTGTAAGTTATATTATGTGTCTCGTGTCCTCCGGGTCTTACAACCGACATAACAAACTAGGGACCTCTCCTAACAAAATCGCAAACACTCGTATGACTATATGAACTAACTATTGTGTCTTTAATGAATTTTAAATTTCAAGAGATTATGAAATGATTAATTGAATGGGCAATGGCAAGAAATAAAAAAAATAACGTTTTACCGTTATAAACTAATTACGTAATCAGTTTTAGTAGCTATATATTATCAGTCATTAATGAAAGGTAATTATTTGTCATTACTCACATACAGTGTTCACAATAGATTATTATATTTTATTAAGAAAGTGGCTTAAGATTTGCAATATTTTGTTTTAATTTTCTCATTATTACAACTTATAAGGCGGCTCCGTGGCGCATGCGGTTAGACGCTTTAACTCTCACCTGAGATTGAGTCTCGGTAACTCCATGTGTGTTTCGTGGGGGACGAAACGGAGATTGGGCAGGTTTTTCTCCCGTATTCTCCTGCCACAAATTTCATTCCACAATTTCTCCATACTCAGCTCATTCATTTCGTTTCATGCGTCAGGAGTGGTCGGCCGGCACCCTTGTAGTTCACAGACTTCTGTGAATATAGGAGCTTCATCTCATCCCACCACTCGACCCTGAGTTAGACACGAGTTGAGGATATTAATTTATATATTGCAATTTATGGGTTTTTTTCTTCTTAATCCTATCCTTCTAATTATGAATTGGATGATAATATTGAAAATCTCACGGGTTCGATTCCCGGTCGGGACAGTTTCCTGGGTGAGACAAATGCCAGGAAACTTCAAGGCCTAAACGGTCCCCGAACATCATATGGCCATCGCAATCATCATCATTCATATTCATCTTAGATTAAGCTTAGGATTAAGGACTCGACTGGCGCACCACTATCATCATCATCTTCATCACCTATCATATCGGGGCAACGTAACCCCGCCTTCCAGACGCCGCAACCTCAGAAGTGGGTTACAATTACGCCAAAGATAGCACCGGAAATGTCCAAAAGAACCAAACTGGGGCATTAAAAACATATATTGAAAATCCAAACCACTATCTGTCTTGACGAGTGGGAAAACTCCCTCGAGTTTAGGGAACCCTGGATTTGAACTCGGGACTTCCCGGATTAGAATGTAAAATGTTAACTTGTCCGGTCGGAATGTGTGTGAATGTGGAGTAGCCTTGGATTGGGCATGAGGCGAGAGCTACACCCGCACTGACTCTTGAGAATCAAGTTCAAGGCCCCGCGGAGAATGGAATGTGAAGAAGATAAGCCGACAGTACAGTCCTTCTCTCCATATTGTTCACCTACACAACAAGTAAAAGTAAGTTCGAGTGGGAAGTTTTACGAGAAAGTAAAACCTTACTGCCATATTACGTAGGTAATATCATTTAATCTCTATTAACTTGGAGAACTTATCCTTTCCAATTTCACAACATAAACACGACTTTCATTTTGACTAGATCCAAAATAAAAGAGATTACGTTTTCGAACAGGAAATAATTATAGCCTATATATGAGCAACACCGTGTCATAACAACGGATATTACTGGCATGCCAGGGGCCCTGGGTTTGATCCATGATATAGAACTAACTAACTAACCAACTAATTGCCACTATCAAAATATCATGGCCTGAGCTAATGTTTTCCCCTGTATAATCTACTTACCTCAAATCATGATTAATGTTAATCTCCCACCTCATTCTTGGTCCACTAACTGGGCGTATTCCCTCTGGTCTTCCTACAAGAAGTTTCCATGCACCTCTTTCATTCCCCATTCGGGCCACATGTCCTGCCCAACGCAGTCTACGATTCTTGACTGTTCTTATTATATCTGGCTTCCTATAAAGACCATGTAGTTCACTTTTATGTAGCCTTCTCCATTCACATGTCTTCATTTGTCGTTGGTCCAAAAATTTTCCTAAGAACTTTATTCTCAAATAGTCGTAATCTCTTAAAGTAAGAGTCCATGATTCGTATCCGTTTAATATAACTGGTAGATTCCATGGTATAGAGTATAGACAACTTGACATAAGTTTAGAATGGGGTCCAGTCAGACTTACGAGGGCAATTGACTAGAAATACATTTGGACAAGTCTTAAGGTATTTTATTCCAAGCTGTCATAAATCTGTATCTCCAAACCGCCCCTAATGAACAGGTCATTGAACAGAGGCGACATGCCGACAAACCCTCGTTACTATCAAGCACTGACTTTTGCGAGGTTTCTTTTTTCAATATATTTTCGCAGTTTCTCTCAAAATTTCTTTGTAGGGAAAGACGGTAACCTTGTCAACAATTTTTTGGTCACATGCGTAGGAGGTGTGAGTTAGGTTTAAGTCAGAGGAATTGTAACGCTTGGAAGAAAATATTTTAAGACTTGCCTTTCGCTATAATTGATATAAATAGTGAAATCCGGCTAAGAAAACTGAAATAAAGTTGAGGTACGCTTCAGCTTAATCATATAACTCTCTGTACTACCAACTGTAAGCCAATGACAACGTTCTCTCAATTTTGGTTTTTCGGAACCGCGGGTTTATTATTATTATTATTATTATTATTATTATTATTATCATCATTATCATCATCATCATCATCATCATGAACACCATGTAAGTATCAGTAAAATATGTGCTAAAATGTTTTGCGTATACGTATTTTTTAATAGTTCGTGCGATCAAATTCTGGGGCATTCTGGCGCAGATATACTTTTCTGCCAAAATTGTATTGACGAAATAGTGGAATAGTAGGATAGCTTATACATTATTGGTAAAATGTACTACTCTGGTATTAAATAGTTAATAAAATATGAAAATTTCCAGCGAGACATTATAAAAAATTGTATGTTATTAATGTGTGGGTTTAATGAATAGTTTACTTCTAAGACTGCAGTAAAGTTACTGTGCGAATGCAGCCAACTTCCAAGTCTCCGCATTGTGTAGTTCCAACATTAATGTCGTGCTAAAATAATATAAAATACAGGAAGCCATGAATAATACTGTGTTATTTCTGAAGTAAACGTTTTGATTGTATATTCCAGCCTGAAGGGCTACATCCGCTAGAAGAGAAGTTCACCCCAGGCATATGGAGTTAAGTAACAAACACGTAACGACAAGGTAGGCAAATCAAGTTTTTCGCGTCGGGGCCCCGGGGAGCAGACACAAAAAGGAGCGCCTCACGAGCAACATAGGTCACCAGCGGCTAGATCCCGCATCCATATAATAATAATAATTTGTTGGTTGTAACACTATTTGAAAGCCGCCTTATTTTTTTACACATTTACAGGATGCCCATAAACTGACTCCCCCGAAAGTCAGAAAAATATAACGTGCAAGGATCATGATGAAATTTGAATATTTATAAACCAAATAATTCTACTTCTGAAAGATTAAAAGATAATGTAATACGTAGGGTTCCGTATTAAGAAAGTTTAATTTCTCAGTAATGCAAGTGCGAAAATGTAATTTAGGGCAAAAGATGGAGGAACGTTTAAGATACTTTCTATTTAAACATGATAAGAGAAATGGGCTGTTATAGTCGCATCAAAGTTGATTTTTATGGCTTTCCAACTCTGTCATTATTCGCGGACTTTTAGTTCTCCAGCAAGATATGACAATTTTACCTGTTGATGATCCCAGAAATTTGGAAAATGGATCCATTGATAAAAAAATACTTTCAGGAGAAATGTATCCATTTAATTAAATAAAAATAAAACTTAAAGTTTTATATGATTTTCATATTTATTACAATATAAATTCTTAACAGCTGTATCGGTACTTTGTACCTTCTTCAGACATTTTTACAAATGAATGAATTTTGTTATTATATAATAACAAAAAGCACCGAGTTTTATTTTTAATTAATTTAATAAATATGGATTTTCATCAAGTAAACCCCAAATCAATTGATTAAATTAATTTATCTTCAATAGGAAGTCAGTACCGCTGTTTACGACGCAGCGACGCTTTCCCGAGACCACAGCGGTGGACAAAATACAAATATATAAATAGGCTAATTATATGCTATGAGATAAAATTTTTGTAATATTTTGTTTAAATGCTATATCTAAATAATTATTTATTCTAGAAATATTTTGTTCATAATTACATTTAAGTTAATTTAAAGGACATTACTATCGTTGAACACATACTTTCTAGCTGTATATCTACTTACAGAAAATTATAACTTCACACCATCTTATTGCTTCTAGGTCTGCCTATAATTACGAAACATAAACTTCTATTTCCTAATACTTCCACTTTTATCACTTCCTGTTTCGATATTCAATTCCCTTCCCTTTCTATGAATCAAGCTCTATTAGCTCATTACCACTTATAATTCTTTCATTTGTTTCTAGTTATCATTTCTGTTAAATTTAACATTCACAAACTTCATCATCACCCATCAGTTTTTCATATAGTAAGTCATGAGTTAATATTTTGTGGAAATTGTGGTGAAATGTTAAATGTTTTGTGTCAGAATCCGAATAAAGGAAACAAGTGACTTGGGATTTTGATTTATGGAACTTATTTGTTTGTATTATGTCTATGAGTATGTTGTCATTCCAGTTACTGTAAGATTTATCGTTCTCTTTTTTCACTACTAACCTATAACGTTTACAGGATACTATTATTAAGGTACGCAGTTATTTACAATTCTTATAGCTTTCATCCATTCAAAGCGGTGTTCTGTTACCATTTCCCACTCAGTAAAGCAAGTTAATTAATTTATTTATTATTTATTAGCTATACCCGGCGTGCGCTGCTACGCCTAAAGAACTTAAATGTGTTTTTATGTTTAGTTGAATAAGTAAAACGAAAAATAATTATAAATTTGTATCGTAATTATTTTTAGATACTCCCGTGTTGATTATCTGGCGTTGCCCGGAAATCTACTCTTCCCGATCTTCTTGGTATCAATAAGCTGAAAGACAGAAATGATTATTATGAGTTATCCGTGAAAGATAAACATATGCTGTCGCGGACATTTTAGTAGAATATTCAATTCTTTGTACATTAATTTGGTGCATTTGTTATGATTTAAGCAGCGTAAGAAATTGATTCCAATTGAGGGTCTTTCCACTTTCCAGCGGTTGCCCTTTTACCAGCCGGCTGCTGGCCCTTCACATCCACATGTGTCAATCACAGAGGTAGATGATCAACAGCCAGGGGTGACATGTGGTTAGCATGTCGAGTCCCCACAGCCGTTATAGCTGGTTCCTCAACCTGGAGCCGCTACTTATTGTAGCTACCCAATTGCCTCACGATGCTGGGTGGGCACCGGTCCCATACTGGCCGAAATACCATGAGAAAATTTCTTCCCCCATGGAGACTCGAACCAGCGCAAGTCCCGTAGCTCTGCGCCAAGGCTTCCTACCTTAACCGCTCGGCTACGGCGCGGGAAATTGGAGTGTCCAAAAAGCGACTATTTTAGTACATCGATGCCCCCCTCCATTTTTAGTTCCAGTCCTATAGTGCGTAGGGAAATATGTATATACATTAATTGTCCCAGAAAAATTATCTAAATGATAAAAAAAACATTCAAATCGGCCAAGTAGTTTTTGAGTCCATAAAGGACAAACAGGCGCAAACTCAGTTTTATATAAATATAAAGAAGAAAGAGAGATGTAGCTAATTTTGGTTAGTCATTTGACAAATTATTTACAATAATTTAATGATTTCCTGTAATTTTATGAAGATAAACTGGTATCCACGAGTTGCGTATAAAGGTAACTAATACATCTCAATATTTGCTCCCATTCCCAATCGATAGCGCCAACAGTACCAGATCTTGGTCCACTGTTCACTGTGCTTTTATTTTCGAACGAACTATGTAAAATTCCTAAAGATGATTCCTTTGTTTTTTTTTTCAGATAATATCTCAGTACAGCATTGCCTGTATCAGGGTTTCTATTACGAATAAGGTTCTACAGGTTTAGGGGTTGGTAATGGGATGTTGACAGCAACTACCGTGGTATGACGATCATCTGACACATCAGTATAAAATTATTTTCTAAAAGGTCCGGAGACGCGGGATCTTTGTATGAAAACATCAGATAGTACTGTTAAAAATATGTTTTCCTATAGTGTTCATTCCTTCCTTGTGTATTACATAAATAATGTAGGCTAATTGACAAACTTTTCAGTATTATTTTTTTCGTTTAGTTTATTTTTTATTGCTTTTTGTATACCCTTTGTTCCAGTGCACAATGGTAAAGTAAAGTGATCCTACAACAGGCCCGGAGGCCCTTGGGATAGTGGGAGGTTAAGGCTCCCACTTTTTCTAGACAATCGGCACTTGATGTCAGCCGGGTTGTCAGCCCTGCGTGACTGCCGCCTTTACCCCCAGACCAAGCGTCTGGTACTCATTTCCGTTAGAGGCTGAGTCGACCCCAGGGCCATAGTACCGCTAGAGGGTTTGGGTCAGTTTAAAAATCCTGACCCCAACGGGACTTGAACCCTCGACCCTCCGGCTTGTAGCTCAGTGCCTTAACCACTACGCTACGGCTACTTTTAAAAATATCTGAAATGAATTTGGAATCATTTCATCCAGTCTTCAAATTATAAACATAGTCTAGTTTATCCACATATAAACGCGGAGACATAGGTGTTCCCCTAGCTGGAGTTTCTCGATCAAGCTAATTTACTTACACTTATTTCTCTCTCTCTCTCTCTCTCTCTCTCTCTCTATATATATATATATATATATATATATATATATATATATATAATCCGCGAATGACATGTGGTCAGCACATCGCCTCAATGACGCATCTAGATATTAAGATATTACTTGGATGGAAAAGGTCTTAAATTTCGCTCATAGGCACTCATTTGGGCTTAAGGTTCTTTTACGAGCCCGATTATCTTTAGACATAGGATCCACAGTTTAAAGTTCCTCTCAGAGAACTTGTCCCCTAGATTTTCCATCCTAAAAATCCATTAACTCTGGCCGGGTTTGAACCGGGACTCTCGGGACTAATGGCAAAACCACTAGACCACCGCGGCCTACTCATATAGAAACAAATGTAGGCTTAATGTCATATTCTGTTAAATGTAGCTGTAGCTATTGAGTTCAATGTCTTAATTCAATGTTTCATTATAGGTTATTTCCTGCTATATTATGCGGTAATTTCAAAGATAAGTATTTTTATCAGTTTAATTATTATTTCCACCGTATGTTGAATTGCATCTTATCAGTGCTTACAGTAGAGCTTGGTAGTATTTGTGTAATAGCATACTATTATTTTATTACCTCCATATTACTTGTGATGGTTATTTCAAATTCAATGGGTTGTCCCTGTTGTTTATTACTCTATTGTATTTCGTATCAACTGTCAAATTAATTGACATGTGCCTGAGATCTCAGTCGTCTTCAACTAAAAATATTGTGAAATACTTTGGAGGCCTTTCGAAAAAACATGTTCCATCTTCTGCTGTAGAACTTTTATATAGTGATTGCAACGATGTTTCGCAATTAATTTAAAATTATTTATTTAGATTTGCTTGTATTAATTTAAGCAATCACTTGAATTATGTGGTTGTAATTATTCAAGCATCTAATTCCACATGGCTCTAAAACGTTAAATAATTTGTGATAAAACATGTCAGTTATGAAATAAACGTTTATTACAATAATTCTTACTTTGTTATTTATGAATTATGCACGTTTTTATATCGTCAATGTAACTTAATACGTTAATTCTGCTTTTGCTCTCGCCCCATGCAGTTTAGAATTTTTGTTGAGTCATACATATAAATATTTATGTACAAAGCGTAAAAATATTCTGCAAATATCAGGAGTTGGCACAAATAATTAGATTAAGTCTCAGTGTAGATCACCGTATGCATTAGGTTCCTACGCTTTTGGGCTGATCAATTGACATTTTGTTAGAAAAATTATTCAGAAATAATAATTCGAAATGTAATTTATTAAAATAATATTTCATAATATTGAACACACAGTTATCAAATGTGCAGTTCGAAGGAATCTGTACTTTTTTGCTATATTCAGTGTATTTATTGGAGAGTCAGTCACTGAATAGTGGTCAGAATGTTAAAAAGGAAGAGCTTTCTTTATCACAAAAGCAGGAGCTGATAAAGATAAATCAGTAAAGAGCGAGGTGAAACAAGACTGTCATTGGTTGTAAAACATTCTTTGAAACGTGATTGGTCATTGACTAGCATTTGGGGCATGAGTTAAATAGTCATCAATAATTTCTTCTTTGTATACCGGTACAACGTTGATACGAACTAATATCAGAGGTCCATTAAACGTAGGTATGTTATTCGAATGTAAGTATAATCCTCATGCCGGTCCCGGAGGACTAACTGATATCATACTCACCTCTGATTCCGATGCTCGCCAATTCTTACCTGATCGGGCTCAATCAATTTTTAAGAGTGTAAAAATCTGAGAATTTTAACTGGAATTTGTAGAAGAGATAAAATAAGGTACAACGTAATTAAATAAAAGATGAATGTTCAAACTTCAGTTGTGAATTAAAAAAAAACAATTAAAATGAATGGTAATGTAAAATAATGGCAGAAGACAGATTACCAAGAATACTAGAATATGTGCTACTTGGTAAAAGAAGAGGACGGCCAAAAATAACGTGGATTGATGGTGTTTTGAGCATCATGAGGAAAAAAAGGATTGGACGATGGAGATTGGAATGACAGTAGATTAATTTGGCGCAGGAAGATGTTGTGAAACATTGTTAATAAAAAAAAGTAAAAATCTGAGAAGGGCTTCCTTTGGAAGGGAAGTAAAAGAAAAGCCACGAATCCTCTGAGGCATGTTTATGGATATAAAATAACCTGAAAACTAGGGAGGGAGGGATCTCTAAACAAAATTTACCGTCTGTTCACGCCCAGATTTGAATTTCACTCAATTACCTGAATATTATAGAATAAGATATTAATTATATAATTTTTACCTGGTAAGTCAGTCGTCCTCAACTAAATTATTAAACTTCAAGTTATTATAATATGGAGGCCTTTCGAAAACAATGTTTCATCTTCTGCGTTTTAGCTGGAACTGATAGAGTTATATAAGGTTGTATAACGGACTATGTCTGAGGTTATGTTCTCGTTGAGTAGGTCTTTATTCCTTGCTTCTTTTAGAATCTCTTTGTCTTCAAGGATGCTGATCCTGTTGTTATACTTTCTGTGTGGTATTGACATAGTGTTATCGATTTTATCAAATCGATGACCTGTTTCTATTAAGTTTGGCAAAACTTGATTTTTCTTCATTATTAATACAATTTTTTAAATGTTCCGAATATCGTGTATTAAAGTTTCTTATTGTTGTGCCTATGTAGAAACAGGTCATCGATTTGAAAAAATCGATAACACTATGTCAATACTACACCGAGAGTATAATAACAACAGGATCAGCATCCTTGAAGACATAGAGATTCTAAAAGAAATCAAGGAATAAAGACCTACTCTAAGAGAACATAACAGCAGACATAAATCCGTTATACAACCTATATAACACCATCAGATCGAGTTAAAACGCAGAAGATGAAACATTGTTTTCGAAAGGCCTCCATATTAAAATAACTTGAAGATGATTGATAATATAGTTGAGGACGACTGACTTACCAGGTAAAAATTATACTAGTAACATCTTATTGCATAATCTCAACGGTGCTCTAATATGAATTTCAGAAGTGTTGATTATAGAATGTCATTAAATAAAGAATTTCCATTTCCTGCTTGTACGTAACTCTCCTTACTAAACTCTTGCTTTAAGTCCGTATGTACAATACATCAGTTTAGTACTATTATATGGGGTTAGAAGCTTCAGTCTGCCTATTTGTCTCTCTCGTGGACAATAATTTGAGAGTTGACACATTTCTGGCACTTTATCCACGTCGCAATGCAACTTTGCAACAGGGCTAATGACTTTGTGGTGTACAATGAAATGTTTATCTGACGTGCATAGAAAATGGTGCGTTGGAGGCCAAGTTCACAGCGTTTGTCTTAACATTCATCCTGATGAATGTTAAAATCGTAAGTGGCATGAAGAAACAGTTGGACAGTTGCCTGCCCCTTTTCATGCTACTACATTGCAATTTTCTTCGTCTTCTGCAAGATTCTTTGTACAACTTTCGCTCTCTACAACACATCCTTTACATATTTGCCCCTCGCATGTTGTCTAGTTGTTGGAAAACCTGTTCGTAACTGGCTCTTGCGTTTTACATTCCTCTGTTCAGAGAAACACTGTAATAGATTATCTTGTTTATTTAATACTTTCAACATAAATATCCTCAGGAACAAAATTATTCTTACAAAGAAAATAATAGCATTAATTGCCAGTTCTATTTCACCATTTTATAATCTCATTGAGTTGAAATTATACACAAGACAATGTGCACACTACAGCAATACGAAGAAAAGTATCCTTTGGACTCGCCTCTGCCACCTAAGTTCGCGGGTTCAAACCCGGCCAATATCGATGGGTTTCTGTCAGTGCATAAATATTCTAAATATGATTTCAGAAGTTTAATAAGCGTGGGTTTGTGTTGTACATTTGAGGCACATAAGAGAACATTATTCCTGAAATAAGAGTTGTCTAAACATCCCCCCCCCTTTTCCATGCCCAGCTTTGAATGCGACTGTAACGACTTTATCTGTAAAAGAGAGTGGCTAAATAAAAACACGACTCGCCTATCTACGAACAAAGTTCTGAACCCGTTAGGGTTTTAAATATTAAAGCGTTTATAAAACAGAAGTGAGTGAAAAGTTAGGAAAACCTACTTTTTTTAAGTATACACAAAATATCATAAATAAATTCTTTGGAGTAGTCAGCGTTAGCAATATAAGGAAGAATTTAAAAAGTTTGTTTATTAATACTTTTAAAATTCATTACGAAACACAGTTGAAGTCACTATGTAAACGTTAAAAAAACATAAAATTGGTACCTGAGATCTCAGTCGCCCTCAATTTTATATATAAGTATATATATATACTATGAAATATGAAGAAGGCCTTTCGGAACATTTGTTCCATCTTCTGGTACCACTATACAAGTAGAAGGTGAAACACGTGTTCTGAAAGGCGTTCTTGATATTTCACAGCATATATAGTTGAGGACGATTAAAATCTCAGGTACCAATATTTTGTTTCTTAACGTTTGTTATGTTTATTAACTATTTAAAGAGCACTTTTTGCAAACGATTAAACCAAAGCGCTAGATTTAAGTACTTTGATTAAATTCTAATTTGTTGTGTTATCCTAAGTTGTGAAGTTTGTATAAATTTGTTATTTGATCTTATTTTTTTATTAAGGATAAAATGATAAATATTATAATTGTTTGTACTGCAAAGGATAATAATGAATTATATATATATATATATATGTATGTAATATCAAAGCCCATAATTATAAAACAAGGTCGCAAAAGCAATACCATTGGCAGATGAATATTGGGGCAAACTAAATTGTTTTTTGGCAACTTCACCAACGAATGTGTTTAGAAATTTAAAACTGGTAACATTGTTTGACTAGAGTGATGTAATATTGTGAAATCTGCAAGAAAGAAATCTCATAGCTTGTAAATGGTTTATTATGATAAAAAATATCACTATGTAAAATAATATTTTATCGATGTTAACATTTCTCCCCTTTGGGGAACAAAGCGATAATTCAGCTTGTGTCAAAGCTTCATAGAGTTGTAATACCTTGAAGCAATGAATTAATTATTAATTTAAATGTTATTTGATCTTATTACATTTTTTTCTTTTTTCTCTGACTACTAATTCAAAATATTTGCTTTTTAATGCCCCAGGTTTTGTCATTTCGACATTTTCTGGCTTTCTCTTCTGGCATTGGCAATTTGAAACCCACTTCTGAGGTTGGAGTGCCTGGAAGGCGGGATTACGCTGTCCCGTTGATGATTGTGATAGCGGTGCGCCAGGAGAGTCCTTATTCTAAGGCGAATATCAATGATGATGATTATGATGGCCACATGATGTTCGGAGACCGTTTGGGCCTTAAAGTTTCCTGACATTTGTCTTACAGGTGGCGGAAAATCTCACCCAGGGCACTTGTCTTGACCGGGGATCGAACCCGTGACAAGGCAGCACGGTACCTCGAGACCATAGCGGTGGACCTAATTCAAAATGTAAAATTATAGAAAATGTATTACTTTATTGTATAACTGCTTGGCGAAGTTACGCTCCTCCGATGATATGATAGGTGATGATGAGGCAGGAGAGGCCTTAATCCTAAACTTAATCCAATGTGATGATTACTATAATTATGACTCTTTTTATATAATGTTCGGATACTGTTTGGGCGTTAAAATTTCCCGACATTTGTCTTATGGGTGAGAAAAACTCTGAAAATATCTCACCAGAAAACTTGTCCCAAACGAGAATCGAACTCGAGCCCGCTGCGTGAAAAGGCAGCACGGTACCTCGAGATCATAGCGGTGGACATTTGTTGGAATATTATAATAGTTATTCAGACAACTAGTTAAGGTGACTATTTAACTCATGCCCCAAATGGGAGTCAATGATCAATCACGTTTCAATGTTTTACAACCACCTCGACAATTATCGAATTTTGATTATCAAAATAAAGAAAACTTCTTCTTTTTAATATTCTGAACAGGTCAGAGCATTATTTGCAGTGACCGAGTCTCTAACATATACGTTGAATATAGCAAATAACAAACAGATTCCTTCGACCTACACATTTGATAATCATGTGTTCAATAATTGCGTTTTTAAATACTGATTTTACTGAGTTGTTTCCGGAAAAAAGAAAATAGCCTATAAAGTTGGTTATAATATACATTTGTTCCTCAAATGGTGCATTCTCACAATTTTGCGATCCTATTTGGCAATAAATATGATCAAGTTGCAGTGATGAACAAATGAAACATAACCAAATATTTGTCACCAAACATAGCCGTTTAATATATATATATATATATATATATATATATATATATTTAAATAATGATTTTTTAGTAAGCAGCTTATTCGTTAAATAGTCCAAACAAATGCACTCTTGATTTCCAAAGCATTAGATAAATTCACTCGTGTTATTACTTATGATAAGGGCTTCAGTAGCAAGAGGATAATGGCGGGTGGAAGTATTCCCAGTCCCAGGTGTTATTGAAGCAATTTTTTTAAATGTTGGATGGGCTAAAGTATGTTACCTGTATTTCCTATATTGAACAAAAATATCGCATAAAATAAATATTAGAACATTAATTTTACCTGGCCAAAGCCTATGTTAATGTATATAATTATAATGGAGTTGTTTCCTACACTCAAAACTACCTGACATCAAGGTGTGTTTTATCTCTATATACCCCGTACATCCCCTTGAGGGGATTAATGTACTCCCCAATGGTAGTGTTTCAACGAACCTAATTTAGTTATGCTTATTTACCCATAGATGTCAGCGAGTGATGCTGGGTCAGCATATCACCTCAGTGAGACAAGGTATTACTTGGATGGACAATGGTCGGTAAATTTGCCCAGAGACTTCTTTATTCAGGCTTGGTCTTCTTTAACGAGCCAGATAACCTTCAGACTCGAGACCCACGGCTTAAAAGTCCTTCCCGGAGGACTTGACTCTTGGATTTTTTCATCCTAAAAATCCCATCGACCCTGGACGGGTTTGAACCCGCGTCTCTCGGTACTAGAGGCAAGGAACATAATCACTAGCCCACCGCGGCCAATAGGTGCTTTTTAGATTTCTTAAAGTTATCATTACTTTTTAATACCTGGTAGAAGATCTTACAACTATATAGTTACAAAGGGGGAAGTTTATTAATGAGTCGATAAAGTTATTACCTGACCACATTAACTTTTAATGCGGAAAAGCTGTGAACTAAAAGAATATGGTAAGGATGAGTAGGGGAGAGGCGTGCGTCTTAACCCCTTGCGTCACAGAGCTTCCTTTCCGTTAGAGTAATATTGATATGTAGTAAAAAAAACAAGTCTCAAATTATCTTAACGCAACTCACGTGGCGAATTCTTACCCAGTATACAAACAAATACTGATGAATCTGAGGAAAAATATTTAAAAGAAAAACGCTGACAACCTCGTAAAATTTCAGTGGCTGCTCCTAATAAGAGGTTGCCAGCATGTCGTCTTTTTTTCAATGATCTCTCCATTAGGGGCGACTTGGGATAATAGATTTATGACAAGCTTGGAAGAAAAGATCTTAAGATTTGTCCCAGTGTGTTTCTCCCAAATGGAAAGCGTTCACTCGGTCGCCCCATGAAATAATGACATAAAAATTCCTTTCTCACACCTTAAAATAGTTCCAGGATCATGCCTGATCATGTACTTCGTTTTAGAAATAACAAAGAGATTAGCTTTTTGTTAATTGAAACAATGAACTAAATATCCGTTTTGTAATATAATTTTTTGCACGATAGTATGTTCATTCGTAACTACTTACAGGAATGGCGACAGTGATTGAATATCCAGTATCCTAAATTTCGGGTTGCCAACCTATAAATAACTAATTGTAATATTACAAATTACCTACCTAGGGCGGGATGTATAATACCCGCCCTTTATGTATACTATGTACAATGTATATATGAAAATATATCCAAAAGGTAGTGTTAAAATACATCATCATCATCATCATCACTCCAAGGATTAGGCAATTGCCCGTTCCGACTTCATATTGCATCAGCCCAACGTCTTCTAGGTCTTCCAACATCACGCCTTCCTCTTGCTTGATAATTTCTGGCTAACAATGGATATCTCTCCTTGCTCATTCCATCCATGTGATCAATCCATTTCTGTCTGTAATTCGTGACTTTATCCAATAAAGGCTGTACTTTCATTCTTCTCTTATATCCTCATTTCTTATTCTATCAAGTCTTGTACATCCTTTTACTTGTCTTAGGAACCGCATCTCTGCCGTCTGTATTCTATCCTTCTGTCTTTTCACTGGAGCCCAAGTTTCACATCCATACAATATTGTGGGAACCGCCATAACATTATACATGTTTATCTTGGTTTTTTTTCTAATTTTATTTTTGAATGTTCTCTGTATTGTTCCACACACCGTCTGAAATTTATTTATTTTGGAGTCAATATCTCTTTCCACATTGTACCACATCACAGCCCAAATATTTGAAACTAGACACCTGTTCTATACTTTGATTTTCTAAAATAATTTTGGTTCTCACTGGATCTCTTCCTCTAAAAGCCATGGTCTTCGTTTTCCTTACAGAAATTTTTAGATCGTATAATTTACATATTTCATTAATGCATGCATTGATTTCTGTAAGTCGTCTTCATTTTTCTGTATTATGATTACATCGTCAGCAAATAAAAGATTATTTATGCACATTTTATTATCCATTCTTATTCCTCGATTTACTAAAACTTTCCATTTATTAAAAATATCGTCTATATATATATTAAACAAAGTGGGTGATAAACTACATCCTTGTCGTAATCCAGTATTTGTTTTGATTGCATCTGTTCTTTTGAATCCGGTATCTATAATTATATTTGTGTCTTCATATAATGTCTTTATTGTTTCAACAAGGCACAGCGGGTATCCTTTCATTCGTAATATTTCCCATAATTTTTGTCTGTTTACTCGATCGAAGGCCTTATCCAAATCTATAAATCCTATGTGAGTTTCTAAGTTATGTTCTCTTCTCTTTTCTATGAGTTGTTTCAGTGTAAAGACATTGTCTATACATGACCTTCCCTTTCTGAATCCACTTTGATTTTCACTTATTATTACTTCTGTTATGTTTCTCAATCTATTATTTATTATTTTCGTATATATTTTGTAGCCAGTATTCATTAAGCTAATCCCTCTGTAATTCTCGCAATTTCTCCGGTCTCCTCTTTTGAATATATTCTTGACAATTGCTGTTTTCCAAGTGGTTGGAATCCCATAGGTCTGCCAACATATATTAATTAGATGAAGTATTCGTAGTTTACACAATATTCCACTATATTTGATTAATTCCATATTTATATTATCTAATCCTGTTGCTTTCCTATTCTTAGTGGTTTTCAAAGCCATTTCTAATTCATTTATGTCTATTACATCAATATTTCCACTTTTATTTCTTCCTCATTGTTCTCTTTTCCTTCAATTTCCTCCTTTTTCCAAAGTTTTTCATAATGCTGGATCCATTCTTGTTCTGGGATTATATTCAATCTGGCAGAATCTTTCTCAGTCTGATTTAGATGTTTCACTAATTTATAACCTATTTCTTGTCTTCCATACATATCACTATCATGTTCTACTGAGCTTATAATTTATCCCATGACTCCTGATGGGATTTTCTTATAATGCTTTTAGCAATTCTCCTTTTCATTTTATATTCTTCATAAGATTCTTCTGTTTTCAGTCGTAAGTATGTATGATATGCTTTTGTTTTTCATTCACTGCATTTTGTATATTCGCATTCCAAGTTCTCAAGCCCTTCCTATTCCTTATTCTATTTTTCTTCCCTAATATCTCATTTGCTGTTTTATGTATTACATTTGATATATTTCCCATTCAATATTTATATCTTCTGACGTCGCTATCTCTGATATATATTTATTCATTCTGCTTTCATAATGTTGTCTAATACTTTGATCTTGTAATAAATATATTTTATATACTTCTTCTTGGTTTCTTTTGTTCTTTATGTTATTTTTCCGCCATTTAGCTATTATGTTTATTTTGCTTATCACGAGATAGTGATCAGAGTATATATCGCTGCCTCTATTACTCTCACATCTTTTACCAAGGCTCCTAGCTTGTTGTTTACGATTAAATAGTCAATTATTGATCTTGATTATATCCACTTCTTGTTATTATGTATGTCTTTTTCTTTTTTCGGAAATAGGTATTCATTATTTTTAATTGATTATAGGCTGAAAACTGTCTCAAAATCCTGTCCATTATCATTTATTGTTATTTCTCCATTATTTCCTATTACATTAGGTATAGGGACATTGCCTACTCTGGCATTTAAGTCTCCACTTATTATTAAATGATGATCTTTTGTATATTTATCAACTATGTTTGTAATGTTTTATAAAATTTTTTTGTTTCTTCTTTCTTGCCTTCCTCTGGGGCATACACAGCAATTATCATCATATATCCTCTTTCAATTTTAAATCTGGCTATCAGGATTCTTTCATTTATAAACTCATAGCTATTCAATTTGTTCTTCCATTTTTCATCTATTAAAATTGCTACTCCACACTGCGCTCTTGTTGTCTGTTTCTACTCCGCTATACAACATAGTATAGTGTTGTAAGTCCTTTGTTCCTTTTAGTTTCTTTTTGTTTCTGTTATTGTTGCTATATTTATTTCTTTTTTCTTTAATTCTCTTCTAATTCTTCTTCTTTTGTATTTATTCCCCTTACGTTCCAATTTCCTAATTTCAAAATGTCCTTTATTCCAAATCGTATCCTTTTATCTTGCTTGGGTCGGTTCCTTTTATGACAATCCGGCTGATTTCCATGAAGCTTCTCAGTAAGATAAATGTCTCCTGGAAGCGTTACGAGCGCTTCGCAGGACAAGGATGGTGGAAGGGCTGCTTCCTCTGAGCCTCCAAACATGCTCCTCTGGGTATCCACCCCCCAAGAGAGGGCTGCTTCTTCCGCTCTTCAAGCCCTACAAGTTTAGCTGTGCTATTCCTTGTCGCCCTGTTGACCGTTGAAGACTTGACTTGACGAAGATGTGGCCGCCCAATATGGATACAGACGCCATTCCTTCGTTGTGAGCTATACTTAGTTCCCCTCGCCTCTTACCCACCAGCAAGATTAACCTAAGTCAATCTTCCCCAGTAGAGTCGTCTGGTTCATCGGGTACTAAGCCCCCCCACCACGTCAAGGTGATAGCTCCTGGGGGGGTTAAAATACATTATACGAAACAAATCACTGCATCTTAAATTAACCGAACTTTATTTGAAACAATATAAAACAATACATTCATTCTTGCCGCCATTTAATGCCTGTTTGGTGTCCCGGCCTGCTGTAATCTCAACTATTTTTTCGGCATTGGCCAAGTTGCTACGTCAGTCAGTTGTGTATAATGAACGCAAATATTTCCAACAAATATGTTATTATCTTACTATTATTTGTTATTTTGCAAAAAAATAATGTACAACACACGTTTGTGAAGCATTTTACGAATCTCGGAAATTTCATTTCCTCGCTTCAGTAAAAACCACTTCCCAACCTCGCATTGTATTATACTATTAGAATATTAACGAAATATCAATGGCTAATCGTAGTTTTGTAGTTCTTGGATAGTTTCTAACCAATTTATTTATTTAATTTCAAACAGAATCATATGACGATAAACATTTTTAATGCTAGAGAAACGAGTTTTATAATTGAAAACACCAAAAAAAATCTGATCACTCATGTATTCTCAATGGTCATTTAGAGTAGGCCTATATGAAAAATTGATGGATGAGTATTGATTATGTCTGTAATATACTTCTATCTCAAGTTGTAGTCGATATAAGTCACAAATAGAAAATCATATTTAATTTATAGTGCAATATTTTTAGCAACACGTGTTTAGGAAATGAACTGCATGTGAAGTGATGATAACGAAGTCAAAAACCATAAAATAGTTGATGGCAGTTTTATAGCCTATCATAGACCTCTTCCCACAAACTTTATCTAAGTTTCAGTTAATAGTTTTTTCTCCATCTCACTAATATCGCTATTCATTCTCACTGAAGGATTTGTATTGAATAATTTGTTAAAATCTATCTAGAAAACACACTCATCACTGATCTGTAAGAGTCTTGGGTTCAAATCCACCCTAAATTGATTACTTATAAAAATCCAGAACTCACAACAGATTTTTTCCCTAATTATCGTATTTAATTCGTTAAAATCTCGATATATCCATTGATTGTTAAAGCATATATATTTTGTTGAGTTCCACCAGGTTGTATTTTATGACATCTCTGTGGAATTTTAATCTATCTCTTAGGCTAGGGCAACTGGAAGGCTGAGTTGTGTTACCCTGTTGATATGATTTGTGATAAAATGATGATGAAGGTAAGGAGAATCCTGAACCTAAACATATACTAAATTTCAGACCAAGGGCAACCACAGGAATAATTCCATTTAAGGAAAAAAATATTTGGTCTGACCGGGAATCGAACCCGAGAGGTCATGAATTTAATTAAATTAAAATATGAAGTAGATGTTTACTTCGGGCGAGACAAAACTTCACGCATATTAATTACATTTTTGATTAGATAGTATTTGATGGTCATTTTCGAGAGATCCCTGCTTAAAATCCCATTGTCAGCCAAATTGATTAACTCTGGGACACATTTAATTAAGTGCTTCAATAAAATGAAGTTAATTCAATATATTTTCAAATTCGCGTTAGCTTACTTGTTTAAGGCAATATACTATACGAGCCAGAAGGTCCCGACGCCATGACACTGGGATCGACTGAGCCTCTCACGAAAATGAGTACTGTGATCTGGGGATATTTGCGCATTCAGGCAAAGGTGGACATCCCCGGCTGACATTTCATACCGGTTGTCCTACTACTCTATGGGCCTCATACGACCTATAGTGGGATAACTTTAGCCTATCTATCTTAGATTCCTAATTGCTTGTGTGCCTATAACACCTAATGTTATATATATATATATATATATATATATATATATATAATGGCTTGCCCATTGTTGAGCCATAGCCCCTCCTTTGTAAGGAGTTACTAGACAAAGTTAATTTTTAGTGACCTTATTTGCTCATAGAGGTCATGGATGACATGCGTCAACACACCGACCCAATGAGACATCTAACAGACAACTAGGACGTTGATACTGGTACATTTTGCTTAGTGGCCTCTTTATTCAGGCTTAAGGATCTTTTACGAGCCTGAAAATCTTCAGACTCGGGACCCACAGTTTAAAGCCCCTCCCTAAGGTTATTTTTAATGTATATTTGTTTAACTTTATGGAATTGTGAATGTCATGAAACGGGTCCTGGTAAAGAAATCCCAGGACGATTGAGGAAAACCAGAAAGTAGACTTAGTCAGGTTGGTTGGCACCGGGATTTGAACTCGGGACCTCCCAATAAAACTAAAAATGCTACTACTTGATCCAACTCACTCTTCATTTCGCATTTATTAAAATTGACGTACGTACACTGATGTTTCACAAAACAAATTAATACACACAATAATAAACATATCTTACATAATTAATAATAGAATTTTAACTAGTTAGAAGGAATTGGTAATGATCTTCTTATATCTTGTAAGCCCATGTTTCCCTTAACAGAGATTTAGGCGCTCTCCCCCTACAGGGAAGAATTTGAACCATATGAATTTAGTTACACTTGTTTTCGTATAGATGTCATTTGAGTGGTCCGTGGTCAGCGTTCCGCCTCATAATGACATCTAGGAGACCAAGGTAGTACTAGGACGGGGAAATACGGTAAATTTTGCTTAGAGGCCTTTTTATTCAGTCGGGCTTAAGGATCTTTTACGAGCCTGAAAATCTTCAGACTCGGGACCCACGGCCTAAAGTCGCTCCCGGAGGACTTGCTCCTTGGATTTTTCCATCCTAAAAAATCCATCAACCCCGGCCGGGATTGAACCCGCGATCCTCGGGACCAGAGGCAAGGAGCATAACCACTAGTCCACCGTGGCTGATTGGTAGTGATACATAGCGTATCGAAACTATAATTTTTAAGAAATCTACAATAAATCGTTAAAATTCTAACCATTATTAATTAAATGAATCTATCTCATAATGTCACTTCCTTTAAATATTAAGAAATATATCTTGGTTGTTATTCTCATGAAGGAAGTATAGGGAATTTGTGTAACAAACAAATTAGAAATTTGATGCAAGATGTAATTAAAGAATTTAATTCAATTTTGAGGAAATCGCTGGTTCGTAAGAATGTAGATAGGGACAGAGAGAATCTCGTTAATCCATTCATGCGCGTCACTAATTAGATGACGATATGCCCACAGATCCTCGTTGCGATTTAACCAAAGACGTAGAAGCGTCTCAAAATTAAAATAAGATAAATTTTTTTGAAGTCAAGGATTCGGTTGTAATTCTGCATTTTATTCATAGTGTCAGAATTTAGTGAGTTATGATATATATTCACTAGGATATATAATATTGTATTTATGCGCATTATAAATTTGATATTAATGTTAACAACTTTGACCAGACTTTGTTGTCTTGACAGAGAAGGATGTCGCAGTGTTTGTAGATCAGAGTTCGTGCGCAGTACCTGGCTAATGGCGCAAAGAAACCTTTTATTGCCGGTTGACGACCCTCTGACCTACACGATCTGGCCTGGGGGAGTGGTTTGATGTTCGTGCTCTTCAAGCAAAAGGAATCTTTCGGAAGCACTTGATTTCTTTTCATCTCAAACTGTCACATTGCCTCATCATGCAATTTGTTGCTATTGTTATTGAAAATACATAATGATGGGTTATTTCAAATCAAGTAGTATTCTCTGAATTATTCTAACGCATATTTAAAAAAATGTTCTTCCTTTTATAGAGCAGATTGCCCAGTTGGTGTGGTTATTTACAAGCCCTAGGTTTTTATATTCTGGTATCTAAAATTAGGTTCTTTCAATAGAAATACAGTTCTCTGAAGCCAGCGGGATGGCATAGGGAAGTAGGAAGTCTGCCTCTCAACTCGCGAACCTTGGTTCGATACTCGGGAGAATCGGGCCGAGCTGAGAGGTTTAAGTAATATTTTATTTGATATAGAGCTACAGGCCTGGCGCTAGTTCTAGTCTCCATGGGGGATTAATTTTTTTTCATGGAATTTCGGCCAATATGAGATCAGTGCCCATACCAATA
This sequence comes from Diploptera punctata, assembly GCA_030220185.1. Lineage (NCBI taxonomy): Eukaryota > Metazoa > Arthropoda > Insecta > Blattodea > Blaberidae > Diploptera > Diploptera punctata. The sequence continues at coordinate 1,241,462 of JASPKZ010006047.1, forward strand.
TCGCCAGGAATTTGGGTAGCTATTACAAGTAGCGGCTCAAAGTTGAGAAAATCAGCGTATCATTCGGATATCCGACATGCTGGTCATGTAATCGTTCATATGTGATTAACATATGTTGATGTGAAGCCAGCAGCCGCTGATGAACCAAGGGCCTTTTAATCCTGGACTTTTTATAGTTCTCTGAAATTCATATTTGATAGTATCTGTGGTATAAAGAATGGTTAGCAAGTCTAGCAAACCAGAAATTCGAGCTTCAATTCCACTCTAGTGTAGAATTTTTCTCTGGCTATAGTTCCTAGTACGGAATTCTTTCTCTCCAGCCTCCTGAGCACAATTGAGATTAAGAGCGAAATCTGATTAAAAAAACAAAGTAAAGATAATGCATCATGGTACCTACATGGTACCCTGTACAGGTACTGTCATCTAATAGTAATGGTATCAACAATTTCAATCTTTGTTTTTAACGCTATCTTGCCAGGGATTAATTATTTTTATAAGATTATGTAATTTTCCTTTGAGATAGCCGCTGTTTTATGTATAAAATATATATTGTTGCCTTTCTCGAGTATCAGACAACCAATTTATTATTGCTTTAGGCTGTTCATTTGTATAAAACGTATTTTAGTATGTAATGAATGAATAATGACTTTTTAATGATTAATTCTAAGCGAATGCATTTTTATGTAGTTTTTAATAGAATTTTCTTTGTTTCAGGTAAGCTTGGATCATTTTACTCGTTACATTCCACACGACTCGTTCTTAAAAACGTAAGTATTCTATAAAAAATCTTGAATTGCAAAAAAAAAAAAAAAACTCCACGTCGCGAAAGATCTAGAAGGGGGCACTTAGCTATCAGCCGGCTGCTGGCCTCACATGCATTAATGAAAGATATAGAAGATTATGTAACCATATGGGTTCACAGCCGCTGTAGCTGATTTTCTAAACCTGAAATATTTCTTAATATGGTTTCTATTTGACAAAAAACTACTTTTTTATTTACCAATTTTAATATATAATAGTAGCAAACCTACTATGATTTATATTAATGCAGTGTTAAGGGCATAAGGTCTTCTTTCACACAAATAGCAACAAGCTCACAAAATACGGATTATAAGAAACATTCATAAAAATATATTAAATTATTAACTCACTGGCACTATTGAACCCGTGGGTTCATGACCGCGTGGACGTAAGCTTTCCATACATCTCTATCCTGAGCCAAGGTTTTACAATAATTTGTTGTATAATTTATCTCCCTGAAATCCTGGACACTTTCCTTGTGATTTTCCTACATGGAGTTCCCCATGCCCCTCTTTCATTATCATATTAACATGTTGTAACCATCGCAGTCTACCAGGCTTAACTCTTATTAACATCTGTTTTGCCATATATATCATGTAGCTCACTGATATGTAATCTTTTTTATTCACTCCCCTGCATTCGTATATCTTTGGTCCAAAACTATTAAATTACGAGATACGAAAATTCAAGATGTTACGAAATATATAGACTGATCTTATTTTTTACGTATTAATTATTTAATTATTTTAGCATATTTATTATATAATCTAATAACACTGAGTAACAAAAAAGAAACTTTTTTTTGTCTCAGGAAGAAAAATGTGTGATTCTGATAGTATTTTTTTTCTCCTGAATTCAAATATGACATCGGGTTTTCTCCATCACGCAAGGTTTCCGAGAGAGAGGTTTTGTAATTTCAAACACTTTAATATTCTCTACATTCGTAATTACACAATATTCGACGATTCGGACTCAACTAGAAAGTAAGAAATGACGATTTACTGCTATATTTCGCCTGTGGAGCATCCCTCTTGATGGTCCAACAATAATCGGCCAGCATATTAGGATTCCATTTGCCTTGATATCTCTTTTCCATAGCCTAGCTGAAATCTCCTGATGAAAGTGTTTCTCGTGCTTATCGCTCAATGGACAAATGGACGAAAAAACGTTTATTTCATCATCATCATCATAGTACATTCACGAATTTAGGCCATTTGTTGACCTGTTTCGGCCTCAAGAGAAACACCATCCAGAAGTCTTTTGAGTGGACGTCCTGGTCTTCTTCTTCCTGCGGGTTGATATCTTAACATTAGTTTGGGTATTCTGTGATCTTCCATTCGATGAACATGTTGTATCCATCTTGACTTATAATCAGAATTTTGTTTTCTAAAGATTCCATGTGTAATTCTTCTAAGATGTCTTCATTTTTTTTGTGATCTAGTAGTGTGTATCCTGCAGTCCTCCGAAGATATCTCATTTCAGCAGATCTAAGTCTCTGTATATCCTTCTGTTTCAACGTCCATACTTCGCTACCATACAAAGAGTTGGAAGAGCCAGTGTTTTATACACTTTCAGTCTTGAATGCTTTTGGACTAACTGTGGCTTGAAGATAGAATTTATTAACCCTAAAATTCTTAAAAATTTAGATATTTTTGCATTTACATCCTTTTCTTCTTCATATGAGATATTGCATCCTAGATATGTAAAATTATTCACCTGCTCCAAAATTTTATTGTCCAGTACAATTTTACTTCTGACAGGATCTACACCTTGAAATGCCATAATTTTTGTTTTTTCTGTAGATATCTTTAATCCATATTCTTCTGTAATTTTGTTAAGTTCATACAGACCTTTCTGTAGATTATCTTCGGAATTTGCTATTATTATTTGGTCATCTGCAAACAATAGGGTGTTTAATTTTCTATTTTCTGATATTCTTATTCCAAATTTATATGTTTTGTTCCAGCAACATATTACTTCATTGATATAAATTGCAAAGAGTGTTGGGGATAGGGGGCAGCCTTGTCTCACACCACGATTTATAATTCCTTCTTCAGAAAATCTGTTATTTAATTTAATCTTTATGGTGTTGTCTTTGTAAATATTTTGTATGTTCTGCCGAAGTAAATTTGGTATATTTCTGTCTTCCAATATATTTAAGAGTTTTGATCTCTTGACTGTGTCGAATGCTTTTTCAAAATCTATGAAAGCAAAATGTGTTTCTAAGTTGAATTCTCTTCTTTTTTTCAAGCAATAGTTTAACAGAAAATGCTGAATCAATACAAGATCGTCCTTTCCTAAATTCATTTTGACATTCCATAAGGAATTTTTCACTGAAACTTTTCAATTTTCCATTTAAAATGTCTGCATAAATTTTGTAGCATGTGTTTAACAAACTGATTCCCCTATAGTTGTCCATTTTTCTCTTGTCTCCTTTCTTGAACAGGGGTATAACAATGCTTGTCTTCCATTCTTGTGGTATATCTGCATTTTTGAATACATTATTATTAAAAAATAATTATTTAAATCCATTAATTGGAACTGAAATAAAAAAAAAACTGTGGGTGATGGAGAAATACCGAATACATATTTTAAAACACGATAAAAAAAACTGCATTAAGTACTACTATTGGTACTCATGAGACAAAAATCAATGTAATTAGAGCATTTACTTAATCACAACAGTAAAGGAGAAGTGAACCCACTATAGGCCTTAAGAGGCATTTTTAGGTTAGTAGGAGGTTAAGGCTCCTACGTTTGTAAACAATCGGTACTAGATATCAGAACCGGGTTGAGAGATCCAGGCGCCTGTCACCTTAACCCACAAAACCTACGTCTGGTACTCATTTCGTTTAGAGACTGACTCAACCAAGGGCCGTGGTGCCACCGGAGAATTGTACCAGTTTAAAATTGCTCTCCCCGTCGAAAATCGATTATGTGACTAATAACGTTAGTTACTAACAATGTTAACTAATAAAGCTACGGCGTGTACCCAATGATAGTAGTAGACCTTAATAATTACCATCCTCCCGATCTCTGGTCAGAACTTCTCACTACAATTAATGGGGGCCACGGGATCGATTTCAGGTCAGTCCTTAAAGGAAATTATAGCTATGGTTTCCCATGATCTGGAATTTAGGTTAAATTTAGGTTTTAGTAGGGCCTACTCTGTTTATTACCAACATCATTGGGGTAACACTTCGCCTGCCAGGCGCCCATTCCTCAGAAATGGGTTATAATTAGAAAATACCAGGAAAGAATGGCAGAAATGTCCGAAGGACATTGGACAAATATGACATAATAATAATAATAATAATATTAATTTGTATTGTAAGCCCATGTTTTCCCCTTTACAGAGATTTAGGCGCTTTCCCCCTACAGGGAAGAATTTGAACCGTACTAATTTATTTAGTACACAATTGATCTTCTTGGTGATACAATATTAAAATATATATACAGTCAATATGCCCATTTCACCAATAAATGTTTAAAATGGTCAACTAGTTTCTACAGCCAAGCTGTCATTCTCAAGACCAGATATTGACTCAGTCAATATCTGGTCTTGAGAATGACAGCTTGGCTGTAGAAACTAGTTGACCATTTTAAACATTTATTGGTGAAATGGGCATATTGACTGTATATATATTTCGTACTAATTTAGTTACACTTGTTTTCGTATTGATGTCATTTTGAGTGGTCCGTGGTCAGCGTTCCGCCTCATACTGACATCTAGAAAACCAAGGTAGTACTAGGACGGGATAATTCGGTAAATTTTGCTTAGAGGCCTTTTCATTCAGGCTTAAGGATTTTTTTACGAGCCTGAAAATCTTCCGACTCGGGACCCACGGTTTAAAGTCCCTCCCGGAGGACTTGCTCCTTGGATTTTTCCGTCCTAAAAAATCCATCGACCCCGGCCGGGTTTGAACCCGCGATCCTCGGGACCAGAGGCAAGGAGCATAACCACTAGTCCACCGCGGCCGACTAATAATAATAATAATAATAATAATAATAATAATAATAATAATAATAAAAGGCCACATGGCCTAAAACGAATTTGTTCATGATGATGATGATGATAATAATAACAACACTCATCCATCTTAGTTTAGATCAATTCTGATCCGTTCCTGCTTTTATTGTTGTTGACTCCATCTTTTGGCTGGATAATAATGTCTTAATTATAATATTGACCTTCGTTGTCTATGGATTATAAGGCACCTGCTTCTGGTTCTGAGGATAGCAGGTTTAAAACCGGCCGGGGCCGAAGAATTCTTTAGGATGGAAAAATCCAAAGGAATGGTCCTCTTGGAGGGACATAAAACCATAGGTCCCGAATCTAAAGATTTTCGGACTTGCAAAACAACTGCACGCCTATGTTAGGGCCTTTCCCGTTATAAGTTATACCTTAGTTGTCTGCTAGATGTTCTTTTGATGCGATATGCTAACCACGTATTACACACATCACCTCGAGGAGACATCTAATAGAAAACTAAAGCATTACTTGGGTGGAAGAAAACTCCTAGCGCGACAGGCCCAGAAGGCCCTTAGCATACCATCCGGCTGCTGGCCTCACATCCACATGTGTCAATCACAGAGGTAGATGATCATCAGCCAGTGTAGAGGTGACATGTGGTCAGCGTGTCGAATCCCTCAGCCGTTAGAACTGGTTTTCTCAACCTGGAGCCGCTACTTATTGTAGCTACCAAATTGCCTCACGATGCTGGGTAGACACCGGTCTAATACTGGCAAATTTCTCCCCCCATGGAGACTCGAACCAGCGCAAGTCCCTGAGTGGAAGAAGGTCAATCAAATTTTACACAGATGTCTTTTTATTCAGGCTTGAGGTTAATTTAACAACCCGTGCTCGGGACCCACGGCTTAAAATCCTTTACGAAGGACTTCTCCCTTGGAATTTTCGATCCTAATAAATCTATCTGCCCTGGCCGCAAGACAAGGGATATAACTACTAGACTACTATGGCTGACATATACTGTATATACACATCAGAATTGTAAATAAAAATTTTGACAAATCATACTTACACATAATCCAGAAAATTGTATTGTGTTTAAATGTAGGTGCCCTATTTAAACTCGTGTATTCCGTGCCATAGGGTAGACCTCAGGCGCATTATGTTTGAGACCAGTTACTTGTTTAATTTCAGGTTGTGATTACAGGTGCTCTAAAATTCCCCGTGCTACAACCGTTTGAAAACAAGCATTGCCTGAATGTATGTCACGTGTCTCTGCTTCGCGATTCGTATAAATCGAAAATTTCCCTGTGGAGTATTCCAAGACGTGATTTTTTTTTTCAAAAATGCCAATTTTTTTTTCGAAATTTTGAAAACTGCAAAAATGTATAGTGGAGGGTGTATCCGGGATTATTAATGCAAGTCATGATTTAGTTTCCATTTTGTTTCTCTGGTTATTAATGAGTTGAATTGTAAAACAAGTGATGTACTGTGTCACGCCTGCTAATAAATTACTTGTAAAATTGGTCGCGTTAAGAACTGTTTTCAAACGGCTGTAGCACGGAAACGGTAAGTTTCCGAACATGGTTTCCAATTCTACATATTATTAACTCAATCCCCTCTGCAAGTCCTAGAAGTTTGTAAGTGGAATTTTAGAGCACCCTGTATAGTTCACATAAATATTAATGACAGCAGCAGCTACGTATTATTTAAGCCGTAGGGTTTTCACCCCCCCCCCACCATATTGAATAAAAATTTTAAAATATAATTTACATGCTGATATTTCACATGTATTTTCTTTCGTATGTTCGTTTTTGCTTGTAGGAAACATGATACAATAAAAAAATTACAAGGCCATGTTATGCATGATTCAGAGTATAATTACGGTGTATAGAGTAATTGATAACGTGTAATGATTCAGTATTATAACTGTAATATAAAGCAAAAAAAATAATTAAAAAGCTTCCTAATAGGCCTACAGTTTTATTATTTTTACAACATCATAATTATTATGGTTGTATTTACATTAATCCTGTTTACGTTACAAGGGTTGAAAATGAGATTTTACGGATGACTCGAGATATTTTTCCATTTAAACTATTTGCACAAAGGTATTTTTTTGCGCGATAGTACGTTTTGTCGTACTTACAGCAATGGCGACCATGATTGAAAGTTCAACTTCCTACATTTCGGGGATGTCAACCTAAATAACTATACTGTAATATTACATTTACACCCACGTGCGGGAAGTAGAACCACTGCCCTCTACGTATACTATGTACAATGTATATACAAAAAATATCCAAAAGGTAGTGTTAACATACATTATACGAAATAAATCACTGCATTTTAAATGAAATGAACTTTATTTCAAACAATATAAAACAGTAAATACGTACTTGCTGTCATTTTGTGACTGATTGGTGTCACGGCCCTCTGTAGTCTCAACTAATAAACATTGCCCACTCTGTTAACGTTAGCCAGTTGTTTATAATGAACGAAAATATTTCCAACAAAGATATTATTTTACTATTATTTATTATTTTGAAAATACCATCGCGCAAAAATAATACAAACTCACGTTTGTGAAATGTTTTGCAGAATCTCGGAAATTAAAAACCTCGCTATCGCTCGGTTATTAAAGATTTCCATCGGTTCTGCAAATACCACTTCCCAACCTTGCATCGTAATATGCTATTATTTATATAGCATTCGCTATTTAAGTTATTATTTTTATACCGATTTGCATTGTTGACTATTATTTTCCTTAAAATCATCTAATACATTTTTCAAACATTAAATAATAGCCTATGTACAAATTTACATAGAATAATTCAATGATAAACTTTTCATGTTGAAAATAAATTACAGATCATTATGTTCCAGAAAACGAGAGTAAAATCGGTTGTAAATTGATGTTGGGTTTATGAAGCTTAGATTTAACTAACTAGCTCATTTGGTCTCTCGAAACCGTAGGTTCATGGACATAATCTCTCCTTACATCCCTATATTGAGATGTTTTCCAGTCATCCCCCTGCATAATCTACTTCCCTCAAATCTGGTTAATGATATTCTGTCACTTCATTCTTGGTCCACCAACTGAAACTTAGATCTGTGAAACATAATTACCGAAGCGTCAAATCGTAGTCGAGTATAAATATAAATAATAATAACACTAATTAATTTCTTATCTCAGTCAAATAGTTGATTCAAGTCGGCGTTTCAATCTCCTTGTGTGACATTTTCAAGACATTTGACATTTCCAGTTCTGAGATAACGAATTAATTAGTGTTATTATTATTAACTACTCCCAAGGAATGTTTAGACACACATAAATATCTCATACTATTACAAAAGTAATATTTTATTATGATTACTTTCTCTTTCTGTGATGCACATGCAGTATTTATACGCAGGTGCTGCTACTTTAGTCAGCGTAAATACAAAGATGCATATTATCAAACCTCTCGGCCCGTGCTTCTGTGTTCTAAGCAAAAGCTTGGCTGGCCGCTGCAATTCGACACGCAAGCTATCTTTATTAGCTCTATTCTGTATTTCTCTCTAGTTGTTGGTTAGGATTCATAATTATTACATACCCCCATAGGCCTTTATAACTTGGTAATTGGACACCTTTTCCTTTTTTTTTTTATTGTATTGAAAAACATTAGAATTTGTTCTTTGTTTTTTATTTGATCCTATTTTATAGACACTTTTAAAATTCACTTTAAAGCACCGTTGAGGTTATGTAATAAGATATTAAATACAAAATTGGTACCTGGTAAATCAGTCGCCCGCAACTAAATTATTAAACTTCATCAAGTAGTTCCAATATGGAGGCCTTTCAAAAAACGATGTTTCATCTTCTGCATTTTAACTGGTACTTTAACAGGTACCAATTTTGTATTTAATATCCTACTTATAGACGCTTTAACAACAAATTTATATCGTGTCTTAAGATCCTTAAGTATAATCAATTGCCGCCTGCTTCTATGATGAATTTAAAATGTGTTTTTTTAACAAGGCAAATATGATAGGAATTATTATGATGGCCAGATGATGTTCGGACATCTTAAAGGTAACGAAAACCCCGAGAAAACATCACCCAGAATACATGTCCTGACCGAGATTGAACCCGAGCCCATTGCGTTTAAGGTAACAACATTATCCCTAAACTATAGCGGTAGACTTTTTTCTTTATTTTAATCTAGCTCTTTTTTTATTTCGATCAACCATTCATACCAGCTTTTAATTAAAAGTAATGGTTATGGTGTCATTGTAAGTAAATTACTGTAATGAATAATCCTCCTATCCCATTGTTATGTTTTTATCTTCTGGGCAGGACTTACAACCCTCATGGGATTTTAAAAGCCAATGGCTTGGGCGTGACGCCTTTTAGCAGGAAGGAATTACTCTGGACCATATACCTCACAAATAAAGACTGGCGGACCTCCGTGGGGCAGAAAGCCAGGGTCATCGATTAAGTCAACATAGGACGGCACAAGCGATAAGCACATCTTCAGACTATTTAGGCCTATCAGGTGGAGATTTAAATTCTTTACCCATCCAAGAATCAAACTCCAGCTGCAGGAGTGAACTATTTGGACTATGTTCATATGTAGTGGAACATTCATCTGTCTCATCTTCTTAATAAGGCGCTATAGCTTCAACTGAAGAATGCTTTGGCCTTCTCAACGAGTTTTTTTCCCACACTTTTCTATTCTGAACAATTTTTTCCCAATTTTTTTTTTATCTTCATCAATTGTATAGTCTTCATATGTACATTAACATATCATAATCATCATCAACTTCAAGGATTAGACCTGTCGACATGGTCCGTCCTCTCAGAAAAATTGGTCTGTCCATCCCTCTAGCCCTCTCTCTCTCTCTCTCTCTCTCTCTCTCTCCTCTCTCTCTCTCCCTCTCTCTCTCTCTCCCTCTCTCTCTCTCTCTCTCTCTCTCTCTCTCCCTCTCTCTCTGTCTCCTCTTCTCTCTCTCTAGGATTCTTTAGGCTATTCTTGGGAAATCGGAATTCTAGTATCCCTTACATATGAACAAAGCATTTTTCTTGATATTATTTTATTTTGTCATTTAAGTTGTATTTGTTTAATTCTTCTTATTGTTTTTCTCTTCTTCATCCGGCTTGGGTTCTAAAAAATATAATTTCTGATGCCGGTACCTCTAATTTATATTTCTGATTTTTTGCGAGATTCTAACATTCTGAACTATAGAAGAGATGGAACTGCTAATACTTTGTGTTAACAAATTCAGTGATTTACATAAAAACTCGATATAAATTTATTAGATTAGCAGAACTTAACAGTTCTTCAAAATCCATGAACTGCTGAATTGTGTAGGGCCTAAACATAATTGAAATGATGTCAGAAGTTGAGGACTGAAGTTACGAGAATCTTCAGCTAGGGAATGTAACATGTGATATTGGGTCCGTTATGTTCCCTAGTCGGCGATATTTCCAGGAGCCAAGAAGCTGGCTGTATGTTTATTTGATGTTGTGGCGCGCATAGCTCAATTTGTTGAACTTGCTAAGCACCATCTGCCGCTTCCTTCCTTGCAAGTCCTGCCTCAGTTGTCACAAAGGAGACATGAATAATATAGTTCTGACTCAAACCAAATTTATTGTATTATACGTTCTACTGGGCTGTCATCGCCATCAATACTGTAGTTGTATTTCCCTTTGACAATAAAGGCTTTACAGTATAAAATATCCTACTTTGGAAGGGAAGTAAAATTTAGGTATCTGTTTCGAAGATTTCTGATATAAGAAATTTTTGAACACAATTTTATAGCCGCTTCATGTCCACTAAAAGGTCTGATTGTTACATGAATTAAGGAATAATTAAAAGGGAACGAAAACGTGGATTGGAATATTGTGTTCCATTAACTATATAACTCACTGGATTTCTAATTTACAAGTTTGTACTACTTTGTTATTTGAACACTACTACATCGTTTGTTATAGTGATTGGATTATTTAGTGATAGATGCAACACTGCCAATCGTAAACCTTTGCACTATTACAATCCCCCCCCACACCCAATCCCTATAATTTATCATTTGAACTTAACCATATTAATATTGGTTTTACAATAAATTTATATGATACTATTTTTTTTTTATTTAAGCACTTATAACATGAGCAAAACGTCTATTAAAATAGTCTGCTTGTAATTATAAAATAAAGTAATATATCGAAAACTGTAGCTCTTAAAAGCACGGAACTTTAAGTATGGAAGATAAAAATGAGCGGTTTTTGCAGAACAGTCCCCGATCATAGATGGGTAAAAGTTAAAGTGTTAAAAAGTCACATATCTTTGTCTTCTATAAATTAACATAATGCAAGGGTATCCGCCTTATCTGCCATGAAATAATCAGTTTACTTTAGTGTTATCAGTTGTGGAGGTACAATCACATATGTGAAATTCGATGAAGACTTTTTATGGTAACAAATGAAAGGTTGGAGGAATAGAGGGGATAAGCCAGTTTTCAAATTTTCTTATTATTATTTTTTTAATTTCATATGAAAAACCGAAAAAATAAACTTTAGCAACACACTTACCAGAAAAATGAAGAGGTTTGTTCCATCTAAAAAAAGGTAAAGAATAAATAAGAAATTAAGAAAGTCCTTGAGTTTCAAATGCTTTCAAATGATCTCCTGAAAAATTATAAAAAAATGATTAAATCAAATGTATTTCTCCACCCTTCAGATCATAAAATAAGCCAACGCAATAATTGCTTTATAAATCAAATTACTATATAACAGATAGGCGTAATCGATAATTCATAACTTTTACGGTATTTTCATAAAGAATTGTATCTTTAATATTTGATGGTTGAACTTGGTATTTATTAACTCATTCAGATTATTGTTATTATTATTATTATTATTATTATTATTATTATTATTATTATTATTATTATTATTATTATTATTATTATTATTATTGATCTTACTAGCTAGCAGAACACTGTACAAGTAGTCTGGTGATTAGCGTGACACATATCTACAACCTTAATTTCATTTCTGTCAACCTGATTTCGCAACTTTATATAAGCCTATCGTGTAAGTACCGTATTCAGTTGACCTTGTGAGTAGATCCCGTTCTAGAATATATATATATATATATATATATATATATCGGCGCCTAAATCTCTGTTAAGGGAAACATGGGCTTACAAGAAGATATATATAGGCCCTATATATATATATATATATATATATATATTTATTTATTTATTTATTTGTTTATTTATATTTCAGGATTGTTTCTGTTATATTGTTATATACACAGGTATCCTCAACCAAAATATACAATATATGCACACTGTTAGCGAGTGATATGTGGTCAGAACATCGCCTCAAGGAGACATGTAGTAGGCAACTACTAATTCTATTAAGAGCCCGAAAATCTTAAGGTTCGGGAACTGCGGCTTAACTCCCCTCCCGGAGAACTTGATATTGGAACTTTTACATCCAAAAGTCCATTGATTCTGGCCGGTTTTAAACTCACAACTCTCGGGACTAAAGGCCACGACATTAGCCACTAGACTACCACTGCTCTATTTTAAAGAATTTAACTCATTGGCGCGATAGGCCTAGAAGGCCCTTGCCCTATCAGCCCGCTGCTGGTCTCACATCCGGATGTGTTAGACACAGAAGTAGACGATTATTCAAAATTGTAAGAGTGACATGTGGTCAGCATGTCGGGTCCACCAGCTGTTAGCTGTTTTTTCTCAACCTGAAGCCGCTACTTATTGTAGCTACCCAAATGCCTCACGATCCTGGATGGCACCGGTCCCATACTGGCCGAAATTCAAATTTATGTTCCGATGGAGACTCGAACCATTGCAAGTCCCGTAGCTCTGCACCTCTCGGCTTCGGCGCGGGACCTCTAGACCGTATGCCGAAAGGAAAAGTCTGTGGTATAGCGTTGAATTAAAAAAAAATGCTGTTATACTAGAGAGGCAGTCATAATAATATTATTTTTATTATTATTATTAATATTATTATTATTATTATTATTATTATTATTATTATTATTATTATTATAAATTTCCTTTTTTAAGAGAATTATATTAATTTGAATTAGTATTCATATTTTTAGAGTGTATATTATTATAATTGGTCTTAAGATAAACTGGCTGTAATTGCTGGGGCCTCGACATGCTGACCACATGTCCTCCTACACTGGCTAGATGATCGACCACTTCTGTCATTAACGCACGTGGATGTAAGGCCAAGGGTCTTCTAGGCCTGTCGTGCCATGGACAGTTTGTTTTACATAGCTGTAATTGATGGTTGATTTTCATCTACAGCATATTTAGAGAGAGAGAGAGAGAGAGAGAGAGAGAGAGAGAGAGAGAGAGAGAGAGAGAGAGAGAGAGAGAGAGAGAGAGAGAGAGAGACAATGCCCAGAGGCAAGCGCGGTAACCACTAGTCAACCGGGACCGACGCAAAATTATTCAAATCCCGCAATCAATAAAAAGTGCAGGTAAAGTATGAGGTTCGTTACGTTGAATGAATCTTAAGAATGAAGAATATAATAATTATTTGCTCATGTACAAATTAATAAACTTGATTATGGAGGGACAGGGAGGTGGTGGGGTAGGGGTTGAATAAATGTCGTGTTGAGGAGATGCGTCCCGTGCCTGACACCGGACTATGTGATACTAAATTGCTTTATAATTAACACTCATCAAGCTCCCGTGGCTCTGGAAACAAACCTGTGTGCAATTTCTCATATCGTACATAATCATCTCATCTATGCACAATGGCCGGCTTTTTCATTTACCAACGAGTGAGTAATGTACGAGAATTTATGTGTAATGAACACTTCCTTGTGATTTGCGACATTACAAGATTGTACCATTATTAAAATTTCTAAAACACTACATTTTCTACTCATTATTTTGCATTTTGTTTTCTCTTTACTTCACTATCCATTGTTGCATAATAGTACGAAACTTGTATGTTAATATCTACTACTTTATACCTTACGTGGAATATTATAATTGTTTTAGTCCCTCCCCTTTCTTCACGATATTCGCGTATTCAATTCGGGCCGGCATCAAGAATTTTTAAGGGCGTAAAATTTAGAGGATGGCTTCCTTCGAAAATCCATGAGAAAATTTCTTCCCTCATAGAGATTCGAACTACCTTGTGTCTCATATCTGTGCGTTAGAGCATGATGTGTTAGATATGTAGTTCCCAGAAACGTTTTGATTGCGAATCCCTTTGGACTTGAAAAGAAATTCATGCATCATCAAGTAAAGCATACTACAATGTGCTTCCGTATTTGTATTATAGTGATTTCATTTTCGCTAGAGGTTTCAAGGTCAAATCACTGTATCACCCACTACACAAACACTCAACATCAACTCCGTGGAGCTGCGCAGTCGTACTCATATACTATCAAAGCAATTCTGCAAGACGACCAAGCTTACCACGTGATTGCCACGTAAAGAATTATGTTATGAAGAGTGGGAGATTGCCAGCGGAGAATATCCTTTGAAACCTCTCGTGAAAATTTTTATCACCTATATGGATAGGTACATACGAGTCTGAAATAAGTTACTAACACATGCCACTGTATTATTTTTCCTTGAGTTTGGTCTATCATATGGAATTGCATAGTTGCGTCCAAGAAAATTGTAAATAAATTATCCATTTTAAAAAATGGAACATATATAGCTGTTGACACAATCTTGGAGATCCGCTTCAACACTTTTGGTACACTGTCTTAGAGCATTAAAATAGCGTGGAAATATAATTTTAAAAATTACAGAAATTTCTGCTAAACCATTTTTGTTTAATTTTCTTTATTCAATTGAACATATGTGTTCGTAACTCGTCTTCAGAACGACCTGTTTATGTAAGTTGTCTGGTTTTGTATCTCTTCTGCAAATGCAACTGAATTATTTTTAGAGTCATCAACAATGAAATTATTAATTATTAAATATGTTTTTTTCTTTCCCTTAGTTTACTTCTTTTTTTAGTACTTTTACGTGTCTCACGCTTCTCTTATATAGACACGAACTGTCGAGAGAGGATTTTAAATTCTGGACTACATGAATACATATGAAGGGTACAAGGAAAGAACCTGATAAGTCACTTTTTTGTTGAAATGGAGTTTGAGGTGCTATTAGCTTCTCCATAGAAAGTATTATAATTTAGAAGTGTGAAACAGTAAAATATACAGTTTGGTCATGGGTTTATTTACTTCCAAACTTCGGAATTTATGTAAGGAAGTATAGATTCTGTACAACTAAAAGTATATTTTCTAAGTTTCATGAAAGGTGACTTACCTGGTTTTTTCCTTGGACTCTTTATATATAGTTTTTTATTTTATTTTTTATGGAGGGTCTCTCCGTATAAGTGATCAGTTCAATACCAGGACCAGCTCTCCGAGACAATATGAACATGTAAGACATGAACATACTTTTCTGACATCTCTTGCTGGAAACTCTCCAAACCAAAAGGGTCGATAAACTGTGCTTCCGCAGTCCCTATGCTTACTGAGCATCGGGATCAAGCCAGGTTTTGCACTTTTGCTCCACAGAAGTTTCTGTCCTCGATGAGCTGACACCATTCCTTTATACATTTATAATAAACAGGGCGAATATGGTAGGGTGATTTAAATGGCAAAATGGCATTCGGAGACTCTTTGTACATTCAAAATTTTCCCGACATTTGTTTTACTGGCGAGGAAAAACATCCTGGGTAACCGTGAAAATACCCAAACGTTTGCAGTACCGGGATCATTTGAATGCGAATCATGAGAATTGTGTATGTGATTGACGCGTTTGGGCGTCTTCTTGCTCAATAATCAGTTTTTTATTACGTGTCTAATCACAAAGTCTTCCCGTTGGCTTCAATCTTGATTCGTATTTTTTAGAGACTATTTAACTCATGCCCCAAATGGTAGTCAATGATCAATCACGTTTCAATGAATTTTGTTTTATAACCAACCACAGTCGTGTTTCATCACTTGATATTTATCTACTTCTGTTTATCGTATTAAAGAAAGCTCCTCTTTAATATTCTGAACAGGTCAGAGCAATATTTTGCAGTGACTGACTCTCTAACAGATACGTTGAATATAGCAAATAATAAACAGATTCCTTCAACCTACACATTTGATAATTGTGTATTCAATAATAGTGTTTTTTAAATACTGATTTTGCTGATTTGTTTCCGAAAAAAATAACCTATAATGTTCGTTATAATATACGGTTTGATATGTTTCATATTTTCTCCACTAGGGCGCATTCTTACAGTATTTCGACCCTGTTTGCAATAAATAATATGATCTAGTTGCAATGGATGAACAAATGAAACAACCAAAAATGTATCATTTGTTTTCAAACATCGCCATTTACATTAAATATATAAATATTTTATAAATAGCTATATTTAAACAATAACTTGTGAGAAAACAGTTTAATTTTATTCGTTAAATAGTCCTAACAAATGCCACTCTTGATTTTCAAATCCTCTAGATGAATTGGAATCACTTATGGCATTACTTATGATAAATAATTTTGGTCTTTGAAGGTAAGCAAGATTCAGTAAGATGCAGAAACTTCAGACACATGCTCAATGCTCACAAAAATCTTTAATTCTTATTTTTTAGCCAACCCGCTCGTTGCTAAACTTATGTAGCTCTAATATGTTGTGTTTCACACAATTAAATGTATATAAATATGAACAGATGATGGTGTGAATGATCGACGCTGAATATTTAATGATTGATGTACAGACATTCATGACTCGTCAACAAATGCAGATTATGTTTAGAAAAATAGTATGTTGTTGATACACAAGAGGAGAGAATTTCCAAAGTGGAATGTAGTTTCCACTACGTTGGTTTCAATGTTACTCAAATTTACTAGTTCACATGTTGCATGGCATTGCGACATCTCAACCTCGACCATTTATCTTTCTCTCTGTTTTACTAGTTCACTCAACATTAGTTGCGTACTGTAGTAAAACTGCACGTTTAAGAAAACTCCACCAAACATTCTGGCCATTTTATCTGTCTTTGACATCTAATAACTTTCATCTACAGAAATAAAAGGACATTATTATTATTATTATTATTATTATTATTATTATTATTATTATTATTATCAGCTAATGACAAATGAGGGAAATTTTGAGGAAGTGGCTGAATTCAAATACCTAGGAACAATAATCACAAATAGGAATGAGACGCACAAAGAAATTAAACATAGGCTCAATTCTGGAAATGCATGCTATTATGCATTGCAGAGACTTTTGATGTCCCAACTCCTTTCAAAAAACGTTAAGCTGAAAATTTATAAAACTATTATTCTACCAGTTATATTATATGGGTGCGAGGCATGGACTCTTGCTTTAAGCGAGGAAGGGAGATTACGAGTATTTGAGAATAAAGTATTTAGGAAAATTTTGGACCAAAGAGAAATGAACAGACAGGTGAATGGAGAAGATTTACATAACAATGAACTACATGGTCTGTATAGGAAGCCAGATATAATAAGAACAGTTAAGTCTCGTAGACTGCGATGGGCAGGACATGTTGCGCGTATGGGGAATGAAAGACGTGCATGGAAGCTTCTTGTAGGAAAGCCAGAGGGAAACCGCCCAGTTGGTAGACCAAGAATGAGGTGGGAGAACAACATTAACTATGATTTGAGGGAAGTAGATTATACAGGGAATGATTGGAAAGTATTAGCTCAGGATAGGGATGTATGGAGAGCTTATGTCCGCGCGGCCATGAACCTACTGGTTCGATAGTGCCAGTGAGTAAGTATCATTATTATTATTATTATTATTATTATTATTATTATTATTATTATTATTATTATTAGACAGGTAGATCATCGGTTGATTAATGTCCGATTTCTAACAGTCAATTTTGTCAGTCCATCCAATATCCTGTAGTAGATGTTTCTCCTTCGTGTATAAACATATTCCCTGACTCCAGGAGATTTTAGATCTTCCTCTACATCGTCTTCCCTCGGGTTTCCATTCAAAAACACATTTAGGTAGCCGATCCTCTTCTATTCGCTGGACATGTCCGTACCATCTTAATTGATGAGTTTTAATATCATCTAAAATAGTGTCTTCAATCTTCATTTTCTCCCTTATAACTTAGTTTCTACTTTTTTTCTCATTGTATTATTATTATTATTATTATTATTATTATTATTATTATTATTATTATTATTATTATTATTATTATACCGAAAGAATAGAAATCTTTACATATAAAATTGTGCTCGCATTTTGACACAACGTTCCTTTCGAATACGTGCATGTTTGCTGCTCTCTATTATGCTCTAAAACCATTAAAATTTAAAAATTGCTCTGGCGGTCACAATTTTCGATGTTTTACAACAAAACGTAGTATATTCTATCAAAATAAACTGGGCTAAATATTTTCCAAAATTGAAATCAGACCATTAGAAGTTGGGGTTTACATAAAATCCGAAAATAAAAATTGACTCTTAACCGTAATATTTGATTCGTTGCAATGTATACCTTCGTAAATTCAAGTTTTAAGGTAGGGCAAGGGTTTTGTCGCTATCTGTTATGTTCTAAAGCCATTATGTGTAGGAGTTCATCTGAAACAATAGTTCAAAAATGTTATTTAATTTATTTAGGCGTAGTAGCGAACGCCAGGCTTTAGCTAGTTACATTATAAATTGAAATGAACAATTAATAGTAAATTAGAACAATTTTGAAGAAGTAGCTTCATTCAAATACCTAGAGACAATAATTAAAAGAAGAAAGATGTCCAAGCATACATATCTAAAAAGACACGTTAAACTAAAATACATAAAACTGTTATTCTTCCAGTTATATGCATGTGGATATGGTCTCTTATTTTAAGGGAGGAGAAAAATATTACAAGTATCGGTATTTCACAATAATGTTTTTAAGATGTTTTTAATCAAAAAGAGACGAAGAGGTGAATGAAAAATACTACTGTTTCTTACCATCTTAATTTTTACATGTGCCTATTTATATTGCAGTTGTACTAGTATTAAAAAACAATTTTATCTCTTTTCACATTTATAATTCCAATTATTTGCAGACCCTGTATTTTTTTGGTTTAATTTTTATTTTATTAGCTTCTCTCTCTGAACACGATTTTATTAAACAATATTTTTTTGTGAAATGCCACCAGATTGTCTTTTATGACATTTCTGGCTTTATACCCTAGCATTGGTGGAATTGTAACCCATTTCTTAGTTTAGAAATAGAGATATTGATAAAATTCCCTTTCATCCTTACTTTTCCATTAAAGATCTGGAAGGTGGAGTACGTTATCTATCCCATGATATGATGGTTGATACATGATAATGAAGCGCCAGGAGAGTCCTTAACCTAAATTCCAGACCATGGGCAACCACAGAAAAAAATTCTTTGGTCTGACCGGGAATCGAAGCCGGGTCCTCATGAACTGTAGTCAGAAATGCTGGTCACTAGTCCATGAGGCTGGTCTCATTAAAATATATTAATTTTTCTTCTTTAGAGACGTGTTTATTTAATCTTCTCTGATTTTCGTAATGTTTTAATGAAAATGTTGTACACCACTAAGTTTTGTGAAGTAAGGTTAATGTAGGCCTATATTCATATTACAAACTTGGGTATGGTATAAATTTGCTGAATTTTTAATGTAGCTGTCTGTGTGTTAATAAAATTGTGACATTTGGTGAATTTAGCTCCTTGAATTGAGAAAATATTTAGTTTGGTAGCCAATTGGTTTCTATTAGAATATCTGGTATATTTTTGAGAAAAAATAATGGAGAAATGATTAGTTGATTGATTGATGTCACTAGTGTATAGTAGTAATCTTCATTAGGAGAATGTTCTTTCTGTTTTATTATATTTACAACATGCTCCATTACAGCATTAATAATACTACCACATGTTTCATGTAGTCATTATACAACATTCCAAACTATCATAGTAATTAACATTTATGATTTACAAACTGTGTATTTGATGGACTTTGAATGTCTACAACGGTTTATATTTATGCATGCATGTGCAAAGAGGGTAATTTATTATTTATTCTTGTGGAAACTGCGATGTCCAGAGTTAGAAACTCTTATGTTTATGTACAGTGAATATTGTTCTTTCCTTTTCGGTGATATGATTTCTCTTAAATAAAGATGGACAACTGATAACAGACTAGCTAATACCCCGGAGCACGCCGTAGAGCAGTTGTTAAGGCACTACACTACAAGCCGGAAGGTCGAGGGTTCGAGTCCCGATGGGGCAGGATTTTTAAACTGACCCAAATCTTCTAGCGGCACTATGACCCTGGAGACGACCTAGCCTCTAACGGAAATGAGTACCGGACGCTTGTTCTGGGGGTAAAGGCGGCTGTCACGCAGGGCTGACAACCCGGCTGACATAAAGTGCCGATTGTCCAGAAAAAGTGGGAGCCGTAATCTCCTATTACCCCGCGGGCCTCCTGAGGCCTGTAGCGGGATCACTTTACCTTAGTTAATACCCGGTGTGCGCTGCTACGCCTAAATAAATGAAATATGTTTTTATATTTAGTTAAATAAGTAAAACAAAAATGATTTATACATTTATACCGTAATTATTTTTAGTTACCCCTGCTGATTACTCGGCATTGCCTTATCTCGATCTTCTTTGCATCATTGAGCTGAAAGACAAAAATTGGTTATTGTAAGTTATCTGCAAAGTATAGAAATATGTTGTCGCAGACTTTTTGTAGAATGTTTAGAGATATTCAATTCTGTGTAAATTAATTTACGTATTTATTATGGTTTAGGCAGCGAAAACCATTTAAGCATCCACAAAGCTAATTTTTAGTGCACATGTTTTTTAAACTCCGGCGCCATATTACGTACTGTATAGGCCTATACGTTAATTGTCCCAGAAAAAAAAATCCAAATGATAGTAAAACCCCCATTCAAATCGGTCCAGTAGTTTTTTTGAGTACGTAAAAAATATATTTTTGTTGATGTGCCTTCATGAGACGAGATTCCGCTCGGTAACCGAGTTGTTATGATAGGATACCTTGGCGTATAGCTATGAGACTTGGGCTGGTTCGAGTCTGCATGGGGGGAAGAAATTTGTTCATGAAATTTTGGCCCACACAGCATCGTGAGGCATTTGGGTACGTGCAATAAGTAGCGACTCCAAGTTGATAAAACCAGTTATAATGGCTAGGGGATCTGACACGCTGACCACATGTCACCCCTACACAGGCTGGATGATCGTCTACCTCTGTGATGAACACATGTAGATGTGAAGACAACAGCTGGATGGTAGACCAAGGGCCTTCTTAGCCTGTCTTTTTTTTTCTCCCATGAGATATGAGTTATGTAGTCACATTAATTTCAATGTTAAAAAGACAAGGTTTTTATAAAACTAGGATACGCGATAAGTTCGTGGAATTGTCACAATTAAGCCTTCTCTGTGGTGTAATGGTTAGCATGACTGGTGTGTATCCTAGGAGTCCGGATTCGACTCCCGGTTATAGGCAAAATCATAGGCCTATAAACGTTTCGTAGTTACAGGATTTTTAAATGAGATCCGCGTTTCTCCGTGATTAGCCACTTGGGAATAAAACGTACTAAATATGGTTAAGAAAGCTGAAAGCAGAGTTGAAGGTATGTGTTACACTTGTATACTATCACTTGTTATCCAGTAGAAACCAATCGCTTAATTCACCATGGGTCTCTGGGGTTGTTGCGCTAGACTCTCTTTTAACTATTATTATTATTATTATTATTATTATTATTATTATTATTATTGGGTTATATGGACTTTTGGAGGAGGGCTTCTAGAAATTCAAGAGACAAAATTAGAAATACTAAAATCAGAGAAATAATGGATTTTCAAAAAGATATTCTACAAGTTACAGAGGAAAGGGGAGACCGAAAAGTACAGTGGATTTAAGGAGTGCATAGGAGTGTGATCTTAATAAAAATCATGATGAAGATATACTTGGTATAAAGTTTAATATCCCCTCATTAATTATTAAGGTGTCGAGAGGATTTACAGAGACTGATGCAGAGAATAGGGATTTATTAAGGAGTAAAATTTACAAGTGGTTTTAGGAAAACTACTGTATTGTAGAGAAATTCCTTATAAAGAAGAAAAGAGATTATTATTATTATTATTATTATTATTATTATTATTATTATTATTAGTAGTAGTAGTAGTAGTAGTAGTAGTAGCGTAGTGGTTAAGGCACTGAGCTATAAGCCGGGGGGTCGAGGGTTCAAGTCCCGTTGGGGTCAGGATTTTTAAACTGACCCAAACCCTCTGGCGGCACGATGGCCCTGGGGTCGACTCAGCCTCTAACGGAAATGAGTACCAGACGCTTGTTCTGGGGTAAAGGCGGCCGTCACGCACGGCTGACAACCCGGCTGACGTAAAGTGCCGATTGTCTAGAAAAAGTGGGAGCCTTAACTTCCTACTACCCTAAGGGCCTCCGGGCCTGTTGTGGGATCACTTTACTTTACTTTATTATTATTGAATTTTATTACATCAGCTTCAGCATTTTCCATAACAACGATTTTGCTTTCTTCCATTTTAATATTTATTATATATTTTTAGACAAATTGCTCTCTGGAAAATTATATATATATTGCAGATTCGCGGATATAAGTATGAATATGAAAGTTTTCTTGGGTTTTCCGCGTCTTGGATTCACGTTCGGCCTCTGGCCACTGATTCCAACGTTTCGGCATGCTCCTAAACGTCGGAATCAGTGGCCAGAGGCTGCCATTATCAATGAATGAATTTCATTCCTTGATAATGGCATGTGGGATCATGCCGAAACGTCGGAATCGGTAGCCAGAGGCCGAACGTGAATCCAAGACTCGGAAACCCCAAGAAAACTTTCATATTCGTATATATATGAATAAGAAAGTTTTCTTGGGTTTTCCGCGTCTTGGATTCAAGTTCGGCCCCTGGCCACTGACTCCGACGTTTCGGCATGATCCCACATGCCATTATCAAGGAATGATAAGTTCGAGTCACAGGTTTAGGTCTTATATAATTAAACAAATAGAGTTTTCGCTGTAGTCCGTTTCCGAAGACGTACACCCATCCAAGGTTGTTCTTATGAACAAAACTCTATTTGTTTAATTATATAAGACCTAAACCTGTGACTCGAACTTATCATTCCTTGATAATGGCATGTGGGATCATGCCGAAACGTCGGAGTCAGTGGCCAGGGGCCGAACTTGAATCCAAGACGCGGAAAACCCAAGAAAACTTTCTTATTCATACTTATATCCGCGAAAATCTGCAATATAACATATACATATATATATATACATATATATATATATATATATATATATATATATATATATATAATATAAAGTTAACCTATAACTTACTGTTTTTAATACAACCTGGCGAAGCGGGCTATAGCCTAAGCCCGAATCTGGCAGGACTGCTTCACGAGAGACAAGTTTAAAGAAACTGTAATTGATAATGTTTTCACTCTCCACGGCTATGGTAAGTTTAGACGTATCTCAGCTAGGTTATAACTAGTGAAAGTTGTTTACTAAATAATGAACCCCATGTTGAAATTACCGAAGAAAGATCGTATTTACTATAATTCTCTGTATTGAATCTACAGTATACTAATAGATAAACGTGTTATTTTACCGGTTAAATTTTCTTAGGTTCCTGTTTAATGTTAGTGAAATATTTATTATTTGCGTGGTTTCAGTTTAACGATTGTCCCAGAAATTGACACACAATGGAAGTGGCAGGCTTTATTTGTGAAACTTACGTCGTAACCTGGATATTTTTTTATAAGTTTTCTTTTATTGTTCGGATTTATTGCAATATTCAATGAACGTTCATTCGCTATTTTTCATTAAGTACAATAGATGAATTGTAAAAGAAAACAAAATCATTGCATAAGCATTTAATTACTTTGGTTCCATACATTTATATTTTTGTTTCTTAATTAATTTCTTTGTAGTCATTCTAAAATTTAGGTCATGGTTTGTAGATAATGAAAGGAAGTATGCTTAATATTCTTATTTTAATTATTTGGGGTAATGAACCAATGACCCTCTATTCTTTTGCTTCAAAATGTGAATATTGAGGTAAAATATAATCACTCAGTATATATACTAGCTGATTATCTGGCGTTGCTCGATATTTATTTTTTATCCCGATCTTATCACCACCCAGCTTAGCGTTTCCGAAAACTAAGTATTCGAGACTAATTTCGGTCATTTTGAACATTTAACTTTTCACTTCATTCACCCCCTCACCGCTCCGTAGGGGACAAACTTAAATGCCATCGGGACAGTCACCAATCAGATAGCAATCCCGAAAGCTTAAGCCTTTTCGATTATTTTATATGTCATCCCTCGTCCTAGGGGGGTCTCTTAGACCCTTATTATTTTTTCCATATTGCACATTATATGTCTTGTCTAGTTTGAACTAGGTAAGACATAAAATTGCTCCATGCGTTTCAGAGTTAAGCTGCAACATATATCAGTCTTTTTCAATTGTTTCTACACTCTCCCTCACTGCTCGGGTCTTTCATCCCATACAGAATCCAGGTTGTAATTAGTATGTGTACTAAGTTTGGCTGAAATTGCTTCAGACGTTCCAGAGTTATGCTGGCACATAGACACGTGCATACATATATTTTTTTTATATGCAGCACACTGCATACATACAAAATGTATCTACCCTATTAAAATTGCTTTTGGTGGAATGGATGCAAGTATCCATGATTCATAGCCAACTGTGAGGAGATAGACTGGGCAACCATATGCTGCGAAAATATTATTTTAATCCCACTAAAATTGATCATGCTCATTTTATTGTGACGTTGAGTGGGTTCCGGGTCCAGTCTGAAATGAGCGAAGAAAGTTCTATGTAATAATGAATTAAATATTTAAATTAAAAAAAAATACACATTCGTGTTTTCCATTCCTGATTCAGAATGCTAAGGGCATATTACTTGCAAGTATGGGGCATTGAACAAATGTAATAATAAGTGGTCCTATTTAAAAGATAATAAGAGATGTTGCATGTAGTTTATTGCGCTAATCTTAATCCATATAGGAGTTAGCTATTGTCTCTAGATACATCAACGTGAATATGTTCCGGTACATGCAAAGTATATAAGCCTGTGGCTAGTTGTCACATTTCGTGTAGATGTTTATATTGAGAATATTTGAATTGCGGTTTTATAGCAAAGAATTACGGATTAATATGAAAAGTGTTAATATGCTTTCACCTTAAATGCCATTTCTTAATCCTGTGTTCAAATAACACAGTGCAACAAATAACAAGGTCACAAAAACCTTTTTCGAAAATATAGGTGTTCTTTATGTATTTTGACCTTCTTAATTCGAAAATGATACTCAAAACATCGTATCACCCACAGTTTTTGCACGAATAGCATTTTTTGCAATAATTCTACCGTATATTATATTATATTATATAAGTAGTACATATAATACGGCACATGAATCATGCTGAAGTAGAATACATTTTTAAAGCAGCAACATATTGAAATATACACAAAATATTGTGTGAAAATCAAGTCTCTTTTTCTGTAAAATGTTATGGACGTAGACTAACAGCTGTCAACATGTGTCTTTTATGCAGCTTTCTTTTCCATGTTAGTCCCAGATAATGGACTAAATCATTTAGATCTGCCTGAAATGAACAAAAGAGGACCATCATTTGTGCCTACTTCAAAATCAGTATCATCCGTCTCCTGCACGGTGTCTATGTCATCACTTGTTGTCCGTATGTAATGCCTGCAGAGGCTGTGATATAGGTATATTTGGGCCATGTGGAATAGGACGAATTGCTGAGCGAATGTTGATCGAATACTCAATATTTTTCTTGCTGACACTTTTAACCTTACAAGAGCAGAAATAGCAGCTGTAGGCATGATTCGGTTGCTCCCGCCATACGATAAGGATGCCAAATCGTAACTTGTTCTTCTTTCCTGTCGCCCACCGTCATAAATCTTCTACACATACAACACACACGATCTGTGGAGTCCATGATTTATTGATGTCTCCTAATTTCACTCCGAAATATACATGGTAGAACTTTCTCACGAAGACAATAATGTTTCTTCGGTATTTTTTTCACCACAGATATAACGAGAACAGTTCGGAGAATTTACACAGCCTCGAGTAGACATCGTACACAACACAGACAGGCAACTCCATTTGCAATGTAACAGTTCGCTGTGTGCGGAAGTGTTGAACAGTTGAAATCGAAGCACCGCTTCTGAGCTTTATATGATTTTTCATGTATATCATAATTATTGCAAAATATGCAATTTGTGAAAAAAAAAAAAAAAACTGTGGGTGACATGTTTTGACTATCATTTTCGACTTCAGGAGGTTGAAATACATAAAGTACGCTTACATTTTCAAAAAAAAAAAGTGTTTTCACTGTTGCACTTTGTAATTATTTAATATTCCATCCATCCATAGTAATTCTGCCCGAGTGCAGGTCTTTCACTGCAATCATAGCATTTGCATGCTATGTTTTGCAGTTTTACTAGGAATTTATAGGTGTTGCTTCCCATTGCTTTGCACACCGGTGAAGGATGGTGATGATGATGGCCGGATGATTTTCGGGCAGCTTTGGGCCCTACGTTTCCTGACATTTGTCTTACAGGTGAGGAAAACCCCCGAAACAAACCTCACCCAGGAGCTTGTCCCGACCGGGAATCGAACCCGGACCCGCTGCGTGACAAGGCAGCACGCTACCTGGAGACCACAGTGGTGGACATTTAATATACATTTGGCTTTTTTTTCAAGAAAACAATTGGAAAAACGCACTCTCGATTACTTAGATCACATTCATAAACAGTTTCATTTTTTGCGAATATTGCATTTACACATTTACGAACACACTCATATGATCGTCCACCTCTGTGATTGATACATGTGTATGGTGGTAGTTCACGGGCCTTCTGCCTATCGACCCATGGAGTATTTTACATTACGAAGCAAATGGATGGATGGCGTAATTAAACCATCACCAAGTTCTTGCTGTAAATCTTGAATATAAATAAAACGAATATTAGTAGGCCTATATTCATCAAATAGTGATAAAAAAGGAAATTGCATCTTTCATAATCAAATATGAAGTCCGTACTTCCCGTATTTGCGTCAAATAACTAACTCACTGGCACTATCGACCACTTAGGTTCATGGCAGCGCGAACCTAAGCTCTCCACACATCCCTATCCTGCGATAATGTTTTCCAATCATCCCCGTATAATCTACTTCGCTCATCATGGTTAAAGTTATTATGCCACCTCATTCTTGCTCTACCAGTTTGATGTTTTCCCTCTGGTTTTCCTACAAGAAGCTTCCATGCCTCTCTTTCATTCTCATTCGTGCTACATGTCCTGCCCATCGCAGTCTACGAGACTTAACTGATCTTATTATAGGTCCTATCTGGTTTCCTGTGAAGATCATGCAGCCCATTGTTAAGTAGTCTTCTCTGTTCGCCTGTCTGTTCATCTCTCTTCGGTCAAAAAACTTTATTCTCAATATTTGCGTCAAGTATTGTTCTTTTATCAAATGCTATAATTTTGATTTGTTATATTTAATAGAATTATACAAAAATAAATTCAAGCTTCATATTGATATCTGAAGCAAATAAAAAAATAATATACCTTGCATATAAGGTTACTTTTTTATTCCAGTTGGTAGGTAAGTGCTTTATTTGCGATGTCTTTAGTGTCGTAATTGTAACCTGGATTTTTCAGGCTTGAGTTACTTTTTTAATGTAGAAAGCGCTATTCAGGATTTTTACGCCTTAAAAATTCACCTTTCCTATTAGGGTTACCTAATATTAATTATTTATAATAAAATTGTCCTATGATAAGTGAATCGTAGATTGTACAGTTGTAGGAAACAGCGGAAAGAGATGTCGAGAAAATAAAATGCTACAAAAACTTCTTTCATTCAGATTTAAGCTTGGCTCCTTTTATAATTCACGTGGGCATCATGCACACCTCCGCTGATCAATTTTTAGATGCTACTACAGGTGGGAGTTTCTATATATAGCATCGTCACAACACTTTCGTGCCAGAGAGGATATTATCGTAATATCAAGATACCTACATTCATTCAAACTTTTGTGCAGTACAGTGAATAAGATAGAAGTTTTATTTTGTTTTTTATCGCCATCTTCCGAATATTCAACCCGCAGCCAAATTCATAGACCAGGCTATAATTTTCATAAGAATGTTTATGATATGATTTTCTATCATTAATATTGTCTCATTTAGGATCTGTGTTTTTAATTTAACGAAGCCCTTTAACAACTATGGTCATTAGCGTCGCAATTTAAATATGGGCGTTATACGGACGACAAATGTTGCTTTGACCCCATCCCACTTCTTTATATAGATGTTTGTTTTAGATAAATCTGCTATACGGGACTGTGGCTTCCTAAAGAACCTCTCAGAATTTGTATCCCTTAAAAAAAATCATCGAACCCAGCTGGGTTTGAACCCATGAACCTTGGAACAGAGGCGAGTATCATCTAGTCCACCGGAACTGACTCAAATTTTATGATACAATGGGTAAATTATATATTCGTACATAACATTGTTTTCTATATAAATATTGTTATTGATGAAATTTGAATACTTTCAGGAGGCACTAATAAAATATTAGTGTAAATAATGTTTTGCGTGATAGTGTGTTGCCGTACTTACAGCAATGACGACCATGATTGGAAGTTCAACTTCCTACATTTTGGGGTTGCCAACATGAATGACTATAGTGTAATATTAGGCCTACATATTATAAATCTCGTGAGGGAAGTAAAACCACAGCCCTTTATGTATACTATGCACAATGTATAACTTATACAAAAATATCCAAAAGTTAGTGTAATATACATTATACGAAACAAATCATTACATTTTAAATGAACTCATCTTTATTCGAAACAATATAAAACAATAAATACGTACTTGCCGCCATTTTGTCCTGATTGATGTCACGGCCTGCTGTAGTCTCAGCTAATAAACATTGCCCACTCTGTTAACGTTAATCAGTTCTTTATAACGAAAGCAAATATTTCCAACAAATATGTTATTATTTATTATTTTGAAAACACCATCGCGCAAAAAATAATGTGCAACGCACGTTTGTGAAGTATTTTTACAGAATCTCGGGAATTAAAAACCTCGCTATCGCTCAGTTTTTAAACATTTCCTAGCTTCTGTAAAACCACTTCCCAACCTCGCATCATAATATACTATTATCTATTACTGTAGCAATCAGTGACGCTTTAGTTCATAGTTACTAGGCAACAAAACATATACTATATATTCTAACAAAACACGCTACCCAAACATAAAATATCGGTTCAACAAAACATAAAATACGCTCTTTTTTTTATCTCCAAAGCCCACATTACTCTTTCTCTAAACATATCGTTTCCGCAATGAATAAATTTCATTGAATATGCTAAATATACAACATATACAAAAAAAAAACTGTGAACGTAAATAAAATATTGTAGGCAATACGTTACAAAATTAAATTTTGTAACTCACTGCTCTTAGAACATTCTCTTCGGCCGTGTTCTAACTTACGCATTTCGTCACTGAACCTCTGCTTTTGTAATCTAAATGATACGTTATATTACATTTACCATTGCTTCAAAATGTAACTTTATATAATTAAGATACTTAAAATAGGAAACCAAATATATATTCGAACATTAAAGAGCCTAAAGGGAGACGGACGAAGTCTAAGGGGATAATGAATTGATGACCGTTGTAACGCATGTTATTGTAACCCCCTAGTGATCAACTTGTGATGTAAACAAACAAACCAGTCCATCATGGGTCGTACAAATGAGTTGTCACAGGAGACTAAACACAAAATAATGTAGTATATAAACAATATGATAGATACAGAAAAATTGGTCTAGCTTGTAATTTACCGCACATTACATACTGTCGAAATTCCAGATAATCAGTGCATTGATAATGGAAAAAAATGCAGGACGAAAAGTGATGCTGTTGAGATGAAAGATGCATCATCATGCAACAGTTTGAAAAAAAAATCCCAAATAATTGCTCCAGCACTGGCCTAAGACCTTGCAACGTCTACAGGGAAGAGTGTTTACTCACATATCATACGAAATATAATTCATAAAGCAGGGTATAAAAGAAGAGTCATTAGAAAGTATGTTTATAACCCATACGTCCCGCATGAAGACACGGTGCTCCCTAGCGGGAGTTTCTTAACCAGACTAATTTAGTTAGGCTTATTTACCTACATATGTCAAAGAGTGACATGTTGTTAGCACATCGCCTCAATGCGACATCTCAATGAGCAACTAAGGCATTACTTGGATGGATGGAGGTCGGTTAAATTTTGCACAGAGGCCTTTTTATATTACGAGCCTCTGAAAATCTTCAGACTCGGGACCCACGGCTTGAAGTCCCTCCCGGAGGATTTGCCCCTTAGATTTTTCCACCCTAAAATTCCATCGACTCCAGCTCTCGGGACTAGCAGCAAGGAACCACCGGAGGCGGACCATTAGAAAGAAGCCCTTCATAAATGAAGTGTAGGCAACATATACTTGAGTTTTATCTTGCCTATAGAAGTAACCCACCGGAATTTTGTAGAAATGCAATTATTTCGGATGAGAGTAAATTAACTAGTTCGGTTCACGTGGACGGTGATTTGTATGGAGAAGGGCAGACACTGGACTAGAGATGCAATGGTGACGAGAGTATTCTAATTTGAGACAATATGGCTTTCTATGGAGTTACTATTCCTGTTAAAAGTAAATATACATAGGCATCGTTGATATGAATATACTGCAACACCATCTATTGAGTGTTGTTGCAAAATTATCTGGAATACTCCTGTAGCCTATATTCCAACCAGGCAATGACCACAATCATATGGACTGTTTCATGAATGTGGCTAATTTAAATTGTCAGGCACAACTGAACACATCTCACCAATCGATTGACGTAAATCCCATAAAAAGTGTTATGAATCATTAGGCAGAAGAGAGCTACGTACATTGAGAAGAGTTAAAGCCAGAGTGGGAGAAAATAATTTCAGATATGACCAAGAAACTTGTATATTCGATGTCTACCAGACTCGAGGTCGTTTACAAATAGGATGGTCTCCATACAAAATACCCAAAGAAAGATCAGCTTTCCTTTTTTGTTGAGAGAAAGTGTACGAAAACTTTTTTTTTAAGAGAATAAGAATTCCCTTCTTTATTTATTGTTATAATGTGTTTTTGTCCACCGCTGTGGTCTCGAGGTAGCGTGCTGTCTTGTCACGCAGCGGGACTGGGTTCGATTCCCGGTCGGGACAGGGTCCTGGGTGAGGTTTTTTTTCATGCTTTTCCTCGCCTGTAAGACAAATGCCAAGAAGCTTGGGGCCCAGCGATCCCCGAAAATCATCCGGCTATCATCAGTATCATCCTTATCATTATCATCATCATCCTCCTTCACGGGTGTGGAAAGCAACGGGAAGCTACAACACCTATAATTCGCCAGTAAAGCTTCAAAGGATAGCATGAAAATGCTGTGATTGCAGTCAAAGACCTGCCCTCCGGCAGCATAACTATGGAATAGGAATGTGTTTTTAATGGGTTTCAATTATCTTGGCTTTCCATGTAACACTTGGAAAATTATGTTCGTACTTAAAATATTAGAGAATTATGTTTTTTTTATAAAATAACTATTTAAAGAAAAAAACCTTGTGTACGAATGTTTTTACCCTTTGTGTGTGTGTGTAACTCTTCTATAACCAGATAGATTTAATCAATTTCTGAAACGCCCCATATAATATCTTGATTAGAAAAAAGCTGTAATGATAAGTATACAGGATAGTAATATTACTTTTAGTAGATTTCCTTAATGAAATTATGATTTTTGAAAATACTAGGCCTATATATTATTTTTATCATAAAATGTTGTATCTTTTGGGAATGGACGATCCTTGAACCTATACAAGTTTTTAGAATTTGTTGAAATACTAGCCTTCAACAAATAGGAATATAACTAATAAACACGGTAGGAATGAAGTAGATAACGAAGCACGAAAGTACGAACGAACCTGGTTATTAAGTTATACAAGTTAGTGAAAGTGGTAGCTGGTCCAGCACTCAACAATATGATGTGCTTCCGTCACACTTGAAGATCCTGCCTGCTTTTCTTTGACTATTTAACTCATGCCCCAAATGGGAGTCAATGACCAATCACGTTTCAATGATTTCTGTATTACAACCAATCAGAGACGTGTTTCACGAAATAATTATCAACGTTAGGATTATCATATATTAAGCAAAGCTCCTCCTTTTTAATATTCTGAACAGGTCTGACCGTTATTTTGCAGTGACTGAGCCTATAACAAATACGGCTACCAGATTGTATATAATAGTGCTTACATGTCAACATTTGTAGCAATTGATTATACCACCAAAAAAAGAAACCACTGTTTGCACTTTCTTAAATGTATACGACATCAAAAATGAATTAATATACAGATTGATGTGTTTCATTTTTTCTCCACTAGAGAGCATTCTTACAATATTGCGTTCCTTTGGCAATAAATAGTATGATCTGGTTGCAGTGATAAACAAAAGAAGCAGTAGAAGCGTAGGCTACCTATCGTTTCTCATTAGTTTTCAAACATCACCGTTTACTTTAAATATAAAAATATTTTTAAATAACTGTAGTTAAATAATGATTTGTGAGTAAACAGCTTTATTTTATTCGTTAAATAGTCCTAACAAATGCCACTCTTGATTTCCAAATTCTCTAGATAAATTCACTCCTCACTTCGTGAGTCGTGAATTTATCGATAATTTGGAAATCACTCGTGGCATTACTTATGATAATCCAAGTGCCAGATTTTTATTTCCTGCAGTTTTAAACAGCTCTAACTCTATTCATCCAGGTCAGATTTTCGTTTATCTATGGAAAATATAATTTATTATCAACGAATTTTATTATTTTTATTATTATTATTATTACAATTATTAAGTAAATAATTCAGCGATTTTTTAAATAAAAACGTCCTTTTCGCTTAGAAAAAATACTTACTCTTGTAGAGCAGGGGTCACTAATAAGATTCCATGGAGGTCCATTTTCAAAGTCGAGGTCCGGAACCACAGTTCAATAAACATATGTAGCTTTTATTAAGTAACTAATATTATAAGGAAATCGTTTAAATTATGTTAAGGAAATGAATTGCACAAATTAAACAAAACACGTGGTAAATAGGCCTACTAAAAGGATACAGCACAGTGGTATACATTTATTAATTATAATAATTATTAATACGTTTATGATAAATTTAACATATGGCCAGAGTAATATTCAAATATCTCACTTCACAAATTTCATATTCGTCACGATACCAGGTTTTGAAACAGAATCCCGCTCATCTTCAATCAAATCTCTGACCATAAGCAGTACTGCCAATCGAGCCAACAATAATACTACGAATATCATGACATGGAATTTAGTACAACTGGTTGAATTCGATGTTTAACCAGTTTTAAAAAATGATATTAATTCGATATTTAACCGGTCCGGAAACCAAAACCCCAGGTTCCGGACCCGGACCGCGGTCCGCCAATTGAATACCCTGTTGTAGTGTAATATTTTTTTTTAAATAATTCTAATTTACAGGGGCACGACTTGGTTGGTTAAGGCAAATATCCTTCAAGTTGGAAGGTTACTGGTTCGTTTTCCAATAAGGTCGGAACTTTTAAACTGGTCTAAACCTTCTGGCGGCATCATGACATGTAATCGACTCAGCTTCTAACGAAAATGGGTATCTGACGCATGTTCTGGGGTAACAGTTCCTTTCACGCAGGACCAACAAATCGGCATCTTATGTCGTTTGTAAAGGTTGAAGCATTAACGTCTATATATCTCAAGGGTTTCTAAGATCTATAGTGGGATCACTTTATTTCTATTTATAGACGCTTCAACATAGGTCACAACGCATGTAGGATATTTTTTTATGCGTATTCAGTATCTGTGAATTTATGTAATTTTTTCTAATGAAATTAACTAATTATTTATTTGTGTTATGAAATGAGTTCTGGACATTTAATTCCAGCCAATCGGTTTCGTTGATATTTGATGAAAATCCGAAAATAAGCTACAGTCAGGTTTGTCGGATGGAATACCAAAACTTGATACTATCTAGCGGTGGTTTTATGCACTTTTCGAAGTATTCTCGAATGGGATGCCAAAATACCTGATATATGGCAATGTTTGTTTCTTGTAATGAAAAACTTTTCGTAAACTGTCATTATTCAGTAGAATTAACAATATCTTGACTTGTGTCCTTCAGTTTTATTGATAAGTAACAATGATACTCTTGCTCTTCATACGTAATCACGGAGCTTTGACAATGGAATATTGATGCATCGTATATGATTCAATACAGTGTGTCCAAAAATGATGTAACTTATACAGATTATATAGAGTAAAAGTAAATTGATCCCACTACATGCCTCAGGAGGCCCTTGGAGTAGTAGGAGGTCAAGGCTCCCCCTTTTCAGGACATTCGGAACTTGATGTCAGCCGGTTGTCAGCCCTGCGTGACGGCCGCCTACTCATTTTCGTTAGAGGCTGAGTCGACCCCAAGGTCATAGTGCCGCCAGAAGGTTTGAGTCAATTTAAAAATCCTGACCCCACCGGGACTCGAACCCTCGACTTTCTGGCTTGTAGTGTAGTACCTTAACCACTACGCTACGGCGTGCTCCATACAGATTATATGCAAAATTAAATTATGTAATAAAACATTAGGCTCTATTTCTCATTAGTGTAGTTTTTATTTTATAGATACATGAAATTTTTGTATACATCATTTGTATTTGTAACAGAGTTAAACATCTCGGTTGTGACGTGTTCTACACCTCTCTGCAATACAGTCGGCAGAAATCAATACTGCATTCTTTATAAAGAATGAATAACATTCTCGTCTACAGACAATTATTTTAAAGAATGTAGTATTCTATTATTGTCTTTTGGAGACTTGCTACACAGGTAGAATTAAACGTTATGATCTGTTGTGTACTCTGTTATAAACATAGAGCATGGAATATCTCATTACTGATACAACTGTTGCAACGTCTCAGCCCTATACCAGGGCCAGGATCTCTATTCAAGATACATAAAGTTTTTACATTATTAAAGTTAAAATTGCATTATTTATGTTTATTTGGAGTGCTTTAAGACACATTTGTTCATCCATATTTCAAGGTATAGTACAATTATTTTACATATTTAAGAAAATATCACATATATTTACATTTTTATTTTTAAAATGATCCATATTTTATGGCCTCAAACTAATTCTTGTCTGATAATCATTTAAATTTTATTTTAAATAATATGTATTTGAAAGCTGGAATCATGAATTACAATGGAAAGTTGTGAACCTGTATTGTTTTCATTATTTCTGAGCCTCGCCAATCAATCCCCTGTGACAATATAATTTCTTGTAATTGGGCGCAGCAGTTCTGATCCAGGCAATTAGCAGAGCCATTGTAAATAGGTCACAGGGTTCAAAGATTTAGCTCAACATGTTCTATTGGCAGTCGTGAATGTGCTTAGAGTTCATCTTGAGTGTGGTTTAATATACTTCTTCACCCAGTATATAAAATAGTTAAAATAATTACCATCAAATCATTAAAACGCTATTGTATGTGATTTTTCGAATGAAACACTATCAACAAATGTTAAAGCAATTACTAGTAATCCCTGCCATAAATCTTGTGCACCATTTCTGTAAAAAAATGTTTATATTTACTCCATATTTTGAGAATCCTTAGTCGTTATGCGTGTACATATTTAGCCATTTTTTATTATATATAATTCGTTGCCCTAGTAATTACCATTAGCCATCTCGTCATTTTGTAGCTGTATTCATTCATCCCTTCTTATTCTTCTTCTTCACTTCACGGGCTAGGCAAACTGCCTGTTCCGCCTCACAGTTGTTCTGCCCATCTTTTCCTTGGACTTCCTACATTCCTTCACCTCTTGGCTTGTAGTTAAATGCTGCTTTTGGTAATCTTGTTACATTCATTCTTTCTACATGTCTAAATCATTTATATCAGTATTCTTTGATTTTTTTCATTCAGTACATATATTTAACTGTTCTAATATATATTCATTCTTTATCCGATCCATTCTTGTGCAGTCTTTTGTTCTTTTAAGGAAGTTAATTCTACGCTTTGTAATGTTTTGGTCATTATCAAAGTTTTCGTCCCATAAAGTAATGTAGGAACTGCCAATGTTTTATAAAACTTCAATCTAGTATCTCTCTTGTTTTGTTCTTTAATGTTTTATGCATAGTTCCGCATATCATTTGAAATTTCGACAATTTCATATTTATGTATCTTTTATTCTTTTTAAATCAGTCAAGCTCAAGTTTGGACTAGGACAGACGGTTGGTGTTGCTATAGCTCTAAACATCGAAAACAAGAATTCAAGTACTCGTATATAATATAACTAGTTGCATAAAATCTCAGTATCGCTTTTCCTGTTGCAACCTCTGCTGCCTAATACTTCTATCGTGCAGGGTGGTGTGCTGTATGTTAGAGATTACAAGAGTTATAGTTGCATGCTCATTAGCAATTCTTACTTGGTTTTAGTATCTTAGGTGTCTTAAGTCCTTTGTGCTGTGTTGAAAGTGCATAGTACACACATGAATTATTCCCTTTTCTTCATCACGACGCAATGAACATACAGTAAACATGTATAATAAATTAATTAAAAGAAACACCTGTTGATGTAACAGTAATGCACTTGCTCATTCAATATAGAATAATGCTGCCTACATTGAACCGTGGTCCAGATACAGGACGAGGAAACGAAATGACATTGAACCTATGGATATCGTTTCTCTAACATCAGGAATATTTATGCTGTCGAAACTTCTTTTCCTCGTCGTAGATTATCAAGTATATCTTCTATCCTCTTTCGTTAGCGAAATTTTCCAGTCACTGACCTCATCAGTTACATCAGCAGTCCTAGAACTCGCGAGTCACGGTCCATTAAATAATGAAGATTAAACGTTTTGTTCAAAATCTGTAACACAGAGTATAGTCTACCATTGTTTATATCGATAGAGTGAGAAATATGGATTTTTTTTATTAGGGCCTACATATCTTTATTGACAATTTCTTATGTCCTTTTCCTCCGTTGTTTTCATTCGCTGGCTTAACTTTTTCTTTTATCTTCTTCTTCTTCCTTCCAAGTATTAGGCCAAGGCCTGTTACGATCCTATAGAAAATTTTCCCTCCAGCGTTTCATAGGACGGCCTAGTGATCTTCGTCCTCTTGGTATATAATTATAAACAGCTTTGGGGATTCGATTTGAACTCATTCTTTCAAGATGGTGTTTCCAATTTAGTTGGTACTGTTTAATATTTAATGTTTTTCTTTTATAGATCAGTTATCGTCACTATTTTCTTTTTTGAAGGCATTTTTTTTTTGCCAAACGTCACCAGATTGTCTTACCACAAAATGAAGACATTATTATTGATTTATTTATTTATTTTTCACATGCCACAGGTTTGTCCTTCGACATTCCTGGTTTCTTCCTGACATGGCGTACTTGTAACCCACTTCTGAGGTTGGGGTGCCTGGAAGGCGGGGTTACGTTGCCCCGATGATATGATGGGTGATGATGATAATAGTGCGCCAGGAGAGTCCCTAATCCTAAGCTTAACCTAAGATGAATATGAATGATGATGATTGCGATGGCCATATAATTTCGGGGACCGTTTGGGTCTTAAAGTTTTCCTGAAATTTGTCTTAGAGGTGAGGAAAAACCCGGTAAAAACCTCACCCAGAAAAACTGTCCCGACCGGGGATCGAACCCGGGCCCGCTGCGTGACAAGGCAGCACGCTACCCCGAGATCATAGCGGTGGGCAAGACATTATTATTATTATTATTATTATTATTATTATTATTATTATTATTATTATTATTATTATTATTATTATTATTATCTTTCTATATACTGCGGTTACGAGTCAAACATTCCCCCCCTCGCGAATCTGCGCATGAGTAAATATGAAGGACTAGTAACTGGTGAATTAATATTTACCGTGCTCGGTTCTGACTCTAAGCTTGGTGCAAATCCGGCCGGGGTAGTTGCATTTTTCAGGATGTAAAAATCTTGAAATCCCTTGTAAATTTATGGCACATGAAAGATCCTCAGACCTGAAATAAAAGAGACCTTTGAGCAATATTTGACTGCTCTTTCAGTTAGGATTTCAATAGCAACAATGACCTAAGCGGTTAAAATATCATCGTCAAATAAAATAATACGTAACACTGATTAGTTGGATTTCATCATAATTAGGAAAATATTTAATTGTTTTACCGCGTTGTAATGTTGAATTTTGATAATCAGAAATTTCCTTACATCGCGCCAAGTGTTCTGTCTTGTACAATGATATAATTTGTTGTTATTATTATTATTATTATTATTATTATTATTATTATTATTATTATTATTATTGTTACGGTATATTGAAGTAACTTTACGCAATATCAATTAAATGTATATATTCTGTCTCCGCTGTAAATATTCATGTGTAACCTTCAAAAATTTATTTTTGATTACTTCTTTTTTGTTCCAGGTGAGCCTTTGTGATTTTTCATCTAACGTTTGTAAGTACAAAGAAACCCAGAACGAATAGTAGTTATTTATCTCTAGCTCATCTCCTCTCTTACTTAGTATTATGTATTATACTATTTTTTTAGAATTATCATGAGAATACTTGTGTTACATGTACGTATATAATGATTCTTCAGTCTTTGCCGCTTTCTTAATTCGTTTATACGTAGCTTTGTGAACCATTGGTAAATTTTATATCCCCTCGAAATATCTAAACAAAATGCTGTATATATTTTTCTTTAAATAAAAAACAGTATTACGTTGTCCTATCATAACACTTATCATTGTTTTATTTTCTGGGAAAGTAATTACTGTTTTTTTTATTTTCGATAATTATTTTAAATTACGCTAAAATAAATGGAGAAAAAGATAGATTTTTGCCGAGTTATTAATTTCCAGTAATTCAAAACAGTAGACATGTCTTCATTAAAGTGCGTTAGCTATCACGTTTTAAATATTATAAAATAAATACATTTAACATTTATATAAATGAATAATAGGACTTTTTAGGACTGTTGCTATGAAAGTACTGAGTACTCTGGGAATGTGTTTATAATTGATATATAAACTTCATTTGATAAGTAGGCCTACATATAGAGTTTTAAAGAAAACACATTAAGTTTTTATAAATGCTATTAAATACTATTTGCTTCATTTTATATTTGCTGATTTGAGTAATATAAATATATTTTATTGCCAGTGATACATTTTTATTGAGTATAATGCTATCCCATGAATTTATATTTACACAAGTAGAAATGTATAGCTCTAAACTTCAAGGAATAAAAACATTTATTAGAATTCAAGATATAAAGCAAAAACTAGATTCATTACTCAGAAAATTAGAACTGATGTCAAATACCTATGAGAACCTTGGAGTTATTTAGATTGTAAACATGTTGACAGATTCAAGCAGTCACCGTGTCCAATTATTTGCTAAACTCGGCTGAAATGACGATCTTAAGCTAAGATCGAACGTAACGCTGTGTGCACATTTTTTCAGACCGATTGTTATTTAATCACACTTTAACAGCTTAGGTCAATCAAACCCGGGACCTCATGAACTTCTGTCGGATACGCTAATCTCAGAATGTGAGGCTGACCATTCACTACTTAGTTTTTTCTTACCATTTAAAATGCTGTATTTCATATATTCGGATATTTATAAAATAGTTCAAAATAGCACCGGTTTGAGAATTCCATGTTGATTACTGGTTAGCATGATCGCCCCTGGATCTAGAGGTTGCTGATTCAATCACGGCCGCGGTCGATGGGTTTTTCAGGATGTAAAAAATTCTGAGTATTGGTTCTTCAGAAGGGAACTGAAGTTGCGTGTCTAGTGTCGTAGTGAAAGAAACTGAAGTCTGAAAAAAGAGGCCTCTGTACAAAAATTGGTCCATTCTTGCACAGATTTCAGTTCAGGCCGATTAATACAGTCAACATAAAAATTAAGCCACTATTTTACTGATTTTGATGGTAAGTTATCGTTAAACCTCAACAAGTCGGCTGTCTTTTATATCAACACTTTGCACTCGATTCCTGACATTCCGGTCATTGCAATAGTGGTTAGGTCTAAATGTATGTGGCATAAATTACTGACACACACAACAGAATTATTAATTTCTACATCTATTACTTAGTTAACTCTGTATAGATGTAATTATTATTTTATTTATTATCATTATTTCATTAGTGTCTCCAAGATGTGTTTTTCATGTATATGTTATGGTCGTAATGAGTTGTTTAGGAGTTATGAAATCCATCCATCCATAGTAATTCTGCCCGAGGGCGGGTCTTTCACTGCAATCATAGAATTTTCATGCTATGCTTGCAGCTTTACTAGGGAATTGTAGGTGTGGTAGCTTCCCGTTGCTTTCCACACCGGTGAAGGATGATGATGGCCATATGATTTCGGGGACCGTTTGGGCCTTAAAGTTTTCCGGCCGGACATTTGTCTTACAGGTGAGGAAAAAAACCCGATAAAAACCTCACCCAGGAAAACTGCCCCGACCGGGGATCGAACCCGGCCCGCTGCGTGACAAAGCAGCACGCTCCCTCGAGACCACAGCGGTGGACAGTTATGATATAAAGAATGAAATGAAATTGGAAGATACCGGGTGGAGACTTAAACAACTTTGGATCCGTGCCAAAGTCCAATTGCTTTGTGAAACCCAAATTAATGTCACTGATTTGCCATTAGAATCATCAAGTTATTTTCGTATCTTCCAAAATTATATATTATGTTTGTCTGCAAAAAGTTGTTCATTAAATAACACAAAAAGATAATTTTTGTACCTGAGCGAAAGTGGTGATGTTTGCGGACGATATGGTCGATTGGCGACCTCGTCTTTGCCAATAACGTCCTTGACGTGCTCGCATCATTGCACCAATAATCCTTGTCTCACTGCCTAATTATCTTTAGAACGTCACCATGCGGTAATGTTGTCTAGAAATCCGCTTATTGTTCTTTTAGTTGTATTTTTCGTGACATCTGGCATATCTTTGTGCTGTAATAGTCGGCTGGGCGTTAGTATGTCCTTCGCTTCACCTCTGATACTTTTGCTGATATTCTGTCCACACTCTTTAAAATCATATTCTGATTGAAATCTTTGTTCTAAATGCACAGCAGAAATACACTGCTGTTATTAAGATGCTAGTTTCATATTTCGTCACATTTGTCTCTTTTATTTATTTCTATATATTTATTTATTTAGCCTGGTGGAATTAAGGTCACGTGACCTTCTCTTCCACTCACCAGGACAAACATATGTTACATTAAAATAAGAAAAAAATATTAAATATTAAATTATTATCTGGCCAAACGGGACAATAATAAAAGTAAGATGTCATAGCAAATTAAAGTTGATAATTTAAATTAAAACTAAATAATAATTATATCCTCAAAGGAAGCAGAGCCCCTATGCAGTGTGTTT
Organism: Diploptera punctata; assembly: GCA_030220185.1. Classification (NCBI taxonomy): domain Eukaryota; kingdom Metazoa; phylum Arthropoda; class Insecta; order Blattodea; family Blaberidae; genus Diploptera; species Diploptera punctata. The sequence goes on from JASPKZ010006047.1 coordinate 1,282,892, forward strand.
ATATATGAAAAAAAGGAGGAAAATAATAAAAAAACGTTAAAATTAAAGTCGTACATAGACTGTGTTGAACTTGGTTTATTTATATTTTCAGAATTTTAAATTATACTATATTACTAAATTACAAATGAATTATTTTCATTAATGTATTTATTTCATTATGTTTAAGAACAGTTACTGACTTACTCACTGGCACTATCGAACCCGTAGGTTCATGGCCGCGCGGACATAAGCTATCCATACACCCCTATCCTGAGCTGATGCTTTCCAATCATTCCCTGTATAATCTACTTCCCTGAAATCATAGTTAATGTATTCTCTCACCTCATTCTTGGTCTACCAACTGGGCGTTTTCCCTCTGGCTTTCCTACAAGAAGCTTCCATGCAAGTCTTTCATTCCCCATACATGCAACATGTCCTGCCCATCGCAGTCTACGAGACTTTACTGTTCTTATTATATCTGACTTTTTAAGAACAGTTAATCATTTTTATAAAATAAGTACAGTGTATTGTTTTGTGTTATTTTATGAAATAGATGTTCACTCTGTGATATATTTTATTAATATTACACTTCCTTAACATAATATACACTATGGTTTTAGAAATAAATGGGAAATTCCGCTTCATTTCCAGTTCCCATCCCCCTGCTGTATCAGTGTTGCAGATAAAATCAATTCAGGTGAAGATAAAGCTATGACTTATTGGAAGTGTAAACTCAATAACATGCTATTATAACTCGGCATAACCATCTTCGGAATCTGAAAAAAATGCGAAACAAGAAACTACTCTTCGAAGATGACGCAATCATACATTCCGATGTAATGATAAATGCGGCCAAGCATACTCACGTTAGATTCAAAGTTATGGCCAAGACGACAGACAAGTCACTTTTCATGAGGCCCAGAGTTATACATATAACCTAATTAAATGTGTGATTTGCAATTTTTGTATTTAGAATTGTATGGAGCAGAAGTCTTGGAAACTACAAAAAATAAAAATAAATTGGAAGCATTGGGAATGAATTTTGTAGAAATAGTTGCTGTATCTCTAGAATTGAAAAAAATAAATAAAAGATATGAGATTGTATGCAAGTAGCGACTGTAAACATACATGTTATAGATAACAGGAGGAAAGCGTTTTAAAAGGTATGTGAGATCGGAACAGGCAAAGTCCCTAATCCGTGAAGGATGATGATGAACATTTAAGAAGATTTAGGCAGAGAGATAGCCGTCAAAGACATTGGGAACGACAGCCATCCAACCTGAAAAAGAATAGAATTATTGGTATACTGTATATTGACATATATCATTATTATGTTCCTATAGAATTTTATATAAAGCGTTTTAAAATATATTATGAAACTCCGTTGAGATAACTATATAAAATTTAAAATATAAAACAAACTAGTATCTGAAATTCCCAGTCGTCCTCAACTACTGCTGATAGTTGAGGACGACTGAAAATTTCAGGTATTTTTGTTTATATTTAAAAAATAGTCATATTGTAATTTTAGTACTACTTAATAAAGTAAATGAAGTTTGTCTACTTCTTGAGTCACTTACTTTAAAACAAATTAGTCTTATGACTGAAGCATTATATCTATACACGTCAAGTATGGAAGTTCCCGTGTATGTTAAAGTAGGCTGTTATAGTCATTTACGTTACTTAGATGTTCGGCTTTGAAGATAAGTTCAGAATTTCTAAACCAATTTGTAAACATTTAAATGCAACTTAAAATGGCTATTTCATATTAGTGTGTATAATTTCATTACTTTTAATAAGTACATATATATACATACATACCTGCCTATTGAACAACCGATTTAATCAACATCCTTAAACATGCTCAAACTGAGATGAGTAAATATAATTCATCATCATCATGAACAAATTCGTTTTAGGCCATGTGGCCTGTACGGTAAACCTAGCGAAGATGGTCTTGATCTTTCCACCGATGTTTTGGGTAAATATAATTTAATTAAAGTTATTTCAACTAAATCCATCGTAAAAGAGATTAAAAGTTATATATACCTAAAATATGTCTAACAAAATATTCATCAATACATAACTCAAGTTTATGTAGTCAACCATTTGTATGTTTACTTTATGATTGAAATTAATTAAAACTACTTTAATTTATAATGGGAAATGCATATTGTATCGTAATTATTTTGATAGCAACTGAAGGTGGAACATGTTCCGAAAGGCCTATGTTAAGTTTTTTTTTCTCTTTAATTTGAGGACGACCGGGACCTCAGGTACGATTCTATAATTTTAACATTTGGAAATATTACTTTTTTATGATGTGATATAGTTTATTTTAGATTAGTATTACAATTAAATAGGTATTGATGATGTAGGGCTAAACTTACTTATATTTTATGTCCATATGATTAATATTGAATACACTTATTATTTACTTGTAAAATTACTATAGCTTGGCAGCGAACAAATGTAGTACTAATGCATTCTTACTTTGACTGTGCATTTCCACGACGCGTCGCGACGCAGACCGATGTTCTTTTTCACAGTCGCTTGAACTGCAGCTGGTTTCACTATCAAAACTATACGTAATAACCAAAAACAATGTTGCTGATGCAGTTGAAGTCTCACAAGGTTACAAGAAAATCACGCAATTTTGGCGATTTTCAACAAAAGCTGACTGGAAGGGGGGCATTACGTCATAGTACTCTAGCGCATGAGCAGTGCAGCTGCATTTTACTAGCTGCAAAGCTACCAGTTACGTTTATCTTTGTTTATTCATATCCTGATAAAAGTTGCTTCGGTTTATTTTCTGGCCAATGTATAGGACCGTAAATGATTGAAATTAGACTTCTAATGGTCGAATTTTGCTGATTTTTCTGAGAATACCTCTGTCGGTTTATTTCAATAGCTTTCGAATTTCGTTACGAAAATTTCAGCCCTTAGAGCGATTTTTTAAAAATTCGCTTTATATTACCCCCTCCCTTAATGGCCCAATTTTGTTGGTTAAAGAACTCGATCTTACTTTTTTTTTAATTAATTGTGGATCAAACTTAAAACTATTGTATTACCTATAAATTAATACATTACAACCCTTTTAATTTTTTCATGTATATTACAACTCATTACCTTTCTTTATGTTTATTTTATTAATATAATATTAATTATCATTAACACTATTATGTTATATAATAGTCGTTATTGACAGTTTGGTAGAATTTTCACTTAGTATTTAATCATCATCATCATCTTCATGGTAGGCTCTCGGCCTGTTCCGCTCTCAGAATTCATATTCCCATCGTCTTCTAGGTCGTCCCACATCTCTATAGCCTTGAGGCTGGTACAACAGTGTTTGTTTTGTTAGCTTAGAAGAGTCCATTCTTAAAATATGCATTTAATATTACCGTATATTTATATTGTGGTTGTATTCTAATTTTACATGTTTGTCTTGGTGAGTGGAAGAGAAGCCCACATGGCCTTAACCCCACCAGGCTAAATAAGTAAACAAAAATAATAAATAAATTTGCGGAGCTAGATTCTGGGGAGGGGGGAAGCCGCTAGCGTTAAAACTCATATCATCATAGTCTCTTCAAGAATTTAGCCCATTTGTTGACCTGTTGCGGTCTCAGTAGAGATACCATCCAGAAGTACTTTGAGTGTACGTCCTGGTCTTCTTCTCCCTGCGGGTTGATCGGTAACATCTGTTCGGGTATTCTGTGATCCTCCATTCTATGAAAATATTGCATCCATTTTGATTTACAGTCAAAAATGTTGTTTTCCGAAGATCCCACGTGTATTTCATCTAAGATGCCTTCGTTATGAATTTTTATAAGTTTTGTAAAATAAATTTAAAATATTTTCATGATAACAACCTTAATAGTTTCATTCGCTAAAACACGAGATCATTTTTCATATTTATGAGGTTTAAACGGGCCCTTTATTTTTTAGTGTTTACAGTTGTTTCACGTAGGTGTGTGTATGTTATTACAGAGTACATATGCATTGTGGGTTAAGGTAATTTACGTAACGCAAAGTGTGTCATTCATGGTTCAATAAAGGCAAAGAAACCAGCACAAGTTATATATTTTTAGATAGTGTTGAGAATGTCGTTGGGATTATATCTTTCGAGGAAAGTAATAAAATTATGCAAAGTTTGCATAAGTTATCAGCATGAATAATTAAAGCTGACGATAAAGGATTACTGACTTCATTTACTGATAAGTATACATTAAATATGTTTGTTTAGTTTTTTTTAACTCCTTAGCTGGTTTTATGAAATATTTATTTCCCTCACATGATGTTGCCTTGATGGTCTTGTTGACATACTCGCCTGTGGTTTCGAGGTTCGTGGATTCAAACCCGACCAGAGTCGATATAATTTTAACGGCATACAAATATTGATCATGACCTCTTTCCGAAGTGAAATAATGCTGTTATCATGAATTAGCGGAACGTAAGAGATTTCCAAGGCTGAAATAATTGGGGTTTGTATAAGATTTGTCGGACCTTTCACGCCCACTTTATTGGAGAGCGTTGTTGAATAAATTGTTACTTTGGTTTACTGATGTTTTTTTATTTATTTTTATTAGGTAAACGCACAAATCCGTTGTTGCACACCCGTTGTTTGATGTAATGTGAACTATTCGCTTTAGACGAAAAATAGCATGTCCATTGCCGGGAATAAACCCGGGCCCTTCTGTTCTGTAGCTAGGATTGCTGACGATAAGACTAAGGCTGAATATCAGGAGACCTCGGTAGGATAAATAGATGGAGAATTTAAACTAGTAAAAAGTATATTAGTATAAATATAAATACTGGGATTGTAGTGAGGAGGAATTGCAGAAGAATGCATACTTTATTTTGTCTTTTTTATTTTTTTTAATTTTCTTTAAAGTAATCATTAAATCCATAAGCGGTTTGCTGTATTGGAATTGCCGTTCATTTGAGATTTATTTGAAATAGAAATTGAAAGTAAATAAAGATAAGCGATTTGTCGAGTTGATAATGAGACTATTTTCCCAGTTCTTGCACATCCAACCAGTTTGCACTTGCTTTTAAAATTCACATCCAGTCGTAGAAAATAGTTTCAAACAAAATTTAACCTACTCCGTATTACAAAAATTAAGCTCCCATCACAGAAATGTTTAGAACAGCTGGTGTCTTGCATATTGAAACCAATTTCGGATTTATGTATATTGTTGTTTCCTTAGCAACTATAAAACATCGAATATCCGCGATGATAGCTATGGTATGGTTGAGACTTTGTTTTTAAAATATAACTTCCGTGGATTTTCAGTTTTTTTAGTTAAGGAAACAATAAAAACATAAAACTGTTCTCATGTTTGTGACTTTATTTTGCGACTTAATGTGCCCTACATTAGATTTATTCAAAATGGAATGTAATATCAGAGAAAATATTTGTAAATAATGATTGAAGTGTAGACAAATCATGAAGGAAAATAATAAAGGGGATGGTTAACATTTAGGGTAATAAATATACAGGTAATAGAGTGTTCCAAACTTAAGCATTTCGAAGTAAGGGACATACAATGGTCAGATATCCAAATTCCATGCGCCTCGTGATCTTCAATGTGGGAAAGACTGGGCTCATCCTTGAGCATTGCTCTCTAGGAAACTGGAACTGTGGCACTGCGCTAGATAAGCAATTAAAAGTAAAATTATTCCGTTACGGGTGTTAGGAGACCCTTGGAGAAATAGGAATGTAAGGCTTCTACCTTACTACACAATCGGGATGAGATATCAGATCTCGGTGAGAACCGCATATAGGCCTACATCCAGAACGTATGTCTGGTACTCATTTCAATTAGAGGCTGAGTTTATCCAAGAGTTATGGAGTCCTGAAGGTTCAGTTAGGTCAGTTTAAATCCTGACTCTAACAGGAATCTAATTCGTCACCTTCCGGCTTTAGCGTATTGCCTATACCAAGTACGCAACTGTGTCCCTGTATAAGCAATTGAACTGAATTCTAGGTTTCAAAATCAATTCTGTGTCCACATAAATCTGAAAACATGACTTTCAGGAGATCTTATTAATATTCAAATTACTTATTAATAATTGGAGATTTGCATTACTGTTGACCAAGAGATATCTACCCTAAGAATTTTACCCTTATGGTTATGGTATAAGAAGAAAAATGCTGCATTTCTGACACGTTGATCTACAAAATAAAAATCACTAAAATCGAATTTCGTACTTTTACCCTAATGCCATAGAGTTGTGCCTTGGAATGTTATTGCTGTTCCCTCAGTAATCTTCGCAAAGCATCCTTCGAAGTGTCCACTTCATGTTCAAATCGACGTGTGCCATATGATCCAACACTATATTAAAGTCTGGCATGCAAACATATTTTGTTTAGCACATTGTACAGCTATTTGCGATTTGGACCCCTAAAGACTCGGGGGAAGAGGCAAATCGAAAAAGACATTGAATGGAACCATCCTTGAAGCAATTGCAAAAGAGAGGAAAACCTGGAGGCAGGTAAAGAAGTTGGCTCAGAATAGGATCAGTTTGCGACACTTTGTGGGTGCCCTATGCACCTCATATGAGATAAAGGAGATGATGATGACATTCGCCGTAATTTCAAAATACTCTCTTAACAGTCCTCTACCATTTGTACCCCTAAATGTTAAACACGTAATTATAGGCCATGACTGGTCCAATATACTACAAAATGTATTATCTAAAATAAAATTATTTTAAACTTGAATTATATTAATACGTAGCAATTCAAGGTCTTGAGATACTAAATCTCGTCTTAAAAAAATAAATGAACGTAGGACCTGTTTGAAAGGTCACGTGCTTTGTTATAGCATAAAGAGTAATAACCCGTTTCTTACATAAAGTTGTGGTATACACGAGGTTCCATTTCTCTTGCAAACAAAGAACATAATGTATACCGCTTGAGGTTTAATCCGGGGGTCCTATTAGTTAAGCTAATCCACAGAAAGTCTTCAATCATGTCCTCAAACGCACCGAAATCTTTTCTCAAATTGTATACGTCGAATAAAAATAAATATTTCCTACACCAAAACTTCGTTCAAGTACATTATTTCGTCTATGTAATGCGGTTTGCGTACAATGATTAAGTAAATATTTTACTTCACTCTTTAGAATTCATCGCCTCTGGGACTCGCATTCCAGAGAGTATAAGTTAAAATTAGAGAGTAAATCGTCACATTGTTTAGGGTGATATCTTATTAGCCGAGGCAAATTTCATATCTTAATATTCTATTTACTATTTAAAATGTTATTTTTTTTAAATTAATGCTTATTTATAGACTCTTTAGCACTTACGGTCATATTGAATAAAGATTATTTCGTTTTATCCAGTAGATCGTGTATGTGTGTATCTGTTGTGTGTAGACAGACATGTGCGTTCTTATGAAAATTCACTGATTTAATTTTTGTAAATATTATGTGGAATGCATTCTAACTAACTAACTCGCTGACACTATCGAACCCGCAGGCTGATGGCCGCGCGCGGACATAATCTCTCCATACATCTCTATCCTGAGCCAATGTTTTCCAATCATCCCCTGTATAATCTACTTCCCTCAAATCATAGTTAATGTTATTCTCCCCACCTCATTCTTGGCTACCAACTGGGCTTTTTCCCCTCTGGTTTTCCTACAAGAAGCTTCCATGCACGTCTTTCATTCCCCATTCGTGCCATATGTCCTGCCCATCGCAGTCTACGAGACTTAACTGTTCTCATATCTGTTCCTACAAAGAGCATGTAATTCACTGTTAGCAGTCTTCTCCATTCACTTGTCTGTTCATCTCTCTTTTGTCCAAAAATTGTCCTAAGAACTTTATTCTCAAATACTCGTAATCTCCTTTCCTCCCTTAAAGTAAGAGTCCAGTTTCGCTTCCATATACTTTAACTGGTAGAATAATAGTTTTATATATTTTAGTTTAACGTTTTTGTGGAATGAATTCTGGCAATGAAATTCCAAACCAATATTTTCCTAGCCAAGTGAGGAAAACTAGAAAAATAAATAAAATAAAAACTAGGATTGTTCGGCAGCGGGTTTTGAACCCTGAACTTCCCGAATACGAGTCGTAAATGCTACCCCCTGCGACAACTGGCTCGGTTTATCATTTTCCATTGATTCACCGAAATTCAACTTCGATTTTTTTAGGCACGATATGAGCTGTCCTTTACAGTGGATTCAGAATGAACTATATATTTGTGTATTTTTGTACAGAGTAATTCATATAAAATTGTTCGTATATTTTTTGTGAATTAACGTTACTGTACATAGTTTGTGTGAGCACATAGCAACTGGGGATTTTATCGAAGCAAAATAATGTAATCGACAATCGAATTAAAAAATAAATCACTTAAATAACACTATACTCTGTATTAATTTCATTCTCAAATTATGGAATTTATTATTGTTTCTGCATCAACAAAATATCCTAGCCCTTCAAATAAATAAGTAGAAGAGTGCAGCAGGGTTATATTTTATTAGAATACCGGTATGTTATTTACTTTTTTTTAGATCTGCTTTGCTTATTCTGTAACCTTCAACTCATCCTTTATGAAAAAGGTTAAAAATGCATTCAAACTTGTTATCGATGGAAGCTGCAAACCTTGGATCCAGATATCAACGCAATATCTCTACAGAAAACAATGTTTGGTTTTAGTGGGTAATTATTAAACTAGGCCTAAGTAAGGTGTGGGTAGTGTTACTAACACCATGGATGTTACCTTGTGTCTGAATGAAGTATCCATTAAATTTGCATAGGATAAACATTTGGGTCATGTTTTTTATTTACCAAAGTCACCGGTCCAGTTAACTAGGAATTAAATTATTTATATTGAGTGAAAGTAATATAAGTGTGCAGTCATTAGGTACGTATTTTTTTGGGACAGATATTATAAAAATATCTTACACTCTGGTTCACAAATATAAGGTGTTCTCGAAAAAAAATATTGAGATTTACTCGTGCTTTACTTGATATATGGTGGCAGGCATGATTTTCACAATCTTTTCCTTTGATTTTTTCGACATCAAGCTCGGTTTTAGCATAATTTAAATGTATTATTTTATAATAATCATCATTATTATTCAACAGTTTTGAAATGTATACATCATCTTCCTGTGCACAATATTAAGTTTTGGTTATCTTCCTCCATTCACCTCTATCCTTCCAATCACTATCCTGCAGTAATCTGTCAAATTCACAATTCCCTGTGTTCATATCTCCTTAGGTCTCCCTCTTCTTTTTCTCCGATTTGGAACCCATTCCAAACTGACAATCTATCTTCATTAATTCTCTTCACGTGTCCAAACCATTGCAATTGTTTATTTCCCACAAATTGTATGTTTCGTTAAAGTTAATTTTTTCTCGGATAATACTGTTTCTGAGCATGTCTTATTTAGAACATGTGCAGATCTTCTTAAAAAATAGATTTCTGTAGATTGCAATTTTGACTTGAATTGGCTTTTATAGTCCACGTTTCTGCTCCATATCTCATTAAACTTACTATTGATATATAAATATGGATTTTAGATTTTTTGAATATCTGTTTATCCCACAAAATCGCATTCAACATAGCTATTTAAATTTTAAAATAAAAGATACGAATTAAAATACAATCTTTTTATTAATTTATTAGGTCCTACAGGAGGATGATTTTGTAACTCTGGGGCGTGTAAAGGGTTATGCCTTTTTACGTTTACGGAAAAGTTGTCCCGTTTCACATTTCTTACCTAGTGTACCTTTGTTAAAATCTGGCCAGTGCTGATCATCGTGAACTAATGTAAGAAAAAACCTGTGCACAGAAACTTTTCTGAGAGAACCACACTTCTCTACCCAGAAATGCTTTTAAAGTATTTGGATCATATTTACCCCAAAGTATTCTTACTCAAAATATGCCAACTTATATTACTTCCAGCCTCCTATTGTCTTGCTAAGTTATGTCACATTATACATCTGTTCCCCTTACACGAGATTCTGCAATACCTACAAAGAGAAGAAATTGAACGTCTGAATAAGAAAGAGGAAAGGAATGATGATTCCATGTTCGTCTTACTCGTACAAATGGCATATATTATACTAGTATGTTTGCAGCACCGCCAAGTACTTTATTATGTTTTATAGCATATCAGTCTTCTGGAAAGCTTTAAATGTGCCATTAGAAACGGAATGATGAAGTGATTGAACACATGTAAGTTGAAAGTCATTTGAAGGAGACTTTCTGCTGATGGATTTTCTGTGTCCACTTCTACTATTTTATCAGAGGTATCATACGTCATAAGCACTAACGTTACGACTGCTCTTGCCTGATGTAATGGAAATTTCATAATGATGAAAAAGCTTTATCCTTAATCGATGTTATTTGCTTCCATGTGGTCATATTAATGGGCAGAGCTTGCAGTTGTTTGTTTCATTCAATATAAATTGCGTCTTAAATTATTGAAGACAGAATTAAAATGGTCGGAATGTTGTGACACTATAAACAATGTTACGCACTTAAATTGACATAACATTGTATATTCAGTGTTCACGTATCAGGTATTTTATTCATTGAGTGGGGATTGCATAGAAAGCCAGAAATCTAACGGCAAACGTTTAAATTAAAACTATTGCTCGCTATTGCTAGTTATTTTATATAGTGAAAAAATCAGTAGTCGTGTAATATTAAAACACTCGCTTCACACTTTTGTAATACATTCTATCACGTCATCACAATATGCTGCAGGTTTTTTTTATAAACAAGTCGCTTTGTAAATTGTTGTCTGAGAAATATCTTGGGTGGCCAAAAATTGTAACAAATAAAGATGTTTGGAGAAGAACGAATCAAAATGAAGTGGAAATGGGTTGGTCACGTGTTAAGGAAAGAGAATGATAACATCATAAAAATAGCATTTGGTTGGAACCCCCAAGGATTAAGAAGGATTGAGGGCAACGTGGAGTAATACCATCAGTATCAGTAGTCGTGTAATATTAAAACACTCGCTTCACACTTTTGTAATACATTCTATCACGTCATCACAATATGCTGCAGGTTTTTTTTATAAACAAGTCGCTTTGTAAATTGTTGTCTGAGAAATATCTTGGGTGGCCAAAAATTGTAACAAATAAAGATGTTTGGAGAAGAACGAATCAAAATGAAGTGGAAATGGGTTGGTCACGTGTTAAGGAAAGAGAATGATAACATCATAAAAATAGCATTTGGTTGGAACCCCCAAGGATTAAGAAGGATTGAGGGCAACGTGGAGTAATACCATCAGGGATGAAGCTGAACAGGCAGGGATGAGTTAGAATGAAATTAAGGCATTGGCAAACAACACAGTGCGTAGGCGAGCTTTTATCAAGGCCCTATGCTGGAGTGACCACTACTACTACTACTACTTAACAAATCGCAATTTATTTACTTCAATTTTAATCTTAGTATTATATTTAATATAATATAATTATAAAATGTTTAAATCTCTTTATCTGGCTGTCTCGGTAAAATTTGTATTCGGGGTCCCTGTACAGTTAGCTCACAAGAATACGGTAGTCACTAATTGCAATTTGCAATGTATGTAGTTGCTACTTTTATTTTAATATATATTAGCATGAAGAATTAGTCCCGCTCCATAGCCGAGTGGTTAAGGCAAGAAGCCTTGACGCAGAGCTACGGGATTTGCGCTGGTTCGAGTCCCCATGGGGGAAGACATCTTCTCACGGAATTTCGGCCAGTATGGGACCGGTGCCCACCCAGCATCGTGAGGCATTTGGGTAACTACAATAAGTAGCGACTCCAGGTTGAAAATACCAGCTATAACGGCTGGGAACCCGACATGCTTGACCACATGTCACCCCTACACTGGCTTATGTTCGTCTACCTCTATTACTAACACATGTGGGCGTGAGGCCAACAGCCGACTGGTAGACCAAGGGCCTTCTAAGCCTGTCGCGCTTTGAGTTGGAATATAAAGAATTAAAAAATAAATTGTGTAATAATTTCCTGCAGATAGTTTATCATAAATAATGTGACGAGTAAATTTATCTAAGGATTTGGAAATCAACAGTGGCATTTATTAGGACTATTTCAGCGAATAGAATTAAGCTGTTTGATAAAAAAAATTATTCAAATAGACCCTATAGTTAT